>JACEFZ010008516.1:0-210204 GCA_014155875.1 Cepaea nemoralis
GGGGATGGTGTGATGTTGTTGGTAGAATGGTGTAGGTGATGGGGGTAGTGATGGGGTGATGATGGGGGTGGTGGGGGAGGTAGTGATAAAGGGGGTATGTGAGGGTGGTGGTAGTGATGATGGAGGTAGTGATGCTGGTGGTGATGGTGGGGATGGTAGTGATGATAGTGATGATTGTGATGGTAGTGAATGATGGTGGTAGTGATGATGGAGGTAGAGATGATGGTGGTGATGGTGGTAATGGTAGTGATGATTGTAATGGTAGTAATGATGGTGGTAGTGATGATGGAGGTAGTGATGGGGATGTTAGTGATGATGGTGGTAGTGATGGTGGAGGTAGTGATGATGGTGGTAGTGTTGATGGTGGTGGTAGTAGTGATGATGGTGGTAGTGATGATGGTGGTAGTGTTGATGGTGCTGGTGGTAGTGATGATGGAGGTAGTGATGATGGTGGTAGTGGTGATGGTGATGGTAGTAGTGATGATGGTGGTAGTGATGATGGAGGTAGTGATGATGGTGGTAGTGTTGATGGTGGTGGTAGTAGTGATGATGGTGGTAGTGATGATGGTGGTGGTAATAGTGATGATGTTGTTAGTGATGATAGTGGTAATAGTTATGGTGATAGTGATGATGATGGTGATAGTGATGATGATGGTGGTGTTAGTGATGATGGTGGTGTTAGTGATGATGGTGGTGGTAATGATGATGGTTGTGTTTATGATTATGGTGATTTCCATAGTAATGCTGTTGATTATGTTTATGATGGTGATGGTGATAATGGTGGTGATTTGATGATAATAACGATGATCATGACAGTAAAAACGGTAACGTTGGTAACCTGATTTTCTGAGCTTCCAACGGAACAGACTTGTTCATCTGACTGTCTATAATGTTATTTTCACACAGCCAACTTAATGTACTGCCTATGTAAGTCTGAATGTCTTCAGACTGCACTTTGTTGTAACAGTCTTGGATTTGTTTCGGTAAAGGTATCTCCCAGATTTTGCCTTGACACAGTCCAAACAACAAGGCCAGACAAACTCTAAACGGTGTCATCTTCATCGGTCACGATCCGCTGTAAACAGAACAGATTACAAGTGTTAATTGCCGATAAATTGCTGGTTTCATACTGTTTTGATTTTTTAACCTTATGCAATGTTTATCACAATCTAGGCAAACACTGATTTATCTATCATAGTTAGGACACCAGAAAAGATGACAAGAATAAAAGTGTATGTTCGTGTGTGTGTGTGTGTGTGTGTGTGTGTGTGTGTGTGTGTGTGTGTGTATGTGTGTATGTGTGTGTGTATGTGTGTGTGATCATCATGTGCCATACTGATAAGCATGGGCGATCAAATCCCGCCATCTGACACGATCACCAGCGCCTTAGATCAGCTCTGTGTTCTTGTCCCAACCATGCCACGTGACTAAGCCCTCCAGATATTAATATTAATTAATATTCAAGCTGTGGCTGACTAGGTCACATGGTTATTATTAATCTGAGAAAGGCGATGGACCCTTATATGACTTCTCTTGTGAGTTTTAATGGGGTACGGGTAAAATGGAAACGTTATTTATTTTCCACTCAATCCTGAATTTATTTCTTCTCATAACGCGCCCACAAAAATTGACTGTCTAGGTTTAGTTTCTCTAATCAGTTTACGGTTTTCATTTGTTTCTTATAGGACTTGCTGGTTGGTTTTTCTATCTGTCTATGGTATCTGAAAAACATCTGATGGCTCTGGAAGTGTGGTTTCTGAGGCAAATGCAAAGAATACCATAAACAGACAGAAAAACCAATGACCAAGTCCTTCAACAAACAAATTAAAATCGTAAACTGATTAGAGAAATTAGACGTAGACAGTCAAATGTTTTAGACATGTTATGAGAAGAAATAAATTTGAGAACTTGGCTACAACTGGCAAGATCGAGGAGAAGAGAACACGGGGAAGACAAAGAAGTAAATACCTGGATGGCTTGGCTATGTGGTATGGTCGAGAAAGAACACTTAGCTGATCCACGAATCTGATGATTGAATGAAATGGCGAATCGTGACCGCCCACGCTTATCAATATGGCACATGTTGGAAGAATGGTAGCTTTGCATGTCACATATATATATATATATATATATATATATATATATATATATATATATATATATATATATATATATATATATATATATATATATATATATATATATATATTAGGGCTGTACCGGATTCAAATTTTTGAAATCCGACCGGAGCCGGATTTGGCCGGATTTATGAAGTGAGATCCGGCCGGAGCCGGATTTACAAATAAAAATAAAATAACGTACTACATCACTTGACTTAGGTGAGTGGAGTCACTCGACTGTTCATTACTGCAGTTCATTACTATAGACACGACAATGATGACATATACTCATATTAAATCATTTAAATGTAAAATAATTACATTTACATTAGAATAAGTAATTAAGTAATATTAAGTTCCACAAGTTCAAGATGAAACATAATACATAAGCACATAATGCTAATTTAGTAATTTTAATTTTTAGTTTTCAGTTTCAGTTTTTAGTTTTCACATTGTTTTCAGCTGGCAAATTGGCAGCTCAGTTACAACTCACAGCAACAGTACATTGAACAGATTGAATTTATTGAAATACATTCATTCAATAATTTCACTATTTCAGTCAGTCAGTCTTCATTATGGCTGTGAAGTTGAACTCTCAGAGTCAAGAAGGGACGAGTTGTATTTCAGGAAAATCAACGTCTCCGCATTTTGTGGTAAAAGGCTACTACGGTGGTCAGTGATAATGTCTCCTGCAGTACTGAACAGCCTTTCCGATGGCACACTTGTAGGTGGTGGTGCAAGAAATGCCTGCGCCAGTCTAGCCATACTTGGAAATCTTTGCTTATTGGCATGCCACCATGAAACTGGATCTGACTGTCGAGTTTGAAGTGGCTCTGACAGGTACTGTGTCACCTCAGTGTTAATGCTGTTGCCTTCGGCACTTGCAGAACGATCTGTGGTGGGATTTTCCTCGACAATTGTGTCAAAACAGCTCCATAGGCTGGACTCGTACTGTGTGGCAGTGCTCACAGAAGTCAAAACACTAGTACTACTACTACTACTAGTAGCTGATGGATCCTGTGGACTGACTGTGTTTGCTGAATCAATAATGGAGTTAGCTGCTAACAGCAGATGGGCTCGTGCATCACTTCTACCACGTTCGGAGAAGAAGCACAGCTTGAATCGAGGATCCAGTAGTGTGGCACAGGTGTAAATACTGTTGGATTCAATGTCCGCAAATCTGCTGCTAACAGCTTGAAGCAGGGCTGCTTTCATAGTTTTTATCCCAGCATCACTACCTTCTTTCTGGAGGAAAGCCATGAGTGTTTTCACTAATGGGATCACAACTGATATTGATGCCTGAGCTGCACTTATTTCACGTGTGATTTCTTCAAATGGTGCCAAAGTGGCTACCACATTCTCCGTGACTGCCCACTGCTGTGCTGTTAGCCCAGTTACCGAATCAATTTCAACACAGTACAGGCTGATGCTGCGCCGTTGTTCTAACAGACATCGTAGCATTTAGAACGTTGAGTTCCATCGTGTTGTCGCGTCCTGGATAAGCTGATGTTGTGGTAGGTGTAATTCATTTTGAAGTTCATGCAAACGACTGGTTGCTGAAGAAGAGTGTTTGAAATGTCCAGTACTGATGATGCCAGCAACATACTTTTGACTCAAAAGACCATCACGCACGCACAGCTGCAGTGTGTGTGCAAAACATCCAACACTTGAATAGCTGCCATCACGAAAGCATTTGCCAATGTTGAATGCATTGTCTCTCACAACAACATGACACTTCTCACGTGCAATTGACCACTCACCCAGCATCATTTCAAAATGTGCAAGCAAGTTTGTGGCCATGTGATGTTCATCAAATGCAGTACAATGGAAGACTACACTGCGGTGAACGACGGAGTCTGTTAACCAATGGTCAGTGAGGCCCATAAATGACTGAGTGGTGTGTTCAGCTGTCCACGTATCTGTTGTGAATGATATGTAATCAGTGTCAGATATCATTGCTGCAATTTTTACCTTCAGACGTTTACACATGTCAGGAATGACATGTTCAGCAAAGTACCTTCTTGAAGGCAATTCATACCTTTTTTCCATTGTATGCATCAACTCTCTGATACCTGGTCGTTCCACTACTTGAAAAGGCTCCATATTTATGGCTATCATTCGGGCTACGGCAGCATGAATGCGTTTAGCATTGGGACTGTTGATGTCCCAAATTTTGGCCCGGTCCCATGCCTGCACAATTGACTGCTGGGTACTGCTGCTTGCTTTGTGCAAACACGGTCCCAGATTCATCATAGACTGTGGTCGCCAATACACTGGCCTCCAGTGATGCTTTCTTTTCCATCATTTCGTCATAGCTTTTCCTGTGCATCGATCGCAAATGGGTGCTGCATTGATGATGTTGAGAAGTCTTGGGGCGATCTGATCGTCCACGCGATAACTGTTTGTCACACAACTTACATATTACCTTCGCTGAATCATCGTCTTTAACCTTGAAGTAATCCCAAACGGCGCTGTATGACTTAGATTTTGATGCCATTTTATTTTATGGGCAAGATCAAAGAAATTTACGAAAATAGGAAATATTCAAGTCCCACAAACTCATGAAGTATTGCACCATTAAAATTCAAAATGAGTGTTTTTTTCTTAAAAAATAGTAAACCGGAAGTGCTACTGTACTATTGCCTAAAATTCGGCTTGGCCTCATGAAACATGTACAGAAAATTCACGTGACTAGGCAACACAAATCCGGTCTAAATCCGGCAAAATTGGACGGGAGCCGAAGCCGGATTTGTAAAAATGGCCGGATTCCGGATTTGCCGGAGCCGGAGCCGAAATCCGGTACACCCCTTATATATATATATATATATATATATATATATATATATATATATATATATATATATATATATATATATATATATATATATATATGATTGCTTGCTTGCTTGCTTTCCTTGAGACGAACGGTCCCGTTCAACCTTCGAGTGTATCGACTTGGTTGTATTTGCAGCCTTTATGGTGTATCTTTCGAAAATATAGATGCTTATATCTGCTTCCTTGAGATGTTTGAGTTGCTGCAATTGTGTTCGTTTCATCCTTGTCGCTTTACTGTCTGGTTAGAGTCGCGCACTTGTTAAGGCCCGGAGTAATTGTGGCCCCACCCCGTCTTATGGTTCTGTTTCCAACTTTACCAGTTGTCGTCTCTCCTGGTGTTCCTCCTATTGCCCCGTCGTGGGTTGCCTTCGAATCTTCTCGGTGTTCGCCAGTCAGATCTTGGTGGTGAGCGATAAAGTCCTTCCTCTGCCACTTCTTCTTCTGTATGTGTTCTTGCATCTTCTGGTTCGAGTGCGGTACCGAACCGTGTTATTATCTCTTGTAGAGTATCTGATATCCTTTCTTTCATATCTTGTATTTTTGATAGCTGCTCTTCATTCTCAGCCTTTATAGCAGCCATTCGAACGAATTCCTGCTCCATTTTCTGCTGAACTTGCTTCTTTTCGTCCAGGATGCGCTGAACCGACGTTATCTGTGTTTCCCGCGTCTTGTCTTTTTCTTCTTCAATGTTTGATAGCCTTTCTTCTGTCTCAGTCTTTATAGCAGCCATTCAATCTTCTGCTGAACTTGCTTCGTTTCGTCCAGGATTCGCTGAGCGGCTGCTATCTGAGTCTCTTGCGACTTTTCTTTTTCTTCCCTCATGCTGTTGACCTTTGATCGCAGGTCCTTCAGTTGGCCATCAAGTTGCGCTTTGTCGCTTCTTTTTTTTGAGTCGATCGGTGGACTCGTACTGCCTCCTAGCCTCTTTATAGGGTAGGTTAGTTTTGATGGCGATCTTCATAGCTTCCTTGCTGTCTTGGTGGTAGAGGCAGCCGAAGTACCTGGCACTGTGGTTGCCGAGGCAGTTGGCGCACTTTCTGTTAGTGTTAGGCCTCCTGAAGTCCTTGCCAATCGTTGCATGCTGGCATTGACTGTATGGATGAGGTCCAGACCAGAGCAGTATCTGCAAACCTCAACCTCACTCTTGCAGGTGGCACCGGTGTGCCAAAACGTCTGGCACTTAGAGCACTGCAGCACTCTCGGTATGTAGTGCTCCGGGACTTGGTCTCTCTTGTCCCATCTGATGAATTGAGGAACCACTCGGTCCTCCGATGTTACTATGACGACTGTGAAGGGGATGTTTTTTTTTCTTTTTTCCCGATGAACTTCTCAGCACTGGTGATCTTAAGTTTCTTGTTCTCCTTTGTCAGCATCTCCATGATCTGGTCGTTTGTGAGATGGATCTTGACTCGTTTAATGACCCATCGTTTCGTCATACTGTGGCTTCCAAAAGATGCCGTGGTGAAGATTGATGTCGGCCTTCTCTCCTTGTGCGATTTTCTGCATAAGTGCTGTGGTCTTTGGGTTTTTGTTGATGCAGACATCTCCATCAGGTGTCTTGAGCAGCTGGTTGATGCTGTTTCTTCCCAGCTCGTTGTCCAGCAGACTGATTATCTTGTCTGTTGGTAGTGCCAACTATTTGGCTTCTCCACGCTTGTCTGTTTGAGTAGTATTCTGCCGGTGAAGTCCTCAGTTGTTGTTGAATCCTCCTATGTGGAGGTCTCTGGTAGTTTGGGCTGCATCTATTTGGTATTGGTAACTTCCCGGCTGCTGCTAGCTTCAGTTGTGGTATCTTCAGCGACGGGAACGGTTTCAGCTGGTGTAGGAGCAGGACTGCTGTTTGTAGATATGGGCTCAGCAGTCGCCGCGGCCTTCTTTGCCTCTGCTTTCTTCTTCCCGGCTGCATATAGCGCATGTCGTCGCGGCACTTTTAACGCGAGGCATCCTCAGCGTTATCCGATTGCGATCTGTTCTCGATAGAGCGTCCAGTCGTGTATGAGGTGGGTGATATATATATATATATAATATTTTCTACACTGACAGCAGTTTATTTATTCTGATAATATGCCCAACAAATCTGGACTGTCTATGTCTAATTTCTCTAATCAGTTTAAGGTTTCCACATGTTAATTGAAGGATTGTCTCATTCGTTTCTGTGTCCGTACTTGATATTCTTTGCATATTTCTAAGAAACAACATTTCCAATGTCATTAGATATTTCTTACATTGTCGACTTGTTGTCGACGCTTCACATGCATACAATATTATAGGTTCTACATAGAATCCCACAGCTGCAACAACTGATCCAGAGTAACACACATCAAGGTGACATAGTGATCTATACCGATGAGTCAGTGGTGAGAAACAGGCTTGGTGGTTGGGGTGTCAGCACGAAGGCTAATGGACGATGCTTGAGAAAAGGGGATTCTGACTTATGAGACAACTACCTCCAGTATGAGAATGGAGGATCAGTCTCAGTTGCATTCCATTGGTTATAGGAGACCACAACAACACACAATGCGTTCATTACGAACTCAATGAGTATGCTTAGTTAGTAAGGTGTTTCCTATGGAATGGCTATCTTTGCTTCAGAGGTCATACATTGTGAGAACTGTATGGATTTTTGACCCTGGCCATGCGGGGGTATGGGGGAATGAACAGGCTCATGGGCTGGCATGGAATGCACCTCTTGGTGGTACGTTACCTATGACAAGAGAGAGGTGGTCTAGCGCTTGTGGGACCAGGTGGAAAAGGCGGGAGAACAGATTGAAAACCCGTATGTGGAAAGAATGATATTGCGGGGATCGGCAGGGGTTTTAGAAGAATCTCAAAGCTTAGAGGGAAGACAATAAGAACTCCCAATCAGATAGCGGTGGGAAAAATTATCAGTAAGACTCTTCGCTGGCTGTTGAACGAAGGGATAGAGTCCGTATGAGAATGTCCTGGGTGCAGTAATGTTGGTTCTTAGCTCAGCTCAACTCAAATCAACTACATAGAATCAGCATAACAACTATACATTCCTAGACACACTAGTCGATGATTCCGTCAATATTTTTAAGCTTCATTTTATAAATAAAGTTTAATTTTAAATGTATATAATATCCGCTTACCACGGGTTCGCTTTTGAAATACGAGCCAAGGTAAGAAATATTTACGTGAACACTTGTCTTAATCTTCTCCCCAGCGGAACATGAATGTTGTCACAGTGGTTTTGTGACACCTTATCTCTGAGTGTGTATAGTTCCGTTTGATTAGCATTTTATATACTGCTGTCGAGGAACTAAATGTAATCGTCTTAGTTGGTTCAACAACACATGTTTGTGCACAAAAAACCTTGACTGGGTGAACATCGCAGTGGGTTAATAATGTCTTCAGCCATCTGCAAATGGCGAAAAACATTTTAGCAGAGACAGCATCCTGGAGAATAATTAATTTAGTCGACCTGGAGATGGGTAAAGCCGGCTCAGGTGGGTGAACCGAGGAGAAGGGACATGAATATATCGCCTTTTGGCTTTCCATAAAGTGTATCAGGTAAGTAAGTACGAGGGCGAGTCAATAAGTAAGTCACACAGTTCTGTGGGATGGCAGGTAAATGTAGTTAGTATTTTCTGCAGGTGTCATTAGGTGACAGCAACATCGAACTTTATATTCCAGTTCGTCAGATGGCGCTAGGTGTCTCATGAACATGCGCAGCGTATAAACAAAATGGCGACTGAACTTATAGACTGTACAACCAAAGAGCAACGTGCTATTATGCGATTTTTGTGGGCAAAAGGACTGCCTGCAAAGGACATTCATAAGGAAATGCTTCCTGCTTATACTGACAAATCTTTGTCCCGTAAAGTGGTGCATAGCTGGGTAGAAATATTTTCTCAAGGACGCTCTAAAATTGTTGATGAAATCAGATCTGGTCATCCTGTTTAGATTGCAATAGAAGCATCCGTGCAGCGGGTGGAGGAGATGATTAGAGGTGACAGTCCAGTAACGATAGACTCTATAGCATCTGCAAAAGGGATTACATGGTTCAGCATACATCATAATGCATGATAGATTGAATTTTAAGAAAGTGTGCTCAAGGTGAATACTCAGACAATTGAAGGAGGAACACAAAATGAACCGATTTGGCCTGTCCTTGCATCATCTCTGTCGATACGAAGATAAAGGAGAAGATATGCTGAACAGGATTGTTACTGGAGACGAATCATGGGTGCATCACAACCAGCCCGAATCAAAGCGTGCTTCAATGCAATGGAAAAATCCTTCTTCGCCTTGTGTATAAAAATTCAAGGTTCGCCATTAGCAGGGAAGGTTATACTGACAGTGTTCTTGGATTTTCAAGGCGTGCTTTTAACCAATTTCAAGAAGAAAGGTGACAATGTGAATTCTAAATAGTACCGTGAAGTTCTATCGATGCTTCATGATGTAATTCGAAGAAAACGTCCAGGATTGCTGACTAGAGACGTGTTGCTTCTTCATGACAATGCCAGATCACATACGGCTCGATTAACTCAGGAGAACATAAACCAGCTAAGGTGGGAAGTTCTGGAACATCCACCTTACAGCCCCGACTTAACCCCCAGCGATTTCCATCTTTTTAGTCAACTGAAAACCCACCTTGGCGGGAGCCATTTCGCCAATGACGCCGAAGTTGAATGTGAAGTGAAAACGTGGTTTATAAAATAGAGCACTCAGATCTATGCAGCCGGTTTGGAGGACTGATAAAACAATGGGATAAGTGCATCAATGTTGGTGGAAATTATGTTTAAAAATAGCGGGGCAATGTATGTATAAAAATAAACTGTTTTCAAGTTGTTACGAGCTCGTATCATATTTAGTTATTTTTCTACAGCCATTTGTGACTTACTTATTGACTTCCCTGTCATGACATGACAAATATTAACATAGGAAACAAGGAAGATGCAGATGATATATACTCAGTTGCGTAGGCTGGTTCTAATGTTAAGGAGAGAGAGAATACAAAACAACGCCATGACACAAACAAAACGTCGCCATGAACACATATAAAATGGTTGCCATGTTTAATTTTAATCGCACAAGTGAACGAGGCGTTACTTTATAACAGTAGGGTACAGTGGACCAGTCGACCCTGTAGCCAACCCAGCTACTCCACAGGACATACGAAGGATTTTTATAAACGGTTTTACGCCGGAATGACATATGTGCTCTGTCATGTACGAAGACTTCCGTAAAGAGATTTAAAGTGTTTTCCAGAAGAGGTTTTCCGTTGGCGCTAGTTACCTGTACTTTCCTTTAGATTTTGATGTATATATTGTCTGGATGTGAAACGTGATGTATGATGATGAAATCAAAACTTTCCAGTCTGAAGGTCTGGTTGGGCTAGAGGTTGTAGCCATATTTACTGCATCCAAACATATGATATGGCTGCTTCATGTCTACTGTATAAACAAGCAGAGTCAACGCTGCAGGCATGTGGGTGGAAACTTATTGCGAAGCCAAGTCAGTTAGAAATTTGCAAATGAATATTTAAAACATGAAAACTAAACTTCAACATCGTTTATCATTGCACTAAAACTACACATTTATCTCTTAAATTAATCGCCTTCGACATTGAAATACCTATCCCAAGTCCGTTAATACTCCCCCGATGGTGTTTCCACCTTGTCGTGGTGGGGGAGCTTGAGTTTCTCAATGACTCTGAGAGCTATGCCGGCGGTAGCGTAGCTACCAGCAGGGCCTCCCAAGCCGGACAGGTCAAAGGGTAGAGAACAGACAAAGAGAAACACCCTGGTCCTCCAGGTTGGGGGTTGAAGCGTGGGGTTAACATCCCCACCTTTGTAAAAACCTTTCTTTGTTACGAAACAAATACATGAGCCTCGATATCGGACTGACTTATCTGGACAACGACCTTGGAACGTTAAAGGACTTTTGAGATTTGGAACATGGAATGTACGGACACTATATCGAGCTGGAGCGGCAGAAGAACTAACCCGGGAGCTGGTTGAATATCAAATGGATATAACAGCAATTCAAGAAATAATGTGGCCAGGAGAGGGTACTTTAGAGCAAAATGGAATGATTATAATATATGGAGGAAACACCCAAAATAAACATGAATTAGGAACAGGATTTGTCATCAAAAAAGAGTTATGGGGGAACGTTTTAAATTTTAAAGCTTTTAATGACAGGATTAGTAAATTACGAATAAAAGGTAAATGGAAAAATATAACGATGATTAATGTACATGCACCTACTGAAGAGAAAGAAGATGATATTAAAGAAGACTTTTATAATGATCTGGAAGATGTCATAGAAGAAACCCCCAAAACAGGACATCCTGATTGTGCTGGGAGACTTCAATGCAAAAATAGGTAGAGCGCAAACTAATAAAAAAGTGGCCGGTATGGAAAACCTAGACACAACTTCAAATGATAATGGATGGAGAGTCATCAACCTGGCAGAAGCCAAAGGACTGCTGATTGGCAGTACCAGACTACAAAGAAAGGATATACACAAACAAACTTGGAAATCATGTGACAAGAGAACCTATAATCAAATAGATCACATTTTAATTAACAACAGAAATGCATCAAACATACAGAAAGTCAGAAGTTATAGAGGAGCTGAGTGCCACAGTGATCACCTCCTCGTTGGAGCAAAATTTAAAATAAAACTTAAGAGAGCTTTCTATACTAAATTACAAAGATTACACCCAACATATAACAGAGAAAAACTACAATACATTACAGTCAAAGAGCAATTTACAGATGAAATAAAATGTAAACTTGAAACTCTGCAAAACCCTTCGGAGGAAATCGTTGACCAAACTTGGTTGAACATCAAGAATACAATTCAATCTACCGCAGAAGAATGTCTCGGTGTGTTAACCACGCATAGAAAGAACAGATGGTTCAATCAAAAATGTGAAGAAGCAGTCATTAGGAAGAAGAATGCCAGACATGTATGGTTAAATGACATCAATAACATCCAAAAGGAAGAGCATTATAGAAATGAATGTAAAGAGGCTACAAAAATAGTCAGACAGCAGAAGCGAGAATATATGAGTAATATAATCAAAGATATGGAAACTAATCATCCAGAAAAATGAATCCAGAAAATTTTTAACGAACTGAAGTCAATGAAACGACGGGCACCAACAAAACACATATGGTTTAAAAGACAAAAATGGGAATATGATAAATACCAATGAGGAAATGTGCAACACATGGAAAGAATATTTTATTGAATTACTAAATTGTGAAGCTCCAAGTAACATTTTCCCACAGGAAGAGGTTCTAACATGCGAACCACAAATTGAAGAACCTACATTTGAAGAAATCCTATATGTAATCACACGACTTAAAAACAATAAGGCAACTGGGACTGATGGAATTGCTGCTGAATTTATAAAGGCAGGTGGCCATGCATTACATCTAAAGCTATACGAACTAATAATAAAAATCTGGAGGACAGAAGAATTACCCCATGACTGGAAAGAGTCATTATTGATACCTATCTTTAAGAAAGGAGACAAGTTCCAATGTGGAAATTATAGAGGAATATCACTACTGTCCACAAGCTATAAGATACTATCCGCAGTATTACTAAATAGACTAAAACCATATTCAGAAGACATATTAGGTGACTACCAGGCGGGTGTTAGACAAACCAGATCAACAATAGATCAGATATTTATCTTACGACAAATAGCCGAGAAACATTGGGAATATAAAAGAGATCTCCATAACATTTTTGTGGATTTTAAAAAGGCTTATGATAGTGTCCATAGGAATAGTCTATGGAATGCTATGCAGGAATTTGGAATACCAAGGAAGTTAATCAACATGACCAGACTATGCATGGAAGATACTTATAATATAGTAACATATAAAGGCAGGAAATCAGACCCCTTCCAAATAACATCTGGCTTGAAACAGGGTGATGCACTATCGCCGCTACTCTTCAATCTGGCTCTAGAGAAAGTTGTAAGGAAGATAAAGGAGGAATGTGATATTGGAGGAACATCCAAGCTGCTTGGTTATGCAGATGATATAGATATTATAGGGCAAAGTGAACAAAAGACATTGGAAATATTGACTCACTTAAAGGAAAAAGCCCAACAGATGGGGCTGGTTATCAACCAAGATAAGACAGAATATATGGTAATTTCAAGAGACGGAATGGCTAAAAACTCTGGCCACATACAAATAGATAATATGACCATTAAAAGAACGGAAACATACAAATACCTGGGTACAATCTTCAACTGCTCCAACATCATAAGGGAAGAAATACAAACTAGAATCAACTCTGGAAATAAGATATACTATGCACTACAACATCTACTAAAATCAAATGCGCTATCTCGTAACACCAAAATCACAATATACAAAACACTGATCAGACCAGTTGTGCTGTATGGCTCTGAAACCTGGAGTACAACGAAAGGAGACGAAGCCTTGTTACAAACCTTTGAGAACAAAATTTTAAGACGCATCTTTGGACCCATTAGGGATACACAAAGTGAAGAGTGGAAAAGAAGAAGTAACAAAGACATTTATGATCTGTTTAAGTCCCGCTAATCACTGGTATCATGAAGGCTAATAGACTACAATGGCTGGGGCATATAGAAAGAATGGAAGATAATAGGGAAACAAAACTCGCTTACACTCAGGAAATAAATGACCGTAGACCCCGAGGTAGACCAAGAAGACGGTGGAGAGATAATCAACGACTGGCAAGAAAAAGTCCACCAGAGAGACGAATGGAGACGGATTGTATTTGCAGCAAAGAACCTCAATGGCTCGGAATGCTGAAGAAAAAGAAGAAGAAGAAGAAGAAGAAGAAGAAGAAGAAGAAGAAGAAGAAGAAGAAGAAGAAGAAGAAGAAGAAGAAGAAGAAGAAGAAGAAGAAGAAGACCGTTAATACGCTTCATTGCGTGCGGCGCAGAAGTGATGGCTCAAAGCGGCCTGTCGGTAGCTTGACAAAGAGCATGAATTAGTAGATTCAGGTTCTTAAAATAATCGCATTCGTGAATCAAATGACGGATTCCGAGCGCGGAGAAGGCGGCTTGACCACCTGGCCATGAAAACCCTCTCCTTGTTTTACTAGTAACGACCTTTAACCTCTACTTGTTCTTCTACTTATATGAGTGCCAATCAATACCCGTGGATGTGTTAATTTGCTGTCTTAGTGACGTCAATGGTTGCTCAACAATTGATATTCCTCCTATGCATTACGTTTACCACATAGTAATCGACAAACCGTGCCTCTTATTGAAATAACAAACACAAGTTGTCGGTTTGCTTTCGTATGACCGTATGGACACGCACCCGACATTTGGAATTTCGGGTGATGTGCCTGTGATAGGTGTCCAGTTCTCACATTCATAGACGAGTGATTTATATAGTTGTGTGTATCATGTGATACTAGGGGGCAGTGGCGGACTGGACCTAGCATTGGTTGCCAGGAGACAAAGCTACTAAGTGACATGATCATCTTTAACATATTGCCTAACTTGTAAGAGCTACCACTACGTAGGTTCTTGCAGTGCCGGTTTGTCATTGGGCAAGCTGAGACGCTGACCAGTGGCCACGGCTTCCGGGACTGCTTGCGTGCTTTCTGTTCACATGCAGTCTTTAAACGTCACAAGAGTAGTATACAATGTGCAAATGGATTATCAAATCAGGTGCAGCACCTTCGTAGTGACGTCATATTTTACTACACTTACACTGGACGTCACGAAACTGCACCTAAGGTGACTTTATTTTTCAAAGTTTGGCGGGTAGTATCTTGGGTTAACCCCCTACCCGGTGCCTCACCCCGTGCCCGATCCGGTTCGCGCCGATCCGCCCCGGTCCACGTCACCGCGCCTCCCCCACCGTTGCTCGCGCGCTTGGATATCGAACCCCTCGATAAGGAGACCGAGGTCAATATGACATATTGGAATATTGATTAATTTTGTCATTTCGGGATTTGAATTTTAAATATTGAGAACAACCCACTACTGGCAACGCTGATCGTATTCTGGTATAAACCTAAGGCCTATCGACGTCAATATTGACGTGGATAGGCCTTAGGTTCATACCAGAATATTGGAATATGATTTATTCCATCATTCGAGTTACCTCGAGTATCCAGAGTTGGATGCATGAATAGAATTTCACGGCTCAGAATGATAGTTACTAACATTCGGCAGGTGTCCATATAGGGTACC
Organism: Cepaea nemoralis; assembly: GCA_014155875.1. Lineage (NCBI taxonomy): Eukaryota > Metazoa > Mollusca > Gastropoda > Stylommatophora > Helicidae > Cepaea > Cepaea nemoralis. The sequence goes on from JACEFZ010008516.1 coordinate 15,151, forward strand.
CATGTATCAACTTTAAGCGATAAGCGAAAATCTGCATAAAAAAGACTAGCGAGGCAAACATTATCATTAAAATATTAATTGTGATAAAATAATAAATGGCTATATGTCTAGTATGTATAACGTAGATTATTAATCTGAATATAAAAATATTATTATCAATAATATAAGTAATAACCTGCTAAGATAATAATAAAAATACGTAATAAAATAATACGCCCATTTATTTCCACGGGCACACAGAATAAATTGTCTCCATTCATTGCACAGTAAAAAAATGTTACATACAACTATGTGAAATTACTGTCGAGTGATGAAATGTCCAAAGTCTAAATGCTGACAGGGAGTCTAAAATATACCAAGCGGCGCTGTTTCTATCTTTCTGTCTTTATTTCTTTCTTTCTTTCATTCTGTCTTTATTTGTTTATTTTCTGCCTGTCTTTATTTGTTTATTTGTTAATTTCTTTTCATCTTTCTGTCATTCTTTACTTCTCTATATATCACTTCTCTGTAAATATCGGTGTGCTGCTCACACTCCTCAGTAACTTTAGAATCGTTGTACCCGACCTTGACATCATAGCTATCTGCCCTTTCCGTGATCGACCACGTGAGCGGTCGACCAATGAGTCAGCGCTGAAAACATGTCTGATCATGCTTGCGATGTCTGCATTCTACAGCCTTTTATAATTATATACCCATGTAAGCAGTTTTTTCTATGCAGGAACGTATAGAACAAAACGTATAGACCGGTTTGAACCGGTTATTGCTATAGCCATATTGTACCACGTGACTTGCCGCTATAAAAATTCCAAACACAATGTCTAAGGTCTCATTCTATTGCTGCATCACAGAAGAGAACGGATCGCAGAAAAAACCATCCCGGCCGAGAGACAGAGAGAAGCTGTGAGCATCATTATAATTATTCATTTGTCCCATCCAGCATGTGCCATCTGGGTCCGCCAGCTCACTCGATCACCAGAGACGTGGATCAGCTTGTCATATGTTACGTGGCCAAGTCATCCAGGTAACTTCCTCTATGCCTTACCCACTGAGACAACCTGCATACAGCTATATATATATATATATATATATATATATATATATATATATATATATATATATATATATATATGGTATCCCAAAAAGATGTACTCACTCTTTGACCTTCCAATTCTCATGCATTTTGTGTGTAATGTAGATGTGTCTTGACAAACACACAATCCTAAGGAGTTAAATAATAATAAATTGATGTAGAACCCATTATTTATTGTCATGTAGATGAATGTTCTCTCTCATTCCGTCATGTTCGCAAATGTTCAACCTGCGTTCCTTCATTTTCCAAACACAGCTGATATCCCCCATAAAAATAAATCCATAGGCGTAAGGTCTGGTGAGCGGGCAGGAAATTCAACGCTACCTCTTCTTCCAATCTATTTGTTTGGATGTGTTGCATCGAGGTAAGCCCGTACATCACGATGGTAGTGGGAAGGAGCTCCATCTTGCTGGAAGTAAATCTCCTCGTGCCCAACATCTCTTCAATCCCCTGGATCGACATTTTCCATCAGTAAGTTTAAGTAAACTGGACCTACTGACAGTTTGATCAAAAAAGAATGGTCCAACGACCCCCAATACTGACATCTCGCACCACACTGTAACACCTGTAAGTTCAGATGGTGTTCCATACTCAAATGTGGATTTTCACGGGCCCAGTATGTGCAATTATGTCGGTTGACTGAACCATTTAACTTGAAGGTGGCCTCATCGCTCCATAAGATGTTCTCTGGAAACGTTGCACCCTCTGCGAATTTGTTGAGATACCATTTGCAAAATTGAACTCTCCGATCAGGATCATCTTCATTGAGAGCTTGAAGTAATGTTGGAATGTAACTTTTCCAATGATCTTGTTTCAACATCCGATTAATCGTCTGTCAAAGAGTGAGTACATCTTTTTGGACACCCTGTGTGTGTGTGTGTGTGTGTGTGTGTGTGTGTGTGCATGGTGTGTGGGTGGGGAAATTGTTTGTGGTGGTATGGATGCGGATATGTGTGTGGGTGGGGGATAGTATGTGGTGTGGGGGATGTGTGTGATGGGTGCGGAGAATGTGTGTATGGGTGGGGGATATGTGTGGTTGAGTAGGGTATGTGTGGTAGTTGGGCAAGTATGAGTGGGTGGTGGGGGTGTGTGGGTGGGAGATGTGTGCGTGGATGGGGAATGTGTTGGTGGGGGTGTGTTAGTGGCTTAGAGATGTGTAGGTGGGTGAGGGATGTGTATGTGTCGGGATGGGATGTGTGAGTGGGTGGAGGATGTGTGTGGGTAGGGTTAATGTGATCGAGTGATGTTTAGTTGGGGGTGGGTGGGTGGGGGTTTGTGGGTGGGTAGTGGAGGATGTGTGGGTGAGTGAGTGTGTGTTAGTGGATGGGTGGAGAATGCGTGTGTGGGTGGGGAGTGATGTGTTGGTTGGGCATATTGTATGGGTGGGGTATGTGTGTTTGGGTGGGGGATTTTCATGGTGTGTGGGTGGGGGTATGTGGGGTGGATAGGTGAGGGTATCTGTATGGGTGTGGGTGGGGATATTGTGTGGAATGTGGGTTGGGGATATGTGTGTGGTGTGTAGGTGGGGGTGTGTGGTGGTATGTGGGCGTGGGATGTGTTGGTGAGAGATATGTGTGTGTGCGGTGCGTGGGTTGGAAATATTGCGTGGTAGGGGATGTAAGGGATGTGTAGGTGGGGGATGTGTGTGGTGGGGGATTAGGTTAGGGCATGTGTGGTTGGGTAGAGGATGTATGTGTGGGTGGTGGGGTGTGTGAGAATGGATTGGGGATGTATAGGTGGTTAGGGAGATTGTGTGTGGGGGGTAGGGAGATGTCAGTAGGTGGGGATGTGTGTGTATGGTTTGGGGATGTGTGAATGGATGTGCGATGTGTGGGTTGGTGGGGGATGTGTGTGCGTGGGTGGCGAATATGTGGTCGATGGAGGTGTGGCTGGGGGATGGGTGGTTGGAGGTGTCGGTGGGGAGAGGATGTGTGGGTTAGGATGGGTATGTAGGTGGGTGTGGGTTGGTGGGGTGTTTGTGGGTGGCGAGTGTGTTTTGGTTCGGGGAACAGGTGAGGGCAGTGTGTGTGGGTGGGTGATGTGCGAGAGGGTGATGAGTCGGTTGTTGGGGTATGTATGTGTCCCTGGGTGTATGTGTGTGTCGGTATGTGGGTGTGTGTGTGGGTGGAGTGATGCATGGGTAGGTGGGAGATGGGCCTCATAACATGGTAATTTGCCTTGTTTATGTTTACAACATTCATTTCACAATGTTTAATCTTCTTCCTATGTAAATGTATAATGTTCTTGATGAACGAAAGACCAGTGATTGGAAGGGCCGAATGTAAGACGGGCCTTCGTGCCCAGTGTGTTAACCTTTTAAAATAAAGTTGATTTGATATATATATATATATATATATATATATATATATATATATATATATATATATATATATATATATATATATATATATATATATATATATATATACATAAACATTCAAACCATTTGAAAGACAACTAAAAGATAAAAGCCTTCGTAAATCTAGTTTTGAGAATCGCTATTTGTTCTGTGCAAGCATTCTTTCTCAGTCAGATCTGGCGAGCGTTGATTTCTACTTGGGATAGCCATTGAAGCCGGCGTCGTTAATTGAATACTAGGCAGCAGACTGCTAATCAGTCACTACGGTCACTGCTCAGTAATGTAATTATATCGCTGCGGGGTCATGTAGCCGTACCATCATCATCTTGTGCCATCAACAGCATCATAATGTGCCATATCGGTAAGCATGGGCGGTCATAGCTCGTAATATAGATGTCTTTTACAGGACGTCGCAGTCAGGTCTAACGCATATCATTTACACGACATCACAGTCATCCCCAGCATTCTTTTTGTGTGGTCGTGGTTCAAGGAGCGAATTGTCCAGTGGTTTCTGCACGATCGGCATTCGTGACATAAAAAATAAAATGACCTGCTGCCAAATCGGTCGCCGCTGTGCCTTATGCTGTTGTGTCTGAACGTATGGATTCTAATATAGCTGACTTTTTGTAGTGATGTATTTGTAAAGTAGATACTGTGGTACAAGTAACTAAACAGGTGGTTTTTCTTCTTTCCTAGACTGAAAAGCGAGAAGAGAAGTCTACCATTGCGGACTAAATCATCAAAATTACAAACGGACATAGGTAAATATACCTGCCTCACTAATCATCTGTTTGCATTGGTTGTCATCATTAGCTCGCAAATAATCATCACCCAGCACCGCCAACAACATCATCATCATCATCATCCTTATAATCAGCATCATCATCATCATGATTACCAGCATCATCATCGTCATCACCATCATCATCTTCAGCTTCCAATTTTGATGTGAAGCATAGAAATACAGCGCCTCCCCTGTTGCCGTCAAGTGAGAGAGTGAGAGAGAGAGAGAGAGAGAGAGAGAGAGAGAGAGAGAGAGAGAGAGAGAGAGAGAGAGAGAGCGAGGGGAGAGAGAGAGGAAGAGAGAGAGAGAGAGAGAGAGAGAGAAAGAGCTAGGGAGGGAGGGTGAGAAGAGGCGAGAAAGAGAGCGCGTTGTGTGGCTAGTGGCATGTCGTGATAATGGCTCCTGCTTTTTCCTATTCTGCTCTTAAGCTATCTTATAACCTGTAGTGATCTGTAGATATCCGTGGTCCTAGATACATCATCATCGTCTTCCACTTTTGCCAATAGAGCGTAATGAGGAGAGTGGACGATAGAGAGAGAGTCAGCAGACAGACAGGCAGAGAAAGAGAGACAGGGCGGACGAGAGGGGGAGAGAGAGGGGGAGGGTGGGAACAGGCAAGAAAGAGAATGCGTTAGGTTGCCACATAGTATTTACACATGATGATGATGGTTAGACAAGATCGGGAAAACCCGAGAAGTAAAAGCACGCATAGGCACGAGTGCGCGCCAACGTAAACAAGGGAGTGACGTTGTTTGAGAACACAGACAGGGAAATGGACATAAAAGGAGAAGTCATATGTTACCAATGCCAAACCTGGACAATGACAGAAAACGAAAAAACAAAAATCACAACAACAGAAATGAGATTTCCTGAGAAAAATACTCAATGTATCAAGAAGAGAGAAGATCAGTTATCAGTTATCAGCTGGGGTATCTTCATTGCACTACGGACAGGTCCATAGGTGCTCAGATCCTTTCCCCCCCCCCCCCCCCCCCAAGCATAAGCATCAGCTTTCGGTGGCTAATAGTGCCATTTATGTGTTGGTAAGAGATGAGATCAGAAATGAAGAAATCAGGACTAAAGTGGGGGTTGTAGTTGCACTAGATTTTATTAGAAGGCAGCAAGTATTATGGTTACCAACTAACAGTATACCATAACAAGCAATGATGTACAGACCAGTGGGAAGCAGAGGAAAAGGCCGACCACGTAAAGGATGGACACAGGGAATAACAGAGTCAATATTATATCGATAGTCAAATAACAGAGTCGATAACAGAGTCAAAAATATCGATACATGAAGCCCATAAGCAGGCACTCATCCGTTGTTTATACTTCACCTCGACACCGCAAGGTAAAAAAGGAACATGATGATATGAGATGAGATGAGATCGTATGCTCAAATCAGTACAGAAAAGTCAGCTACCCACTTGCTCATCTCTCCATGAAACAGAAAACTGGCACAATCATCAGTTGTGTAATTTTAAGAGAAAATAGCCAATCAGCTTAACTTGGAGTATCATGCAACTCAATATTGAAATATTTTGGGCATGAAAAGAAATATGAATGTCTCTAAAAAATAACCATGGAGAGATGTTATCGGAAAAAATCGAAAAGAGACAGAATACATTGTAAATGGATTCTTGATCTGATGTATAATTTGCATATGACAGCAGCAGCGTTGAGGCATGTGGCTTATGATAGACGGACAATTCAAAAGACTGTGGTGGTGGTGGTGGTGGTGGTGGTGGTGGTGGTGGTGGTGGTGGTGGTGGTGGTGGTGGTGGTGTTGGTGGTGGTGGTGGTGTGGTGGTGGTGGTGGTGATGATGATGATGATGATGATGATGATGATGGATGATGATGGATGATGATGATATTGGTACAGAATACTGCACAATTTATCAAGAACTGATTTTTTTTTTTGAATAAACGAATGACAAACTTTGGTGTTCCCGTAAGTTATTCAGTAGTTATTGTGTAAGAAGTCTCTCCATGGTTATGTGTGTTTTTTCAACAAATGTACTGCTTTGGAACTGTGACTTCGTGGAAACCAGTTGCAGCCTCCCAGATGAAAATGGCAGGAAAATGCGAATGTTGCTATATTGTCAGTTACAAATCGTGGAGAAAAGATTCTGGTCATCATCATTACCACGGGGCCATCCTGTTAAACACGGACTCATTATCTCATAGAATCACCAGTCTCTGATTAATTCTGTGGTCATGTCCCCATTGTGTATGTGAAGTATATTATTTCTCAACTTTACAACCGCCCCAGCTCTTCTTCTTCAGACAACCTTTGCAGGACGTAGATGTCGCAGTCAACCTTAGCATTTTTTTGGCTGCTTGGGATCTCTTAGCAGGTGTACTTCAGTAGTTTGCCATTGCTTTTTGAATAACCGCCACCCATACCAGTTTACCATAAACCATCGTAAGACCGTCTGCTTCAAAATTGTCCGGAGCTGTGTTTCGAGCGGGAGTGCGAATTGCATTTGTAGCACCTTCGCACAGCGTCGAGTAATATTGAAATGTTTTGCATATCCTTTACAGGACATCATTGTCAACATCAACATCTTTCAACTGATTGTTGATTTCTTGGCAAGATTACGCTCAGTAGTTTGCCATTGCTTTCTGAGTGGCCGGCTCACATACCCCGTAAGTTACCGATGCGATTCGAGCCACTGCTGATTCTCACCGTCGTCACGTTGCTTACGAGACCATACGAGATTACGGAGAAAAGTCGCAACCCTCTAGGCCAGGAAGCCGGTCGGGTAATATTGCCTACTACAAATATGTTGTTTATATTGTTATTTGTTTTTCACATCTTTGTCTGTCTCTCTCTCTCTGCCTCTCTTGCCCTGTATTCTCTCACACAAGACTCATTTATCTGTCGTCTTCTGCCTCTCTTGCCCTGTATTCTCCCACACAAGACTCATTTATCTTTCTTCGTCTGCTTCTCTTGCCCTGTATTCTCCCACACAAGACTCATTTCTCTATCTTGCTCTGCCCTCTTGCCCTGTATTTTCCCACACAAGACTCATTTCTCTCTCTCCGTTCATTTCTCCCTTTCACCTCTTCTGTTGATATGCTCTATAAATTGTATTGGATTATCAGTCCAAGCGTAATCAGAATGTTTATACTGTCCCACGTAGTTTAGCTTACTCTGGTTTTCATGGTTGGTTTCGGTTCGTCTGCATTCATCTGGGTTTTTTTTTTCCGGACGTGATTGCATTGTGCCTGTTTACAGCAGAGCTGCGTTCTTGCACCGTTAGGCCGACACATCCGACTTCTGTGGACATTTGTTGACCGGGTTAACCATCCCGGGGGTTCTTAGGACGTTTGACTCTCACTGTTGTGGTGTTATCCCCCATCCCAGCTGGCCCATATATACAGCCAAAGACATCCTGGTCTGCCCTCAAAGGAAGGCAGGGGCAGACCATGGACAATCCCCGTCATCCAAGGAGGCTTCCATACTTGCAGAGCCGACACACAGCGCTCTGGTACTGGGATCACCTAAGGAATCGTCACGTCCTGCACATGGCTGCTTAGCCTCACTTCCGTATATCCTGCCTTTCGTTCACCATAGGCTGTTCTTCCGGAAACCAGAAGAATGCAGTCTGCAGATGACATTCACACAGTGAGCTTTCGATTCAGACTTTCCACGTAATGGATTTGCTATCCAAGCAATATTCCATTTCGTGCCACTAGGACACTTTTTCCACCTTTTATGAAGCCCACACAGTGAGCTTTTGATTCGGACTTTCCACGTAATGGATTTGCTATCCAAGCAATATTCCATTTCATGCCTCTGGGACGCTTGTGTAACCGACATACCTGTGGTATGAAGTGTGGCAGTCTAAATACTTCTTCATGCAACTTTAAATGTCAACCTGAATGTAGTTAAAGTAAGCTGCAGTCAACTTGAGCTTGTTGATATCTCCATAGAGCTTGTCCTCAAATGAAGCAGGTGTGGGCCAAAATATCTTTCTCTGTTCTGCATATATTAGACACTCCTGCAGCAAATGTTTAGCTGTCATTTTACCAGTTCCTCAATTACATTCATCAGTATCTCCTATCTTTATTTTATTGAACAAGTGGTATTTCAGCCTGTATATCCTGTGCGGAGTCAAGATTGCTACTTGTTCTCTTCGGTCAAGTTTGTAATATGCATCATCTTTCTGGTGGCCTGGAATGTCTGATTCCCAATTGTTTCTATAAGTGCTTTTTACAAACCTCTTTGCCTCATTATAGGTTATGTCTATGTCAGGCTGTGGTAGTCGTCCACCCTTGTTTGCTAGTCTGTCAGCCTCTTCATTTCCAGGTATACTGTAATGTGATGGGATCCACTGTATTACAACTTTTTTGGATTTCTGGCATAGACCATGAAGTGCTGCTCTTAGATCAGGCTGTTTTTGCTCTTCAGTATTGAGACAGCTGACTTTGCATCTGTGAAGATAGCTATTTGCTTCTCTTTATTTTCCTCCACCAAGAGCATTTCTGCTGCAGTTTTCAAAGCCTCTACCTACGCTTTGAAGTTACTTGAAAATTTTCCTGTTGCCACTGACTGTTTTCTGAATTCCTTTTCCTCCATTTTCTATTGAATTTTTGGATGATTCATCTGTATATGCATGGGTCCAATTGCTGCTTGGGTAATGTTCTTTTATGTAGTTTATAGTGCTGTACCGGATTCAAATTTTTGAAATCCGGCCGGAGCCGGATTTGGCCGGATTTATGAAGTGAGATCCGGCTGGAGCCGGATTTACAAATAAAAAATAAAAATAAAATAACGTACTACATCACTTGACTTAGGTGAGTGGAGTCACTCGACTGTTCATTACTGCAGTTCATTACTATAGACATAACAATGATGACATATACTCATATTAAATCATTTAAATGTAAATTAATTACATTTACATTAGAATAAAAAATTAAGTAATATTAAGTTCCATAAGTTCAAGATGAAACATACATAAGCACATAATGCTAATTTAGTAATTTTAACTTTAGTTTTCAGTTCCAGTTTTTAGTTTTCACATTGTTTTCAGTTGGCAAATTGGCAGCTCAGTTACAACTCACAACAACAGTACATTGAACAGATTGAATTTATTGAAATACATTCATTCAGTAATTTCACTATTTCAGTCAGTCAGTCTTCATTATGGCTGTGAAGTTGAACTCTCAGAGTCAAGAAGGGACGAGTTGTATTTCAGGAAAATCAACGTCTCGGCATTTTTTGGTAAAAGGCTACTACGGTAGTCAGCGATAATGTCTCCTGCAGTAATGAACAGCCATTCCGATGGCACACTTGTAGGTGGTGATGCAAGAAATGCCTCCGCCAGTCTAGCCATACTTGGAGATCTTTGCTTATTGGCATGCGCCATGAAACTAGATCTGTCTGTCGAGTTTGAAGTGGCTCTGACAGGTACTGTGTCACCTCAGTGTTAATGCTCTTGCCTTCGGCACTTGCAAAACGATCTGTGGTGGGATTTTCCTCGACAATTGTGTCAAAACAGCTCCATAGGCTGGACTCGTACTGTGTGGCAATGCTCACAGAAGTCAAAACACTAGTACTACTACTACTACTAGTAGCTGATGGATCCTGTGGACTGACTGTGTTTGCTGAATCAATAATGGAGTTAGCTGCTAACAGCAGATGGGCTCGTGCATCACTTCTACCACGTTCGGAGAAGAAGCACAGCTTGAGTCGAGGATCCAGTAGTGTGGCACAGATGTAAATACTGTTGGATTCAATGTCCGCAAATCGGCTGCTAACAGCTTCAAGCAGGTTTGCTTTCATAGTTTTGATCCCAGCATCACTACCTTCTTTCTGGAGGAAAGCCATGAGTGTTTTCACTAATGGGATCGCAACTGATATTGATGACTGAGCTGTACTTATTTCACGTGTGATTTCTTCAAATGGTGCCAAAGTAGCTACCACATTCTCCGTGACTGCCCACTGTTGTGCCGTTAGCCCAGTTACCGAATCAATTTCAACACAGTACAGGCTGATGCTGCGCCGTTGTTCTAACAGACGTCGTAGCATATAGAACGCTGAGTTCCATTGTGTTGTCACGTCCTGGATAAGCTGATGTTGTGGTAGGTTTAATTCATTTTTAGGTTCATGCAAACGACTGGTTGCTGAAGAAGAGTGTTTGAAATGTCCTACCAATTTTCTTCCAGTACTGATGATGCCATAAATGAACATCTATTTGCAGACGATCAGTGCCTGTTTTACAGCGTTGAGGGCAGACTACAAAATCATATTACTAATCTGAGTTCAACCTGCAGCAGATACAATATGAGTATAAACACAGCCAAAACCGAAGTAATGCGAGTTAGCAGATCGCCAGGCCCACTAAGTATACAGATAAATAACACGCCTCTGAAACAAGTTAAAGAATTCAAATACCTTGGAAGTATGATCACAGAAGATGGCAGATTGGACAGAGAAATTGAAATCAGATGTCAAAAAGCTAGTGCACTTACATATCAACTATCACCCTTACTGAAACAACCAAACATACCCATGTCCGCAAAACGACAGATAATAAACAGCATATTCACACCAACCCTATGCTAACAATCTCAAACCTGGACTTTATCCAAATTACACCTTCGCAAAATCAATACCTGCGAAATGAGATGCCTAAGGAGAGCTGCCAACTTAACAATCCGAGACCGAGTTAGAAATGCTACTATCAGACAGACTGTGGGATCAACACATTGTGCCACATTTATTGAAAGACAGAAGATCAAGTGGTTTGGCCATGTCATTAGAATGCATCATCGACAGCTACCACCACTGGCCTTACATAAAAGATCATCTGCGACGAGACCACGAGGACGTCAGTAGTTAAGTTTGGCGCGCAGCCACGTAGTTTTTTGGATGCGGGTTGGCGGCTGATAGATTTTAGGTTTTTTTGGGGGGAAAATTGCCGAGTGGGGGAAATTTATTTTTTTGGCGGTAGCTGCCTGGTCTGGTGGGAACGGGGTTGTTTTCTGTGAAAGTAATTAAGGTATCGGGCGTAAAAGTATTCGTGTCTATTTTAGTTGTTTCTGTAAAAGTAATTAGTGTGAGTACGGTTGAAGGGTGTGAAGGGGAAACGTTATATATAATGGTTACAAAACGTAGGGTATATGAATATGGCGAGTGAAAGATAAACTTGCAAGGGTTTGGTGGGTCGTGGTTATACTCGACGAAGCATGGGTAGAGGTGTAGATGGTTACTGAACAAAAGAGGGTTGTAGGAGTCTGACACAGTAAAACAGAGAGACAAAATTAAAAACAAAAAAGTAATATTTTCAAGTGTTTTTTTTTATTGGTATACAACATTTAAAAATGGTTTACGACCCAAAGGGGATCAGCGGGTTATTGTAGAAAGATGACTGGTCCTGTAGAGGTCTGTCTTGACTGTCGTTATTATTACTAGAGGGTGAATGGAAACGAACATTAAAATCAGATATGAATTAATCGATGGTAATTATTACTAGAGTGGGAATGGATTCAACAATGAAACAATCAGGGTCGTGGGGTAATAGGAACGCATTCTCCCATCTTAGGGATAAAAGAGGCCGCCGGGGTGGTGTTATAGAGGGGTCTGGTAATTGTACGGTATTGGCTCGACGTAGACTTGCAGGGGGCGGTTGAGGTGGAGGAGTCTGGTGGGGTGGTGTGGGATTAATAATATATTGAGGGGATGGTGATCTAATTCTGACTGGGTGGGGTGGAGTGATGTATGGAGGACTCCACCTTAGCAGGAGTGGTGAGGGTGGGGGTGTCAGTGGTTGCTGTCGCCGACGGTGCCTGCGGGCCCGCAGAACACGACGCCGGAAGAAAGGAAAGGCTATCCTGATCAGATCATCAGTTGTCAATACGACTCGCATCACATCCCCCAGATTGGCGTCGACAACCTCTCTGAAAGTATGACCCATACACGTATGAGCCAGTTGGTTGGGCTGCTCCTCCAGGCAACCAACACAGTAGGTCATGATATTCGTCTCCAGCTCCGTGATGGCAGCCTCAATGGTGTCACGAGGATTCATTGTCTGTAACAAGCAGACATATATAAGCTATACTTTGAATATATAGATATGGTAATTAGACAGTTATATAGGTGGTAAGAGAACAAGAAGAGCAGTAACCACTACATCACCCTGGTAGTATTACATGTAAAAAAACACAACTCAGCAGTTTTTTTTTTTGGTATCACAACACGGAAACCCCACCGTTTTTTAAGCAATTAATGGGGTGAGAGGGGTGATGAGGTCACAAACTGGATGTTTTTTTATATGTTATTTTGCCACGTGTTCAGGCTTATGAGAAGTAAAAAAAAAAGAGAGGTGACGAATACAAACTGCCAAGTCATCAGATGTGGTACCGTGTCCACAAAGCAGACAGTGTATAAATACTAGGCGTCCCTTGTAAGCAACTACTCTGTCCTTGGCGTCTAGAAGTATCGTTCTCTGACAACCGCAAACACGGCACTATGTAGCAAGACAAATACGGTAAGTTGGTGTTTGATAAATCTACCACATAGTCGTTATGTGTCTCCAAGTACCTTAATATGATAAACCTAGTATAATACAATAGTATATGGTGCTAAACATATATAACTGAAGAGACAAGTCACTTCTTCATATAGTATACTAGGTTGTGCCGATGTGAAATAGTGCTGATACCTAGAACATAAGGATATGATGGTAGCATATCACATAGGAATTTTCGCGGAGAAGATGAAAGTGTGTCCTGTAGAGTCTACATAACCGTTATCGATAGTAATATATGGTCTACATGGGTACATATCAGATACATAGTTATTATTTATATTATGTATATCTATAATGGTGTTATACTACCTTAATCTTATCTATGCTTGTTGCAGATACATATGCCCACGAAAAACTAATAAGGGACCTGTGGAGCCTACTAAGAGCAGAACCAAACAGTTATTGTATGGGGTGTCTTAATACCCCGCAAAATCAAGAAGCCGAGAATCCCTTCGCTCATTCTTGTGATGATGGTGAAGGTGGTAGCTTTGCGGACCTAGTAACGGTTCGACTACGGGATGTACTAAAACAACACTTCACTAAAGACGAAATAATTACATTAAGCCTGAATAGAATTGAGGAGAGCATCCTCGATTATAATCGGCAAAACGAAACTCCAGAACCATCCCCAGCCAGGGGTGAAAGATCAACGTCACCGACATCATTATCGTTCAGTCAATCCACATTGGTGGATGAGTATTAAACCTCTTCGCTCCCCCGATGTGTCTCCACCTTGCCGTGGTGGGGGAGCTTGCGTGTCCCATCGACCCCATGTGCTTGCCGATGGGTGAAAAACTACATATCGGACAGCATATGGGATAGGGACCAGACTAAGAGAGACACAACCTGCTGCTCTGAAGGTGAGACTGAGGATAGCAGTCTAAAATTTAAATCAGGCGCACGAAGGCAGAAGTTCTTGGTCCGGACAAAACACTAAAGGCTCCCTGTCGAGGGCTGTGGCTGAACGCCTCTAAGCCACAAACCCTCGGACCTGAGAGCCGGGCCGATAGCCACCTTTCGAAAAAAAAGGCGTGATACTGAGCAAGCTACATGCTCTGGTCTGATAGAAGTTCGAAGACTCTCAGCTGGGGGATATGAGAGATTCCCATATGAGAGGGTCAGGCCGTCCCTCGTTCACCGCTGCACGAAGGTAAGGTGTTGAACCGGCAGCACAAGTAGCCTACCTCGTGAGCGAGTACAAAAAGTCAAAAAGTGCCCCAGTCGAAGAAAATGGCTACGAAAACTGTTGAGTGTAGACAAAAGTGGAGGAACGTCTCAATGACGCAAAGTGGAACGCACGGCGAGCGAACCTATTGCGTGGTCCGAAGTCAAAAGCAAAAGCTTACCGAGTGGGTGTCGCTTGCAGTCTGACCGTCCCTGGTGTGTGCTTAAACGGTCAGTGGCAAACTGGTTGCCCAACAAGTGGAAGTGAGGAACTAAAGCAGCCATGAGCAGGACGTGGCAACTCCTAGGGTGAGCCCAGTCACAGAGCAATATGTACCGGCTCTGCAATTATGGAAGCCTCCTTGGATAGCGAAGGAATGCTCATGGTTTGCCCCTGCCTTCCCTTGAGGGCCGACCACGATGTCGTTCATCGTTCTGTCTTGACCAGCTGAGATGTTAGCGACATCACAACAGTCCAACGTGCCTCGAAACCAGAGGAAGGCTAACCTCATTAAAAAATGCCCGCTGAAGTCGGAAGTGTCGTCCTACGGGTGGCAAACTAAAAATTGACACTACGCAATTACGTCCGAGTGAAATGTCTCGTCCGAATGTCTCTCGTGCTAGGAACAGCTCTGACTACCTAGTTTCCGAATGCCGCTCTTGTTCGGAACAGCTCTGACTGGGTAGTTTTCCGAATGTCTGTTGTGCCTGGAAAAGCTCTGATGGGCGCAACGACAAGCACATGTCCAAAAACTCGCTGAGTGGATGCCGTCTGCAAACCTGTCTGGTTTGTGTGGGAATGACCCGGGGCAAACGAAATGACCAATATATTGAAGTGAGGATTTAAAGCAGCCATGAGCAGGACGTGACGATCTCCCTCGGTGAGCCCAGATCCAGGGCGTTATGTGTAGGCCCTGCAACTATGGAAGCAACCTTGGATGGCGGAAAATGCTATGGACTGTCCCTGCCTTCCTTTGAGGGATGACCCTTGTCTTCGACCGTTCAACCTTGGCCAGCATGATTGCAGATGGCACCACAAAAGTGAGAGTCTCCCAGGAATGCTACCTGGTCAAAAAAGCACGCTAAAGTCGATGTGTTGGCCTACGGGTTTCGGCCCAAGGGCGCATAACAGACACACTACAATTACATCTGAAAAAACACTCCGGATGAACGAAAAGAAGAAGAAACCTCTTCTAAACAAAGAAGAAAAAATTTAGATGGGTGGTGATAGAAGCGAGGGTGGTTTATAGTACCTCATTTGTATTCTTTATTTATTTATTTTTTTCTCAGGTTGTGTTTCACACTGACTACAACGTACTATAATACTCCAATGAACACTACTGACACGAAGAGCACACGTCGTAATTGATCGCCCTAGTGGTAGTGCGAAGAAAAGACTGAATATCATCACACACAACAAGAAAAGATGTCTACACAGCCATTAGACCAGTCTCTAGGTGTGGTAAGAGACGTGGTTACTAAAAATTATACACTGAACAAACAGAGGGCAGTCAAGAACAGTCTCAACAGATGTGCACACCCCGCTGGTGTACTCATTAAACATAAAAACGCCGGAAAATGTGTTACTGTAACATTCGATAGCCCAAGGCACTATGACTCATTCCGAGTCCAGATGTTTAGGTATTACAACAGACACCACATCGAAACTAGACAAGACCAGACTGGGTCACCTGTGGAAGACGTGTTTACAACACCACTGGTGAAGATTCACTTATCTATCACGAAAAGAAAGCTGCTCGCCCAGGGACAGGTTGACAATATTACCGCATGGTTAAAAATAGACTTTATCGACTTTGAGAAACTCGCTACAGACAGTCACGAGTAGACAAAACAAACACCACGTCTGAGCCTACGATTACGACCAGAATGATAAATATCACAACTGTGGGGTTGCCACATACTCGATACCATGCTTCAAACAGATGGGGTCAATGACCAGGTTGTAGGACGAGTACCCATTGGTGCCTACGTACAAAACATATCTAAACATGAATTGGTTCAGTTTGTAATAAAGGTCGAGTGTTTCTAGATATAACTCGTTGAAACCGGTTTAATCTGGATTTTATTTACACAACCAGTGGTATAAAAAGCCGAGGTTGGTAACACTCAAGTATTATAAGCTAAAGATGACTACAGATCGAACAACTGTGCCTGCTAACTGGGTCTATATGACTCGAGGTAGGTGAGACTGTTAGACCAGTGGGTACTGGTACCAAGGCTGTGTTTAGTCTCATCGTACAGAGGTGCGACTACGTTGCATATATAGGAGATTTTTTGGCGAATCCGATATCAAGTTTCCTGACCAAAATAGGGATGACACTTACTCGCCAAGAATATGAACAGATGATCGGTATGCAGAGTGAGATTCTAGCTGAGTTTGATCGATTCACTAACCAATCAAGGTAACCAACCCAAGCAAGTCAAACAAGTCAGTAATCAAGACAAGCAAACCAGTAATCACCTCATCCAAATCAGTAATCAAGACAATCAAGTCAGTAACAGATGTGGTCAGACGATACCATATGACGAGGCAGCTACATCATATGTCTATGATATTGAACAGGATACTACACCAGCATATGTCTACGACACTCAGATTACAAACTTCAATACCCATTCAGGGGACCAGCAACCAACCTATGCCTATTCGGACAACCTTATACCACTGATCGACCCCCGAAAGAAGGCAACAAAGAGAAAAGGTCTATAGAACACAACACCATACATCACTGTTCATTTATGTGTATGAAGAATTAAAAAATTAAAAATAATAAATTTAAAAAAAAATGTTTTGTCTTTTTGGATTTTTAAATATGTATGGTGTCTCTTGATTATATAGGTGTGTACTTGTCTGTATGTGTACTTGTCTGTATGTGTACTTGTCTGTATATGTCTATGGTTGTGGTTACATTTGTGTACGCGTGTCTGTATATGTGTGTGTGTGTGTGTGTGTGTGTGTGTGTGTGTGTGTGTGTGTGTGTGTGTGTGTGTGTGTTCATAAAATTATTAAACTACTATGGTTCATTGGAAAATACAAAATATCAACTTACCAAAACACCTTGAGCCAAGTAAAATGTACAACAAATCTGGTGGCAGTGGTGAGTAGGTTCAGTTGTGGAGATCCAACACCACAGATGGTACTAAAAGCGAATTGTTTCAAGTCGATTGTAGAACACACAGATTCTACTATCACAGAGTGAGTAGTCTTTGGTTGTGGAGACTCAGTTCCATAAACGACTTGGCTTTATACAGTTGTAAACGATACTAAGGTCATGTTCCCACCAGAACCACCAGGAAACTTAGTCAGCAGAATACCACATAAGACATCTGATGTCTGATGCAAACATGACCTCGGAGAAAGAAAGTAATTACGTTGTTCGTAATCTCCAAAAACGAATACCAGGCCACAGCCTTGACCTCGACCAGAGACTATTCCGTGAGAAGTACCATCACCCACGACTTTTCCCACCAAAACACGACAGCGACTTACAGCTCTAAATAAAAAACTGATGTTTCAAACATTGAATACTAGGTCATAACCTTGGCCTCGACGAGAAAGTATTACGTGAGATAACAGCACCCAGTTATTTTCCCACCAAAACAGACAGCTCTGACAAGTAGACATTGTTTTGCCTGGGTGGGGGTAAAAGTGCTGACTGTGATGTATGCTCACTCAACTACTACCGTGTGTTTGGTGTGTCTTCAAACTTTTTACACTCAGTAGGGGTAGGGGGAGGGGTATGTCTGGTGTGGGTGTATGATAAGACTTACACATGACCCCGTGGTGGTTTGGAAATGTGGGGTGGTAGCAGTGTTAGGTGTGGGTAGTTCATGTATAAATAACAGAGTCTCCTGTAAGCCCTCATTCTGATTCAGTCTACAATACCACAACAACTCTCAGTAGTAGTGATGTCGGTGGTACTCAGTGCTGGATTTTTTCCTACTGAATAGTTTGTTACAATCACTGCAACTATCAGTGTGGTAGTGTAATAATCACTATTATACTATCATTGTACTAATACTTCCTTAGTGGTGAAGTGTGATATGAATTATCATGGTGTCGTTGTAGCGGTAACTAAAGCTATGTGATAGCGTCTCACAACAAGAACTCTTGAACTATTACACCAGAAAACTGAGAAGCTGTCGACACCGGTCATACAACGATGGTAAACAGGTGGTTACAAACCACAATTCACCACACACAGGATTGCACAGGGCTGGAATTATCATGGTCTTGATGTACTGCTAGACCATGCTCACAAAAAAACAAAACACAGTTGGCTGAGGTATTCAGACATTCCAGTAAGACTACTACGGGGACCCCCTTACCAATACGACGTGTTCCATCAATATGGCCACCAGATCTACTTTCAGGTGTTCAGTGTGTGACACAACCTTTTGTGATATGTATCAGTTCACTCACCACATTCGGACCATTCACGAGGGGAAAGACCAAATACATACCTGTCAGTTATGTGATAAGGTGTATAATACGATGACTGGACTAAAAAACCATAAACGAACACATCATCAACCGTATATGGATACATCAATTACTTCACCTACCTCTACAACGACGACGATACCACCAATATCATCATCACACCAGCTGAACACACCACCTGAATATGGTCAAAAGCCTCGTAGTCTAATACAAGTACCACACCGCTACCGATGTTCACTATGCGACAAATCCTATTATGATAACTACACCCTTAAGCGTCACATTCGGACCATTCACAATGAGAAGCACCTGAAATACCCCTCTCAGTTATGTGATAAGGTGTATAATACGAACGAGGGCCTACAAAAACACAAACGAATACATCATCACCGGCCTATGGATACAGCAGAGACAACACCACCAACTGAAACCA
Source organism: Cepaea nemoralis (assembly GCA_014155875.1). NCBI lineage: Eukaryota > Metazoa > Mollusca > Gastropoda > Stylommatophora > Helicidae > Cepaea > Cepaea nemoralis. Next base: position 33,990 of record JACEFZ010008516.1, read on the forward strand.
ATATAACTAACAGTCAGATACACCCAGACGAGAATATTCTTGAACAACTGCTAGAAGACGAAGCGACCATCTTAGCAGCCGGGGAACCTGAGACACTACACATCCTTCCATCGGATATTCAACAAACATATAGAGAAAATTGGGAAGCTATCAGGACACATCACAAGATTAACAAGTATTTATCGACATATACCTTCTTTATTAGCCCGGAGATACAGACCCCTATCAACTGGACAGATACGCTGTATAAGATTTTCAACGCTCAAATTAGTCGTTTTAAGATCAACTTTAGCTTTCATTTAGTGTTACGACATAGAGAAACACAAGATCTTAGATTCTATCATGCATCATTTAACAATTCTTCTGTTTTAGAATTTCCAGCGCTAATAAATAACAGATACGACTTTGATGCCTTCCTTACAACAGTTCACGAACATGACATTCATTCCTACGCCATGCAACAACGTACAGATACCAAATATACACTAGAGACAGTAGCTGGCATATGTTTTTACCTCTTTCATATCCCTGAGTTTCCGATAGGTTGCTGGTTAGGTGACATACCACTACATATTACACAAAACAAAGCCATCAACACACTACAACGTGTGCAAGGTAAGAAAATGTACACAGATAACTTTTGTTTCTTTAGATCCCTATCATTATTCAAGGGCGCGAACATAAACAGACTTCACGCACCTACCAAACGTTTAGTTAATGAGTGGAAAGAACATCAGCATATAGAGTCCATACGTAGTTTTCCTGGTATTAAACTACTTCAAATCACCAGTTTGGAACAATGTTTTGGCATTAATATAGCTATTTTCGAATACAACGAAAACCAAGCCTTAGTCCCAAAACTTAGAGGGAGTGGGAATTATGAGACCACATTAAGACTATTATTGTTTAAAGACCATTTTATGTATATTAAAGATATTGACAAATTAGCTCGTTCATTTAGTTGCCCACAATGTGGGAAATTATGGCCGAGGTGTAATAAAATGGAGAGACATTGGAAGACATGCACTGGAGGGGAAATCAAGACTCGGTATAAAGGAGGGGTCTACAATCCAGCAGAAACAGTGTGGGAATTAATTGCAGAGCAAGGTATTTCGGTCGATACCGCGTATGTGTACCCATATAGGATTGCCTATGATTATGAGTGTTATTTGTGTAGTTCCAAACTACCTAACGACAGAGAGTCTACTAAGTATTTAGCAAAACATATTCCAATGTCATGTTCAGTAGCATCCAATGTACCGGCGTTTGAGAAGCCTGTTTGTTTTATTTCAACCGGTGATCCCCAAGACTTGATTAATAGAATGGTTGATCATCTACATGAAGTAGCAGCGAAAGCATATGAATGTTTGCGTGATAAATTTAGTGGGGTGTATAGAAAGTTGGGTGAAATGAATCAGTCAACGCTGACGAGTAAGTTAGATGGGTACTTACAACAGATCCCTGTGATAGGATATAACTCTGGTAAGTATGATTTAAATATGATTAAGCCATATTTGATCTCATACTTTACTACATCAAAGGGGTCTTCGATCAAATTTGTAGTTATAAGATATAATAATTTTATGTGTATTGCCACTGATCAGTTGAAATTCCTAGATATCAGTAATTATTTAGCGGTAGGATTCACCTACTCAAAATATCTAGCGGTGTATGGTGTTGAGGAGACCAAGGGATATTTCTCTAACGAATTCATAACAGATTTAGACAAATTAAAAGAAACAAAGTTACCACCTCATACAGCTTTTTTCTCAAAGCTTAAAAACCGTAACATTTCCGAAGCAGAATACACAGTTTGTCAGAAAGCCTGGATCGATAATAAGATGACTACATTAGAAGACTTTCTCGTGTGGTATAACAACAAGGATGTTGGTCCATTTATCAAGGCTTTAGATGCACAAGTTAGTTTTTACACAGAGTTAGATGTAGACATGTTTAAGGACGCCATTTCTGTCCCAGGAGTTACTCTAAAGTATCTCTTTAAGACCCTCCCCAAGGAGGTAGTATTCTCGTTATGTTGCAAGAAGGAGGAGAAGTTACACAAGATGTTAAGAGACAATATTGTGGGTGGGCCTAGTATAATTTTTCATCGTTACCACGAGGCCAATAAGACTCGTATCAGGGGTAATAAACCAGTAAAAAGTATTAAAGGGTTTGATGCGAATGCTTTATACCTATGGTCTCTGATGAAAGATATGCCATCAGACTTCCCTACTATTAGATATAAAGAGGACGGGTTCAAAGCCCATAAGGTAAACAAGTATACACAAAAGTGTAGAGCATGGTTAGCGTGGGTCTCTCATAGCCAGAACATATCCTTGAAGACACAATTTAATGGGGGGTGAAATGCGGCTAGGTGATCGACATATTCGCGTAGATGGGTGGGATAAGAAGAGTAAGATAGCTTATCAATTCCATGGGTGTTTATTTCACGGTCACCCAAGCTGCCCTCTAACCAAGGGAAAAACTATTAACCCCGTCAATAATAAACCACTGGTGGAGTTATTTAAGAAGACACAAGAGATTCGTAGTTATCTGGAGACTGTCGTTAAAATTACAGTAATAGAAATGTGGGAATGTGAGTGGGAGACCCTAAACAAGACTGATAGAAATATTAAAACTTTCATAGACACGAATTTCCCATTCGTCACACCCTGGTTTGGGCGCTTCCCCATAACAATGACTAAGATTCTCGATGCGGTAAAAGATGAGAGTCTTTTTGGACTGATAGAATGCGACATCCATGTACCACCCTCTCTCAGAGACCATTTTTCAGAAATGCCACCCATCTTCAAAAACATAGAGGTGGGTAGAGAGCATATAGGTAAGTTTATGCGTGAGTACGCCGAATCACATAACTTGCTTACACGACCACGTCGCACATTAATAGGTAGTTATATTGGGGAAAAGCTCCTGTTGACCACCCCACTCCTAAGATGGTATCTGACACATGATCTAGAAGTCACTGAAATATATCAAGTGATTGAATATAAACCTGTTCGTTGTTTTAAACAATTTGGGGATACGGTGTCTGATGCCAGACGTGAGGGAGACAGACACACCACCGAGACTATTACGGCAGAAACAATGAAGTTGTTAGGTAATGCCGCTTACGGCAAAACATTAACCAACAAGGCCAAACATACTGATGTCTCCTACTGTCACGGAAAAGACACGACGAAATTCGTAAATAACCCCTTGTTTAAGAAAATGACCCCCCTTACTGACGACGTTGTTGAGGTCGAGACAGTAAAGAAGACAACTGTCTGGGATCTGCCTCTACAGATTGGTTTTTTCGTTTATCAGTATGCCAAATTAAGAATGTTAGAGTTTTATTATGACTTTCTCGACGTATTTATAGACAGGGTGGACTTTCAGCTTTGTGAAATGGACACTGACTCTCTATATTTGGCCCTTAGTGTCGATTCACTCTCTGAAGTAGTTAGACCACACCTACGAGAAGAATATGACAGAGTCTACAATCAGTGGTTCCCGTCTGAAACCTGCCCTGTTCATAGAATTACTACCTGTCAGGACTGTGTGGCTATCAAAGCCTATGAAAAGAGAACCCCCTGGCTTTTCAAACTAGAATACGAAGGGAAGGGGATGGTGTCATTGTGTAGTAAGACGTATATTTGTGTCGGAGATTATGATAAAATCAGTACCAAAGGTCTGACCAAAAACCACAACACTCATCTAAACAAGGACACTTTTTTGGAAGTACTCAACACCCAAACACCAAGTGGGGGGGGGGAGCAATATAGGCTTCAAAACACAAGACTCTGCTGTGTATACATACACACAACACAGAGATGCTCTATCTTATTTGTATATAAAAAGACAGGTTGACAGTGATAATATCTCGACTACACCGCTACTTATTTAATTGTTTAAAACAATTATTATGGTCGTATGTTTTTTCCTGAATGCTTTTGTTTTAAATTATAATTATTGTTATATTTTATAGACGATGGGTGGTAATCTATCATCTGCACGTTTCATAATCATATTTACATTTGTGTTATGGTCGTATGGTTTTTCCTGAATGCTTTTGTTTTACATTATAATTATTGTTATATTTTATAGACGATGGGTGGTAATCCATCATCTGCACGTTTCATAATCATATTTACATTTGTGTTATGGTCGTATGGTTTTTCCTGAATGCTTTTGTTTTAAATTATAATTATTGTTATATTTTATAGACGATGGTTATATAAATATTTTCTTAAATCGGTGCCCTGTATAACTGAATTAAAATAGTAATAATCACGACACATGATATCGCCCACGCATACCGATACGATGCATACTACTGGTGTATTCTGGTGTGGTGGTATAACAAGTGTCTAGATTTATCAGGTTCTTAGATATTAACATAACAGAACATACTAAAAAATCACGATATGAATCTGTTGGACTACACTTGCTTTCACATAGAAGGAGTGGTTTTAAAAAGACATCACTCGATCACCAGAGTCGTGGATCAGCTCGTTGTTTCTGTCTCGAGCATGCCATAAGACCAAGCCATCCAGGTATTTGCTTCTAGGTCTTCCCCTTGATCTGTCCCCCCACGATCTTGCCAGTTGTCACCAATTTCTCCAATCCATTTCTTCTCATAACATACCCACACAAAAATTTTTTTGACATTATTCTGTACTACATTATATTAATTACTCCGTCTATTGGGTTATGTATATAAAAAGGTGGTATGACCACTTGTGGACGTATTACAATCTCACATTAATACAATTTCCTGAATATAAGCTTGTAATATTTTTAATAATATTGTTAAATGCACTCAGTTATATCTTCGCGTGGTTTGTTTTCGGTGATGAATGATGATGATGTATTGTGTTCCCCTCTGTTATTACATAATATTTATGGTTAATTATTTCACCATGTAATCATAATATTTCATTCATTATTTTGTTTCCATACATTGTGAACGAATAATAAACATATTGTTATACGCCTATACTTCACTGGACTTTATTGTATTTTTTAAAGTCGTGTTGTTTTTTTCTGATGTGGGTTACTTATTGACGAAAGCTAGTGGTGAGACACAGACATACAAAAACATACAAGACAACACGGGTATTACCTTCAGTGTCCAATACAGCATCTTGTCATCAAAGCAGCATGGTCCCTCCTTGTGTTCTTGGTAGACATTTAATTTTGGAGATATAAATATTGGAAGAAATCTACAGTGCAAGCGCCATTTCTTAGTCTGTATCGTTTTGCCAGCTCTGCACCGCATCTCACGGCCGTTTGTTTTTTGTCTACTGATATAGTATATGATGGTTCTATACTCTGTAATAAATATAACACTGGTCCATACGAAAATCGAAGGTGTATTTTACACCGTTAACATTCTGTTCTATCACAATACAAATATTATAGTGTTTTAGGCTATAGTGAAATGTTCATTTTCGTTCTCTGAGCACCAACTAACTAATGTCGGTGACCTTTCTTTCAAGAAACGCGAAGTACTGATGACTTCCGTGGTTTCTCACGATACGGGGTAGCGTGATTAGTTTTCCAGACATTCACTGGCGTCAACCTACTCTGGAAACAGGGGATTTTGTTAGTAATGGTCGTACACATCTGCCTGTTATTCTCATTATCATAGTCTCGTAAGCAACGGCCTTCCACCTATCTGTTGATAGAATCTCGATTTCTCACGAGAGGAAGAAGACTGATTAGTTTTCCAGACTTACACTACGTCCTCTACTCTGGAATCAGCAGGGGTGTGTGGTAGTAAAGCCAGTATACGGTTGGGTGTTATTCTCATTAAAAGTTGGTATGGACCCTGTGTGGTTCATTCTAACACACTTGGAATGCTTAGATACAATACGCCGGTCTCATAGTACAGTTTTAACTCTCTTTCACGGTCTGGTATGTTAGTTTGTGTGACCCTCCATGGTCTTGGATATAGTTGAATGTGTGTTGCGCAGTTGTGTATCTGTCTGTCAGTATGATTCTGAGTATGGCTGCACGCGTGTCCTGTTTGTTTCTGTATATGTACGTATTTGACTGTCTGTTCCTGTTCATTGTCTACAAAACAAGACTGCATATCTATTGATGTTACATCCTTCAATGATCTTTTCATCTATTTCTGAGGTACAAGGGAAAAATCATTCATGTCTTAATAGGCTGACAGTGGCCTATGTCATTATCAATCCTTATGATAGTTTTGTTTTCTATGTTGTTGTTTTTTCCGCCACCAATTTGTAGATTTTCAATAACGCAAGTAAAAACAGATAAAGTAAGACAGACCTTGTGATGCCTGAGCTCTCCTTTTCCTGTGCTCGCGTGCGCGCGCCCCGTGGGCGAGTTTATTATATGAGAAACCATTTTACCGGTCTTAATCTCACGGTAAATATTAACCCTCTTTCACGTTCCGTTATGTTAGTTTGTGATTACATGTGTGTAGTTGTGTGTGTGCGCGCTTGTGTTTGACTATCGTTGTGTTTTTGTATGGATGTCTGTTTGTATCGTTATACTTGTGTGTCTGTCTGAATGTAGAAGTATAGGCGTTCCTGATTGTATGGTTGATGTCTTTGTGATGTATACTTGTATGGTTGATGTCGTTGTGGTTGTATGTGTTTATGTATTTGTTATAGACAACGAGGCTCGTGTAGACGATTACGATGATATATTGCCTAGAGGAACAGTCCAAGCACCTGGAACCGTATTGACACGCGATTATAGTCCTCTTCAGTGTTCTGCGGGCCCGATCGACAACCATCACCATTACAGCGGACATCAACCACTCAGACCTACGACCCCCTCACTATATTACTAAGCCCAGACTCTTAGTTTTTTCATATTATACCCTCATATTATATTTATAACCATCCCTATATCGACCACTAATACCCCTTACCACCATATCCATTACTTCTTTATAAGATTTCGATGAATATACCACCCTTTCACTTACTATCACACTTAACATTTAACACACTTGGTACCGACACGAACACCCCACTCTTCCTTAATTACTTTTACATTCTCACCAACCACAATTCAACCAACCCTTCACCCGTACTCACACTAATTACTTTTACAGAAACAACTAAAATAGACACGAATACTTTTACCGCCGCTACCTTAATTACTTTCACAGAAAACAAACCTGTTCCCACCAGACCAGGCAGCTACCGCCAAAAAAAAATTTCCCCCACTCTGCAATTTTCCCCAAATAACCTAAAATCTATCAGCCGCCAACCCGCATCCAAAAAACTACGTGGCTGCGCGCCAAACTTAACTACTGACGTCCAAGAAGAAAATGGATTGACGACATCAGAGACATTGTGCAACCACACGGAATGACACTATCCCGTGCCGTCCACCTGGCGCTGGAACGCAAATTATTCCTCCCCACGGCGCTTGACGGCAGAAGTGGAAGATGATGATGATGATGATGACTGATGATGCCAGCAACATACTTTTGACTCAAAACATCCAACACTTGAATAGCTGCCATCACGAAAGCATTTGGAAATGTTGAATGCATTGTCTCTCACAACAACATGGCACTTCTCACGTGCAATTGACCACTCATCAAGCATCATTTCAAAATGTGCAAGCAAGTTTGTGGCCATGTGATGTTCATCAAATGCAGTACAATGGAAGACTACACTGCGGTGAACAAAGGAGTCTATTAACCAATGGCCCGTGAGGCCCATAAATGACTGAGTGGTGTGTTCAGCTGTCCACGTATCTGTTGTGAATGATATGTAATCAGTGTCAGATACCATTGCTGCAATTTTTACCTTCAGACGTTTACACATGTCAGGAATGACATGTTCAGCAAAGTACTTTCTTGAAGGCAATTCATACCTGTTTTCCATTGTATGCATTAACTCTCTGAAACCTGGTCGTTCCACTACTTGATAAGGCTCCATATCTATGGCTATCATTCGGGCTACGGCAGCATGAATGCGTTTAGCATTGGGACTGTTGATGTCCCAAATTTTGGCCCGGTCCCATGCCTGCACAATTGACTGCTGGGTACTGCTGCTTGCTTTGTGCAAACACGGTCCCAGATTCATCATAGATGTGGTCGCCAATACACTGTCCTCCAGTGATGCTTTCTTTTCCATCATTTCGTCATAGCTTTTCCTGTGCATCGATCGCAAATGGGTCTGCATTGATGATGTTGAGAAGTCTTTGGGGCGATCTGATCGTCCACGCGATAACTGTTTGTCACACAACTTACATATTATAAATCGTGCAATAAATCGTGCAATCTATTGTTTGTGTCTTCGTTATTCAAACTTACATATTACCTTCGCTGAATCATCGTCTTTAACCTTGAAGTAATCCCAAACAACGCTGTATGACTTAGATTTTGATGCCATTTTATTTTATGGGCAAGACCAAGAAATTTACGAAAATAAGAAATCTTCAAGTCCCACAAACTCATGAAGTAATGCACCATTAAAATTCAAAATGAGTGTTGTTTTTTTTTTCTTAAAATTCTTATTTACATCAGCAAGAAATAGTAAACCGTAAGTGCTACTGTGCTATTGCCTAAAATTCGGCTTGGCCTCATGAAACTTGTACAGATGATACACGTGACTAGGCAACACAAATCCGGCCTAAATCCGTCAAAATTTGACCGGAGCCGGAGCCGAAGCCGGATTTGTAAAAATGGCCGGATTCCGGATTTGCCGGAGCCGGAGCCGAAATCCGGTACACCCTAATAGTTTAGGGTTATTTTTCTTCTTTCGGTTTCATTCTGAGTGTTCTTTTTTCTCAATACAAGGAATGTTTTCTATCATCTCAGGCAGTTGCTGCTGTCTCCAAACTGGGAACTTGTGTGCATTGTAAATGAGTTTGACTGTTGATATGTTAAGAATGGGATCTGTCCTTATCTTTCATTTTGCAGTTTCTACAAAGTTGCTACGCTTCAGTCTTTCCTTTCCAAAACCATTAAACCTGTTATATATAGGGTGGTCTGTCAATCTTCTAAATTGTTCTGCTTGTAGCTGGGCTCTGCCATCTCTTCTATCATGCAACGGTTGTAAACAAGTGATCTTTTCTAGTTCATTAATAGGTGTTGTCTGCAGGCTTCCAGTTCTTCTTCTTCTTCTTCTTCTTCTTCTTCTTCTTCTTCTTCTTCTTCTTCTTCTTCTTCTTCTTCTTCTTCTTCTTCTTCTTCTTCTTCTTCTTCTTCTTCTTCTTCTTCTTCTTCTTCTTCTTCTTCTTCTTCCTCTTCTTCTTCCTCTTCTTCTTCTTTCTTCTTCTTCTTCTTCTTCTTCTTCTTCTTCTTCTTCTTCTTCTTCTTCTTCTTCTTCTTCTTCTTCTTCTTCTTTCGCTCGCTTGAAATATGTCTATAACTGCAATGTTGTCTCTTGTATGAATCTAACAGTCTGTTTTAGTTCACTCATCGGGCCATAGAGTTATGGTTCGTATTCCTTGATTTTGGACTCTGCTTATTTTATTAAAGTTTGACTTAGCTGCTGTTGACCAAGCTGCAATGCTATATTCCAGTACTGACCTCACCTGTCCAGTATATAACTTCTTGAGAACTTTCTCATCTGCTCCCCACGTTGTACCAGCAAACTTTTTCATGATTGCCATTCTTTGCTTTCTTCTTGTTCGATTTTTCTCAACCTGTGTCTTCCATGTCAGGCGACGATCAAAGGTGACTCCTAGATTGTTTGGATTTTTGTCATGGCGCAATAATGTTCCATTCAATACCAACTTAGGGTGCTGAGTTTTAGTTGAGAGCGAGAACACTATGCATGTTGTTTTCTCCTCACTTATCTTCACTAGCCATGATTTTCACCAGTCCTCTAGCGCTAATAAGGCTTGCTGTACTAATATATTCTTCAGATGTCCATATGGCTAGGTCATCTGCAAAGGAGGATGTTTGTACTCTGGCTGGAAAACTTTCCGTGATGTCATTTATATATGCTAGGAATAATGTTGGTGAAAGAACTCCTCCTTGGAGAACACCTTGCTCCAACATCATCATTTTGCTGGTTTGTCCTTGTACTTTTGACCTGGCAGTTCTGTTCTCAAGGTAGTGGCTGATCCATTTATACATTTTCCCACAAAACATGCATTTTTTGCAGTTTTACTTTCAGTCTTTCCTTCCATACTTTATCAAATGCTTTTTCTATATCTATCCAGACTGCTAGTGTGTGCTTTTTCTCTTGGAAGGCATCCTCTAATTCCTGGGCTATATAGGTTATTTGATCTTCAGTGGATCTGTACTTTCTGAATCCTTCTTGGTGTGGTGCTGAGAGTTGGTTTTCTTCCAGATGCCATGTTAGCCTGCCTCTGATAATGCGTTCCATTAATTTTCATACACAGCTAAGTAGACTGATAGGTCGATAGCCATTTGGTTCTTCCAGGTCGTTTCCTTTCTTTGGGACTGGTATTAGTATAGCTTCTTTCCATACCTGCGGGGACTATTCCTCTCTTCCAGCTTTAATTTAGGACTGCTAGTAGTTTCTTTTTTGCCTTAGTGCCTAGTCCTATTAGCATTTCATTTGTGATTCCATTCTTTCCTGGTGATTTCTTCTTTTTAAGGGGTATTCATTGCCTGTTCCATTTCTTCCATTGTTAGATTTGCCATCATATATTCTGCTGCTGTCTCTGTATTACCATGATGTATCTGTCTTTGATTGCTTTCTTCTGTTCAGTTGTAATATCAATGTGGTTTGCACTGGCATAGTGTTCCATTAGTGCATTTGCAGCCTTTTTTCCTGTAAGCAAGGCATTTCCTTGTTTAATTGTTATTTGTTTGTTTCTAGGTCCTTCAATGTTCATGGCTTTCACTAGTTTCCATAGTTTGTTTCCATCCCTGTAAAAATTCAGGTTTTCTGTTTTTTCCCTCCAACAATCTCTTGCTGTTTGATTTACTGTTCTTTTATATTTTGCTGAGATGGCTTTGAGAGAGATGTTCGCTTCAGTTGTTTGTTCTCTCTCTGATGTCTTCCTGGCATCTTCAGCTTTGTCCTCCAAAATTTGTAGTTCTTCAGTCCAGTATGATTTGTAATTTTTCCTCGCTCCTCTTGGAATAGACTCAGTGGCCGCCTGTATTATTGCTCTGTTTAGACTTTCCACCATTTGCTTCATGTTGCCATATCGTGTATTTATGTTTTCACAATATGTGTCTGTTAGTATGGCAAATCTGTCCCAATATGCTCGTTTGTAATTCCAGCGGGGCAAAGGCTTTTGCCCTTGTGGAACATACTCTATATTCATTACAAGTTTGATTGGTCTGTGGTCACTACTTTGCTAATTGGTCAAGCACATGGCGATCGATTTTGTGGAGAATGTCTCCTGTGGAGAAAGCTAAATCTGGAGTAGAAGTAGTAAACCATCTTCTGGAGTAGAAGCTCGGTGTGTCATCAGCTTTGTTGAGTAGATGGGGATTTGAGTCTATTTCCCAGTCCTCCCCTTCATCTCCTCTTTTATCAGTATCTGGCTATCCCCATATTTCTGAATGGCTATTAAAGTCTTCGACAAAAATGCAGTTTGTGTCAGTTATTTTCATGTATGAGAGTGTAAGGTCCTTATCTGCTTGGCTATACAGATTGTAAATTCTTATTTTTGCGTCCTTTATCATTCAAAACAATGTTTTCCCGTAGTGAATTTGAATAACGAAGACACAAACAATAGATTGCACGATTTATTGCCTGGCATATTTCGCTGCATCTCGTCAGGTACATACTGCAGAAATCACACAACTTACGTGAATTAACTAGATAAATCCTTCAAGTTGAAATATACACATATTCGCACAGTAATGTCACTTATCTACCACGGTAATTTTAAGCTGACTAACATGTCTTTCTGTTTGCACAATTCTGGCTTGCGTTGATAGATCATAATTGCTTCTGCAAACTTTAACAAGCGAGTATTTGTGTGTTAAACAACACGCGAAAGGCAGTGTCTCTGTACCACCACATGGCCACTTTCGTTAATATGCCTACCAATTGAAGACGCCGGGGGCTTCCGGTGTGTCGGCCCCACGAGGCTAGCATCTCCTGTGTGTTGTATCTTGTTGACCCATTGAGGTATGTGTTCTGACACCCGTTTGTTAAGCTGTCTCTCTGTTCTACCAATGTAAACGGCCTGGCATCTACATGTGAATTGGTAAATACAATTGTTTGTGGCGTACAGAGGAACAGGCTCTTTGACTGTTGGTGTAGGAATCGGTACGGTTTTATATCTAATGACTGGAGTTGCAGCACCGAATGTTCGGCCTACTGCTGTAGTAAGCCGGTCTTGTAGACGTTGCATTACGTCATCCCCTCAAAAGGTTAGCTGGATGAATACCTTGAGTTTAGGGACTGTAGTTACGTCTGCTTTGGGTTTGGGCTGTTGGCAGTGGCGCTTTATAAATCCTGTGGAGTACCCATTTAGGTTTAAGACATTCTTCAGGGATTCAAATTCCTCTGTCAGTGTGTCCTGGGTGCATATCTTTCTAGCACGGTCAAACAAGGTCCGTACTAAGCCCCGTTTGTACTGGACAGGTGTGAAGCTCTGTTTAACACACAAAATACTCGCTTCTTAAAGTTTGCAGAAGCAATTATGATCTATCAACGCAAGCCAGAATTGTGCAAACAGAAAGACATGTTAGTCAGCTTAAAATTACCGTGGTAGATAAGTGACATTACTGTGCGAATATGTGTATATTTCAACTTGAAGGATTTATCTAGTTAATTCACGTAAGTTGTGTGACTTCTGCAGTATGTACCTGACGAGATGCAGCGAAATATACCAGGCAATAAATCGTGCAATCCTTTATTATTATATCAACACCTATAATTTCCGTTTGGTTGTATTTCGTGTAAGTATTAGAACTCCTCCTTTGTGTCCTTCGCGGTCGAAACGGTGGCGGTTTTGGTTCAATTCCCCAGCATTCCAAACTGGTGTGAATTAAACCTTGGGGGGGGGGGGGGGAGAGACACCTCTTTTGGTGATAAATGAAGGCATTCTCCCAGATACGCAAGAGTTTGCCTAGTTTTGGCTAGTTGAAAGATAGTTTTGAATACGTTAAACAAACCTGATATCCAAAGAATAAGGTATATAGGTAGTGAGCTATTTAGTAGAGAATCTGTGTTGAAGTGACTAGACATGCAGTTTACCTTCTTATTCTGGTAAGTGCAATTTAGAAACCCCCAACTAGAGGTTTCAAGCCTGCTGTCAACACTTACACTTCAACATACACATACATCTAAAAATTACAGAACAGAACTAGAGTTAATCATATAAATCTAAGTTTCTTTGGTTAAAATAATATATACATCTTTCTGTTACCATATCATGTCTATCCGTGTGGCGAAGTGAGGATCAAATCGAGTCCATGAATACTAACTGGAGGTTTTAATATAAACAAACTATGCTATTCAGATGACACAGTATTGATTGCTGGTCATGCAGATCTACAATTTTTAGATATTGTATAGTATAGAAAATAAAGAGAGAAAAAAACAATTGTTATATCAAAGAAAATGATAACCCAAAATGGGATATAACAATAGAAGAGAAAATGCTGAACCAAGATGATAAGTTTCAATACCTAGAGGAAACCATCATATCAAATGTAAGATGCGTAGAAGATTAAGAGTTAGAATAGGTCAAGCAAAATCTACATTTCAGAAAATCCATCCATCATGTGCCATGTTGATAAGCATGGGCGGTTATGTTCTGCCATCTCACTCGATCACCAGAGTCGTGGATCAGATCCGTGTTCCTGTCTCGACCATGCCACGTGGCCAAGCCATACAGGTATTTACTTCTCGGTCTTCCCCTTGTCTCTTCCCTTCGATCTTGCCAGACGTCACCAAGTTCTCCAAGTCATTTCTTCTCATAACATGCCCAAACAATTTTGACTATCTACGTGTAATGACTTTAATCAGTTTACAATCTTCATTTGTTTTTTGAAGGACTTGTTCATTAGTTTTTCTGTCTGCCCATGGTATTCTTTGCATTTTCCTCAGAAACCACATTTCCACAGCCATCAGCTGTTTTTCAGCTTGACTGCTTATTGTCCACGCTTCACATCCATACAAAAGTATAGGTTCTATGTAGCACTTCAACACTCTTTTTCTCGTTTCAATTGATATCCTTTTATTGGTCAGTATGTTTTTCATCTTGCAAAAGGCTACCATCGCAATGGTAGTTCTTGTTCTAATCTCTTCAAGGCATCTCCCATCAGATGGTATGACTGTGCCGAGATAACTGTATCGATTCACTTGCTTAAGAATATGCCCATTTACTCGTATATCACATTGTGGTATTTCATTCTTCCCAGTGACGACCATAATCTACGTCTTTTTAATATTCAGTTCTAACCCTAGTTGTTCACTGTGTGCAACAACCGCATATACTAAATGTTGCAGGTAATGTTCACTATCTGCAATCAAGACTGTATCTTCTGCATATCTAATGTTATTGATGTAGCATCAGATGGTATGACTGTGCCGAGATAACTGTATCGATTCACTTGCTTAAGAATATGCCCATTTACTCGTATATCACATTGTGGTATTTCATTCTTCCCAGTGACGACCATAATCTACGTCTTTTTAATATTCAGTTCTAACCCTAGTTGTTCACTGTGTGCAACAACCGCATATACTAAATGTTGCAGGTAAAGTTCACTATCTGCAATCAAGACTGTATCTTCTGCATATCTAATGTTATTGATGTATCGTCCCCCAGTGTTGATTCCTTCCATATCTTCTATGTTTCTGAAAATATTTTCACTGTACAGGGAAAAAATATCTGGAGACATTACGCATCCCTGTCTCACACCTCTTTTAATAGGCTGATATTGACTTACATCGTTATCAACTCTGATGGCAGCTTATTGTTTCCAATATATGTTTTTTACAAGCCTAAGGTCTTTTCCAAACTTGTAAGGAAGGTAAAGGAGGACTGTGATATTGGAGGAACATCCAAGCTGCTTGGTTATGCAGATGATATAGATATTATAGGGGAAAATGAACAAAAGACATTGGAAATATTGACTCACTTAAAGGAAAAAGCCCAACAGATGGGGCTGGTTATCAACCAAGATAAGACAGAATATATGGTAATTTCAAGAGAAGGAATGGCTAAAAACTCTGGCCACATACAAATAGATAATATGACTATTAAAAGAACGGAAACATACAAATACCTGGGTACAATCTTCAACTGCTCCAACATCATAAGGGAAGAAATACAAACTAGAATCAATTCTGGAAATAAGATATACGATGCACTACAACATCTACTAAAATCAAATGCGTTATCTCGTAACACCAAAATCACAATATACAAAACACTGATCAGACCAGTTGCGCTGTATGGCTCTGAAACCTGGAGTACAATGAAAGGAGACGAAGTCTTGTTACAAACCTTTGAGAACAAAGTTTTAAAACGCATCTTTGGACCCATTAGGGATACACAAAGTGGAGAGTGGGAAAGAAGAAGTAACAAAGACATTTATGATCTGTTTAAGTCCCCGCTAATCACTGGTATCATGAAGAGACTACAATGGCTGGGGCATATAGAAAGAATGGGAGATAATAGGGAAACAAAACTCGCTTACACTCAGGAAATAAATGACCGTAGACCCCGAGGTAGAACAAGAAGACGGTGGAGAGATAATATACATACAGACCTACAAGCACTTGGAATCAACGTCTGGCAAGAGAAGGTCAACCAGAGAGACGAATGGAGACGGACTGTATCTGCAGCAAAGAATCTCAATGGCTCGGAACGCTGAAGAAGAAGAAGAAGGTCTTTTCCATAAATTTTTAGGTCTTCAAGCATCCTTATCATGTCGACATGTCTCACACTTTATGGAAAGCCTTTGTGTAGTCAATAAAGCAAAGACATAGATCTTTGTTTACTGCTCTAGAACGTTCAATTACTGTTCTCAGTATATACAGAACATTTACTGTGTCCTTGCCGTCTACAAACCCACATTGTTCTTCTCCTATTTCGGGTTGTATTTTCTTCCTAATTCTTTGCATGATAATTCTCAGCAGAATCTTAGTGATGTGGCTCATTATACTAATTGTTCGATGTTGATCGCATTACAAGGCTCCTGATTTCTTCCGGATTGCAATAAATATAAAATTACATAATTCAGGAGGTATATCTCCAGTATCGTATATTGCGTTCATCAGTCTGGTGACTTGGTCTATTCCATATTCTTCTAAGGCATTGATCATTTCTATTGTGATGTTATCTGTACCCGGGGTCTTGCCAGTTTTCATATGGTTAAGAGCATTCTGAACTTCCATCTTCAAAATTGATGATCTTTCATCCGATGATCATATTGTTCTTCTCTTGTATCATCATAAATGTCTTTCACATAATCTGACCATGCATGTAAAATCTGATCTTTTTTATTGTGACTTTGCCATCTTTAATTTTAGGCAACCCGTTGATGTGTGTGTTCTTTTGTTAGTGATGTCATTATGTCTTTTTTGCATTAATTTGGTATTCCGGGTGTTGTGTTGGTTTTCAATTTCCTTGCAATTTTCCTCAAGCCATGTTTCTTTTGCCTCTTTGCATAGCTTCCTAATTTTCCTGTGAATCTCTTTATATTTTCCTTGTTATTTTTGTTATTTTTTCTTACTTCCATGAGTTTTAAGATGTCTTCCATCATCCATGACTTGCGTCCTATTTTTTTTAATTTTTTGAATTGTTGTTTCTAAAGCTTTGTTTACTGATTTCTTTAATATTTCCCATTGGTCACTAACGTCTTGAAATAAAATTTCTATACCGGACAACGCATCGAATCCGCTCTTTACCTCTACGTTGAATTTATCTTTTATTTCCTCTCTCTTCAGTGTCTTTAGATCAAATTTTGTGTTTCTTGGTGAGATATTTGACTTTCTTTAATTGTATATGTAAATTGCTTAAGATTAATCTATGGTCGCTGTAGCAGTCTGCGCTTGGTATAGTACTGCAACTTTTAAGGCATTTCGAAATCTTCTGTTCTTGAGAATGTAATCAATCTGATTTCTGATCTTCCTACGATCAGGACTCCTCCATGTCCATAATCTCCTTGGGTGCTGTTGATACCAGGTATTTCCAATAATCAAATCATGCTCTTTTGTCCACTGTACAAGTCTGCAACCTCTTTCATTCTGATAGAAACTGAATCACCGCTTTTTAAGTTTATTTGGGCGGATTTTGGATCAACCAGGCCATTTCATCAACGGTCAGAAACATATGCATCACGGGACGATAAGCACGTACTCTTTTATTCATTGGTCAGTACTTATCACATGACTATGACATGATCATGTTAAACGTACGCAATTACAGGCGGTACAGCGCGAACGGATTTCAAATGAACGCCCTTTATATCATGAAGATTTTACACGGAGAAATGAATCTTTATCCTGTCATTAGCTTTCTAGTCTGAACAATCAGAGGAGATGAACAGGAATAATCTCAAAACGCGGCGTTTGCTGTTAGTAACTATCGGTTGAGGCAGAGCTGCATTGATCTGTCAGTGATGTGTGCAGTGTAATGTGCTCGCCATCCAGATAGGAACATCGGTTCTATTGTTCTGTTGAGACATTTGTGGATTCATCATTTTCTCTTCACAACGCTAACACCATCTTGAAATCCACCAGGGCATTTCTTTCATGTTGGGTAAGACGTCAAGTTTATTTCCAACACACGCCTCTAAGCACTTTACTATTTACTTGTCAGTGTATAATTGTCCCATTCCTCTACTATTTGATGATTGCTAATAAATAACAGCTTTTGACTCTTCGGAACATTTGAATATTCGGAAAAATTTTGCTTAGCTAGATTACTTCTTGCTCCGTACTATATTCACAGGAACCTCACACTGTAATCTATACCGTTATAAGAATCCCACACGTAGAATTATTTCAATAAAGAGCAAACAACATCGGCATTTCACTACAATGACATGTTATAAGAAAAAATAAATCTTCATAATGTATGACTATAAATTTGGAACAACCATCCACAGGACATAAGGCACATAAGATGATAAACACTGATGATTATCTCATGTGATCTACACTGTAGTTCTGTGGTGTCACGTGATTATTTATCGTCACATTTCTTCATCCCTGTCTTCTGTTATTAAATTTACCAGTAACAAATTGTTCTGAAAACGTGAACACGTTGATCGTGTTTTATGTTTAGTGTTGTTTATTAAACTCATGAAGATGACATTAGATTTCAACCGATTAAATTTCTAAGAACGTTAGGAGATACTTTGAGCTGAACATTTGTCCGTTCTAGCCGCTGACGATACTGTATGGGGTCCCTTCGAATGATGGGGGTGTTCTGTGTATACCTTTAATTGTTCCGGCAGCCTCCGGGCAGACATCTGGGATAGATTGACAATCAAACAAGTTCACATTATTCAAGGCATGATAGCATTAAGTAAAGCAAACGTTGTTTAAATTAAACACACACAAAATAACAGCACACACACACCCATACAAAACACACACACACACACACACACACACATATGATAGTCAAACTGTTCTCCTTGTACATAGAGCAGTAGGACAACACCATACAACTTTCTTCTTCAGGTGCCTGGTCTGAAGCAGACATCGGCGATCATGATTCTCCACACCCCTGTCATCTGATAGTTTAATGACGTTGTTCTTGTTTGTATTATTATGTATTGTCCAGTTGTTTAAGCTGTCCACATACATGTTCTCTGTCTTTCTCTGCTTCTGTGGCCCAGTCGTTCTCTACATAAGGCCAATTTCTCTATTCAACGTCATAAATTAAATGTGTTTAATGTCATCGAAAACACACTCACCTCCGTTTCTTGACTACCTTACATTACAGCGTCTATTTCTGGACTACCTTACTTGTTACTGATTACCTCTGTCATGTGTTTCTTGACTACCTTACATATACCATTTACCTTTGTCGTGTATTTCTTGACTACGTTACATGTACAGTTTACCCTTGTCATGTGTTTCTTGACTACCTTACATGCATAGTTTATCCTCTGTCATGTGTTTCTTGACTACCTTACGTGTACCATTTACCGCTGTCATGTCCCTGTTTCTAGTTAGTTAGTCGCGGTTCTATCTTCACGGCAACGGGTCGTCCCCATTATGCTTTGTTCCTGTGCCAGTGAATATCATTCAAAATTCTCCTTACTGCCCAAAGTGAAAAGTGGAACAGACAGGAGTCTCAGCAAGCCAACAGCCTGCACAGGTATTCTGTGCATAATGCCGCCGTCAGAATGTCAACACAAAAGTCCTCGACGAAAAATACAGTTCATCGTCGATGGAATCGGCAGTCACTAAAAAGATTTCATTGACCCTAGTTTAATCCCGCATGGCTCGGTCTCTATCTTTAGGGCGACCCGCCGAAAGCGCCGCACAAAGCACGAACTCAGTAGTTCCAGCGACGACTCAAAGGAGTCTCCTGAAAAATGCACTCGTGAACCGAACAGGCAAACCAGTCAATTCAACGACAACCGGCCATTGTTCGGAACATGCAGTTCACTGTGCAAACAACAGCGGACAGATGTAAAAGCATTTCACGAGAATTTCACAGCTCACAGTGCCGCGCCACGCACTCACTCAGTAACAGGGCGACGGAACCATGTACTACCTGTCCAACATTAGGAAAATGGGAATGCAAACCGTAGCCACAAGCATACATTCGCCAGAGACCTTAACGGTCCAATGCCTAACTGCCATGTTGGGGACGGGAAATTCTAAGTTAACACACAAAATGGACACCAGGATATATATTGGGAAGTAAAGGCGGCCGATGTGATATTGAACACAGTGACCTCCAGACTGTCCATTGGTCTATACAAATGTGGGTCTAGTACCATTTGCTCGCTGCGGCTTAAGGCAATAAAAGGGTCCTTTACTTTTGCTTGCCTTGAGACCTAGATCTGTTGAGAGACACCAACGCCTACGCCAGCTGGCATGGCACTTGATGATGATGATGGCTTGAGTCAAGAGTAGTTTACCTATTTGCTCACGGATTCTTACATGTGTTTCAGAACAGAATGCCTAAATTAAGTGCATGTTGATATATGTAATTATGGATATCACAAATGTTAATGAAATATATTCAAAACTTAAACTCACATTTTACGAACATTATCAAATGAGTGTCCTTCTGGACACATCTTCAAGAAGAAACGTCCAAATATGCAGACAGCGTATGCCTGGCAAGATCCACGACACACATGCTTCTCGTTGTAGAGTTTGCACTGGCGATCCACGCTGGCACATGGGATGTCCAGGACACACTGTGGCGTCACAACACATTCTGTTGATGGAAGTGACCATGTTACTATTTGTGTGTTGTGTGTAGATCACGGGACCACCATGTTACTATTTGTGTGTTGTGTGTAGAGCACTGAGCCGCTGTAGCATAGTAGCCTGCCGAGACAGTGGGCCGGTTTCAATCCCCAGCGGGAAGCAGGGTTGTGTTTCTGACCTGTAGGGTTGCGGAGTCGACGCAGCCTTATAAAAGTGGGTCCCAGTCAATTTTCAGAATTTTCTGGAAATTTTCTGGGAAGGGAAATAGCCTCCATATCTCATACGCCGTGGCCTAGAATCTGTGAAGAAGGTCTAACAATTCACACTCCAACAGAAATATTCGCTTTGGGAATACCCGTTTCTTGACGTTAGCTAGCTGCATGTTCTTTACAGGACGCTGCAATCAATCCCAGTATATATTGGCTGTTTGAGATTGCCAGGCTCCGACATGGGTGTAGTGGGCTCAATTGCTGCCCGCATTCACTGGGTGCTGTCCTCTTCTAGGGGTATTAGTTGTAACCTCATTCATCATCATCATGTCGTCCACGTGGTTAGTTTCGGACTCATCTTTCTGCCGAATCTCGAACTCTACCTTTTGCTATGTGGTCTCACTTCACTAGTTGTTAAATTCACCTTTACTTGACTGATAGTCGGACTCTTTCATGCTCCATCAGCCATCATGGTCTACTATTATAACTCAACTTCACGCATCTTTGACACCGCAACACAAGTGCAGTTTTTTGGACGATCTATTCCTCAAAACTGTTTACAATGTTTACTGGCAATTGCACACACAATTATACAACACTGTATCACAAATCTACACCACATTTCTACACGAATACTATGATAGCGGCGTAATGTAAGCCGTGGCTATCTTCCTTAGCGTGGTGCGTCCGCACACGACAACACCCACGACTCGAATGCTCTTGTCACCTTCGCAAATTGCGTGTATTTGCTCCGGCAGCAATTTCGGCGTGCGCCAGGTGAGTCAAAACCCACGACTGTCACGTCCTTCTTCGTGACTATCTTTCAACATGCCATGAGCTCCAATTCGACTAATGGAGGAGATTTACAATACAATGTTAGTTCAGTAGTTTGCCATTGCTTTATGATCGGCCAACGCCTTCAACCATCGCAAACAACGTAAAGAGGTCTGCTTCCAAATAGCCCGTGGCTGATTTTGACATCGACTCTTGTTTGTCCGAGAATTGCAAGACGTAGCTTTATTTTCTCCTAAACCATAGCTTCGGTTATGTAAAGTAGCCCTAATATCCATCATTTGGTCGACTTTCTCCGTAATCCCGTTTATCCACGTGAACAATCGCAGCTGCGCGAGAATCGGTATCGGTTCTTGCCGTGCCTGTTAATTACGGGATATGTGAGCCGGCCGCTCAGAAAGCAATGCAAACTACTGAGCGTAATCAACAACAGTGGTAAAATGCTGGTGTTGACAGCGATGTCCTGTATTTTTTTTTAATGCATATCTCTAACAGGACGTTGCAGTCAACACCAGCATTTTTCAGCTGCTTTTGATGTACTAGGCAACTTTTTACAATCAGTAGTTTGCCATTGCTTTCTGAACGACCGGCTCACATACCCCTGTAAGTTACCAGAACGGGGCGAACCGCTGCCGATTCTCAAAGCTGCTGTTTTTCCTCACGTGGATATATGGGAACAATGTCGCTAACCCCTTGGCCAGTAAAGCTATACCGCTGTGGTTTGGAGAAGTCAATGTGACTGAAGCTATACCGTTGTGGTTTGGAGAAGACAATGTGACTGAAGCTATATCGCTGTGGCTTGGAGAAGACAATGTGACTGAAGCTATATCGCTGTGGTTTGGAGAAGACAATGTGACTGAAGCTATACCGCTGTGGTTTAGAGAAGACAATGTGACTGAAGCTATATCGCTGTGGTTTGGAGAAGACAATGTGACTGAAGCTATACCGCTGTGGCTTGGAGAAGACAATGATGTGACTGAAGGTATACCGCTGTGGCTTGGAGAAGACAATGATGTGACTGAAGCTATACAGCTGTGGCTTGGAGAAGACAATGTGACTGAAGCTATACCACTGTGGTTTAGAGAAGACAATGTGACTGAAGCTATATCGCTGTGGTTTAGAGAAGACAATGTGACTGAAGCTATACCACTGTGGCTTGGAGAAGACAATGATGTGACTGACGCTATATCGCTGTGGCTTGGAGAAGACAATGATGTGACTGAAGCTATATCGCTGTGGCTTGGAGAAGACAATGATGTGACTGAAGCTATATCGCTGTGGCTTGGAGAAGACAATGATGTGACTGAAGCTATATCGCTGTGGCTTGGAGAAGACAATGATGTGACTGAAGCTATATCGCTGTGGCTTGGAGAAGACAATGATGTGACTGAAGCTATACCGCTGTGGCTTGGAGAAGACAATGATGTGACTGAAGCTATACCGCTGTGGCTTGGAGAAGACAATGATGTGACTGAAGCTATATCGCTGTGGTTTGGAGAAGACAATGTGACTGAAGCTATACCGCTGTGGTTTAGAGAAGACAATGTGACTGAAGCTATATCGCTGTGGTTTGGAGAAGACAATGTGACTGAAGCTATATCGCTGTGGTTTGGAAAAGACAATGTGACTGAAGCTATATCGCTGTGGTTTAGAGAAGACAATGTGACTGAAGCTACATCGCTGTGGTTTGGAGAAGACAATGTGACTGAAGCTATACCGCTGTGGTTTAGAGAAGACAATGATGTGACTGAATCTATACCGCTGTGGCTTGGAGAAGACAATGTGTCTGAAGGCGTGGTTCCTGGAAGAGGAGGCAAGAGTCAACCACTCCAAGGTGAACACAGGACACTGAAGACAGCCTAGGCATGATAAAACTTGAGGTAAGAGAACTAATATCGGAGAGAGCATCTTTACAGCGGGTCTTGATAGCAACGATTTTCTGGGCATGGGAGTTCATGAGGTCATAGAACTAGTATCGGAGAGAGCATCTTTACAGAGGGTCTTGATAGGAACGATTTTCTGGGCATGAGAGTTCATGAGGTAAGAGAACTAGTATCGGAGAGAGGATCTTTACAGCAGGTCTTGATAGCAACGATTTTCTGGGCATGAGAGTTCATGAGGTCATAGAACTAGTATCGGAGAGAGCATCTTTACAGCGGGTCTTGATAGCAACGATTTTCTGGGCATTTTTTTTGGGGTGCTCGTTTGCTTTGAACTCTATCGTAGTCCACACTCACTACTTCTAGCAGCACTAGACTGAATTTTGCTTGTGGATTAGCTTTAGCTATTACCAGTGTCCCTCGCCATCTGGCGAAAACACTCCGACTTCAGAGGTACTTGTAATTTATGTCCCAATGTCAAGGACAAGAAGTCAACATTTTAGTCCAAATGTCCGGATTAGGGGTTGAACCTCTTACATCGGCATCAGCACACTGGGTGTTTAAGAACGCGCGTTCGTATCCATTCGGCCAAGTTGACCTCCTTTTCTGTAAATGCCCTGCTACACAATGGTGGTGCTTGCCTAAACACAGCTCCTGCCTGATTTGTAATTATTTATTCCGTTTCCCTGATGGTATTGATGTGTAATAATGTAACAGCAACGGCCCACAATACCCCACCTCCTCGGGTAATAATGTCAGTGCCCGTAAATAGAGGTCGTCAGATCACTGTTCTTGTAGCTTCCTTGACCATGGCCTAATACATTGGTGACAAAATACATGATAAATAGTCTTACTGTTGTAAAGACATCGACAAGTGAGTAAAGGTCCCTTTCCCACGCCTTCAGTTACAAGCCGATCGTCTCGATCACTCGATGGATGATGTGGTCTATATCGCCCAGGTTGTCTTTACTTCCCAGAATATTTCCTGGTACATGTTTTAGAATGGGTCGACCAGGGAATCAAGTCAGTTTTATTTTTAAACTCACACCTCGATGGTGATTCGAACAGATGACCACCGGGCCGGCAGTCACACATCCTAGCTACTGCTCTCCAGCGGCCCCAATACAAAGACATGTTGAACATAGATGCACAACTTAATCTTAGGAGCCTATAAACTACATGTAGATTGAAGACATCATTTGTTAAGTACCCAACTCTACAAACCGGCTGACACCATGCCTCCTGTACACGAGTAACTTACCAGTGTTTGACTGCATGACAACAACAGGAGGTTCCACAACTACAGGTGGTTGAGGCACGACGCCATGTTTGTAGTTCGTATATGGAAAGTTGTCGTGGTAGTCGCAGTGAAACGTCAAGAAAACATTATTGTTTTTGAACTGAGGCAGGTTGAATTCGTAGTCAAACACGTTCATCACCGCTGGAAATATAGGTACATTGCACATACAAATCTTATGTTTCATATAGTTTAATGAAAGTGTTTCGTCTCAATGAGTAAATCAATAAAGCGCTATTTCCACAGAGTAAGGTTGACTCCAAAGACTTCAACACCTTCGGCTTGCCACACCTACCTTTGATCCTTCCTTTCCAGTGTGGCTTTTTAAAGAACTGTGTGATGCTTTTAAGACAGCCAAACTATTAGATCTATCACTTGTTCATGTCTCCGATCAGCTCTCTTTTCACACTCATCTTTTATTTAACCTCGGAATATGTTTGCTTGTTATTTCAAAGACATTCTTCCCCACGTGTGTATTCTCAATACCTGCGGCCAACTCTTATAAAAGTGTATGTTTTCTCAATAAATACTACCAATTCATTTCAGGTGTGTCTGTTTTCTTAATCAATCAATCAATCATGTGCCATGCCGGAAAGCGTGGGCGGTCATGACTCGCCATTTCACTCGATCACCAGCGTCGTGGATCTGCTCAGTGTTCCTGTCTCGTCCATGCCATGTGGTCAAGCCATCCAGGTATTTTCCTCTCTTAATAAATACTACTAAATCTTCTCAATGTGTCTGTTTTCTTTTTTTTTCAATAAATGCGACTAACTCTTCTCAACATGTCTGTTTTCTCAATCAATGCAAGCAGTTCTCATTGTCCCTGTTTTCTCAATACATGTAAACAGTTCTATTGTGCCTGTTTCTCAATAAATACGACCAAATCTTCTTAATGTGTCTGTTATCTGCATAATTGTAAGACATAATAAGATGAACTTATTTATACAAGCAAGGAATCAATACACAATTAATTTCTTATTCATATTTTCGCTGCTGGGTATACTGCAAAGCAACGGTTTTCCGTGCACGATAGCAACTAATTACTTACAAAGACCTGCTGGAGGTAGTATTACGCCTGCCAGGTCCAACCAAACTTGAAATGCATGCGAGTATGTGGCATACAAAATACATCATGTCCTTATTCTTCTGTTCTACGAAATAACACAGACACGTAAGTGTATATGTGGGAT
This sequence comes from Cepaea nemoralis, assembly GCA_014155875.1. Taxonomy (NCBI): domain Eukaryota; kingdom Metazoa; phylum Mollusca; class Gastropoda; order Stylommatophora; family Helicidae; genus Cepaea; species Cepaea nemoralis. The sequence goes on from JACEFZ010008516.1 coordinate 59,655, forward strand.
GGCAGGACTATAACCACCCCTCTAAATATTGGGATTCCAGAGGCTGTAGAGAATCTAATTGTCTACGCTCCGTGTTGTTGCAATAGATGTGAAAGTTCAGAAGAAGAAGGTCAGTATTTCTTTAATGTTTTCAAGTGTTTCAGACTGATGTCCCAATCCGTGTTGTCTTTCTCCTTTGTTACTGATCTCCTTTGACATGTTTTTTTTCCTTTCTGATAGGTTCAAAATACTAAGACAACTTGTGCTTATATGTGTGTCTGTGTATTTGTATGTGTGTAGGTGGTTGTGCATGCGTGTGTGATTATTTGTGTATGGATATATATGTACGGTAGGACTTATACACACACGAAACGTATGTGCAGGAACAACTAAACAATGAGTGATACCTTCGTCGTAGTTTATGCCATACATGAGAGGCTGGTCCGAGCTGACCGCAATGGCTCCCTTGCATTTCTTATATTGGCCGGTGAGCATATCCTTGCACGCAGCCTGACACACTCGCCCGCACGAGTCATGGGCTCGGATAAGCGCTTCGCTGACTCCCGCTGTTGGAATGAAATCAGTGTATTTATTTATACATCTGTGTCTGCTTACGATGAACAAGCAATAGCTGGATATCATAACCGGGCAAGAATCACAGGGTTATGATTGTTGATTATGTGGCACGTAGTCATTTATTCACATCTATACCTCGTCCTGGAGGTCGACGTGACCCAAATGATACGAGCGCTTAAGCTCTTAAATGTCCGGTGCGCTGATGGCGGGGTAGGGAGTTCAGCCCCTACATCTATCACTTGGACGTGAGAGTTAACTACTCGCTCAGCAAACAATGGCAAACTCTTGACCGTAAAACTGCTTAGAATATTAACCTGAGGTTGATCATTACGTCTTGCAAAGGAATTGCAAATTAAAAGAAAAACATGAAAATTCTCCCTACTCTTATTCTTCTTCTCCCCTTTATATTACCCTCCCCCCTTTCAAATTGAGACATAGGCCCTCAACCAGCCCACGCCAAGCCGTCCCGGCCCCCTCCATGTCCTCCTTGTATTATTCATCTCTGCCTGTAATTTTCTTCTCCGCTTGTTTTATTGTCTCCCGCCATTTGGTTACCTTGTGGGTTCCAGACAAGAGAGTGTCTAGTTTTATTGTCCTCTCTTATATTTTCTCTCTGTCCTATCCAGCGCCAGCGTATATTCCTCCTCCTACTCTGTAAACTCCATCTGCCAGTTTGTAATGTCCCGCCTTACTTTGTATGGTTTGTTGTTGTTGCAATGATCTCTGTTAAGTTAAACTACAGGGCTCTTTTAGGTTCTTTGCAGCGTTTTGGGTATCTAAGTGCTAGCCACATATGTGTATAGATGAATGGGAACTTGGTTGGTAATATGGTCAATATAATTCCAGCAGCCTTTACTTCTCAGAACAGTTCCGGAAGACAAGTGTGACAGTCGTTATGTAACCACACCCACAATCTTCTCTATTGCCAGCCGTGAACACAGTGTGTCCAGTTCTGTTTACACGCCTCTGAGCGTATGGGGTATATAGTGCTAGCCCCATATTTGTATAGACCAATAGGCACTCGATGTGACCCCAATCACGCCGGCCGTCTTTACTTCGCTAGACATGTCCTGGTACCCTCATTAGGCTGGTCGGCCTGGGAGCCCAGTTCAGTTTTACAATTGGGTATTGATACGGATTCGAACCCATGACTAGCGGGTCGATAGACAAGCGTGCTAGTCACAACGCCGCGGCGGGTACTCAGTCCGGAGTGTGTTTTATACATATCCTTACCCAATTGTAGAAGCTCCCCTTTTTTTGGAGGTCCAACTCTTACATATGAGCCAGGCATGAGCTCTTACACATCAGCCAGTTAACAAAACCACTATAAGAAACATCATAACGGCTGATGAGCACTTGCATGCATTGTATGACATTGGGTTGAAGGGTGGAGACCCAGGAACTGCTGCATGATAACAAGTTTCCTTTCAATGTTATCTTTTCTTCACATGCAACCTTGTAATTGAAATTTCTTTTGGCTCTCTCCTGAGTGGTTGTTTTTCAATATATCTTTGGTTCTTGATTTTTTTAATTTTTTTTTTATTTTTAATTTGCAAATTAGATCAGGGCATTTCCGTTGTTTCCCTCTAAATACATGCTCTCTCATTTTACCTGCTGCTACTTGGTGCCTGGAGTTCTGATTTTCATGAACAAGTGTCGATCTAATATAAGCAGGCCTGTCAAGTCTATGGACATGTGCGTGATGTCTGAAGAATGTTGCATGTCCTTCACAGGACTTCACAATAAATCCCAGCATTGTTTGGCACCTCTGGCACCAAGCATCTCATATGTGATGACTTCAATCCGCGCGCTATGCAGTGGGACAGGTCTGGCGAAAAGAGACGGGGTATTGCTTTCGCTGAAGCCTTGATTGAGACGGTGTCACATTAAAAACGTGAAAGTTTCGATGGATGACAGAAAGTTGCGCTAAACGTCTACACACAGTCGGCATTTCTTTAATATGTTGTTGCCCGAGGAGGACTATAGCGCCATCCGTCTGCATGGCGGCAGCCATCCTTTGATGTGATAGACGGAATGTCTGGGCAGAAGTCGGCTAAATCTTGTGTTGTGGGGAAATTATTCTCTGATTCACAGGCGGGCAAGACATTTTGTTGTACGGGAAACAGGTCCCCAGATGAAAGCAAAATAGACGGCGGGTTGTTTCCACCCAGTCTAAACAGGAGGGAGAAAAATAGATTCTAGACTATCTAGTGTCTAGACAGTTTTGGGACGTCATTTATACCCAGTATAAAAACAGTGAAGTAAACAACTTTTGGGTTAGTCTACCAAAAGTTGTGAAGCGCTACGGATGTGTACAATATTCCTTGTTGTTTCTATAGAGAGAGACTATAATGTCTATTGTTGAAGTATATCGGCGGACATCGATCCAGTCTGTGATTTCACAGTCTCCATCTACAACAGGAATAACTATATGGTATTCTATTAATCATATCTAACTTAGATTACTCTTAGGAATAGAGTGCAGCATAGAGTGCAGCACTGTGCGGTAATAGAACCTATTATAAGAGCGTCGGCAACAGTAGCCTACAGCGTAGCTTAAACTAGCTGGTGTGAGATATCATTTAACTCAGTGAGTTAAGGACAATGTAATAGGATAATATTTAGAGACATTGAGGATGGTTGGGGGGGGGGGGGGTGGATTGAGGGAATATGAAATGGTAGGATCTCCCAGTAGGGCATCTGCTGGGTTTATACCCGATTCCTTTAGTCTTTCCTTGTCTTACCATAACTCAGACCGAAGTGGTGAGCTCCTCGGCCTTATGACAGAGTTTGATTCTCTGTTATTTTTTCTGAGTGCGGCCGGTGGCCTTCACTCACCTAATAAAGGTCAGAATCGGGATGCTCTCGCCAGGTGTGTTCTCTATTCAACAAGTTCCACTCGATTGTTCCACGTTATTCTACCAAGAAGCTAGCAACAAAGTCATAAAAAGTGATGGCTCGAGGATTGAAAGCAGAGTTTACTGAGAGGCTTTTGCAATGGGCCCATAACCCAGATGGTCTGCAGGAATCTGGCCTCTGCTGAGCAGGACATGATGATTATTCGTGTGTTTTCTTAAGTGATAGTTACATCACAGAAAATTCAGGACACTGTAAATAACACCTGTACCAGGAACACTTATAGATATAACTACCTGGAACAGTAGCATTGTGTGGTAATATTGGGAAAATCTTACAAGTGACATACGAACATTTAGGTTTTCCAAAGTGACATTAACGATATTTTTAGGATTCTCTGATCACAGAACATTTAATGAAAAGAGTAGTTACACTGTGTGTGATAGATCGATGATCAATATTGGACTGTTTCCACTATTGACGACCAAGCATCCTGATTGTTCACGAGCTATCTGAAGAAGTGGACACGTGGCCTGAGAGACACATCACTTGGGTGAGGTTTTCTGTCCCTGATATGGTGTTGTGGTGTGGCCAGTACGATGATGAAGCAGACTGTGCTCCTTGGCTGTTCGGTCTGATTCTGCATACACACTAGATTATACGACAGACATTCTACTCATACACTTTGCACATACATGACACTTTCTCTATTAAACTAAATTGTTGTTTTGTTAGAGCCAGTGTTGTTTAGTGTGTTTTGGGAAAAGAACGAGAGGAGGCTTGATACAGTAGAAAAAGAGAGAGAGAGGGAGGGATCCAGAGATCAACGGGGTTTTGTGGACAGAAATCAAGAAGATCCTCAAGATAGTGAAATGGGGTTAAAATGATGTCGATGTTGATTCCCCTCACCCCAGGGACGACATTAAAATAATACACGACATTACTGGGGGCTCGTCCGGGATATCTTGACACGGGATATTTCGACACGGGATAACGTGACCTGGGATATTTTGACACGGGATATCTTGACCTGGGATATCTTGACACTGAATATCTTGACAGGGGATCGCCTGACACGGGATATCTCGACAAGTGACGGTGATATCAGATTAACGAGGATCCAGCTAGGGTGAATGTGGATAGGAGTTAAGACACATATCTTACCTGTTCACACTTCACACGTCTACATAGGTCTTTGGTCCTAATTCTACTCTTGTCACTGAGTGATTGTGTTGTGTTGTGCTGTGTGGTGTTAAATATATAGATACATTTTAATTAGTGATTATCTATATATTTGTTTTGGAGATAATTTACACTCAACCTGCTGACTTACCTCTCTGAAATATGGCCACTCCTAAACTAACTATGGCAGAACTAAGGGCAAGGGGGGAAGAAATGGGCTTGTCGGGTTCTGCACTAACAGATTACATACAGGAGGTGGAGAGAGATTTGCGTCAAGCAGAAAGAGAAGATCGGAAGGCTGAGATGGAATTGAGAAAGATGGAGTTAGAAACTAAGAGGATTGAAGCTGAGCAAGCCACTAGAAGGCTGGAACTTGAAGCTGAGCAAGCAGCTAAGAAACTTGAAGCTCAGCAAGCAGCTAAGAAACTTAAAGCTGAGCAGGCAGCTATGAAACTTGAAGCTGAACAAGCAGCTAAGAAACTGGAAGCTTAGCAAATTGCTAAGACATTTGAAGCTGAACAAGCTGCTAAGAAACTGGAAGCTGGGCAAGCTGCCAAGAAACTTGAAACTCAGCAAGCTTCTAAGAAACTTGAAGCTGAGCAAGCTGCTAGGAATCTTGACGCGGAGCAGGCTGCTAAGAGATTGGAAGCTAAACAAGAAGCTCAGAAAAGGGAGCACGAGTACCGAATGCGGGAATTTGCGGAAGTTGAAGAGGCAATCTAGTGGGGAAACTGAGGGAGCAGTGGGAGGTTCCTCTCTCCCTGGCTCAACCCCAGTAGGGGGACATAGTTACCATGCTGTGAAGTTTCCTTTAGCTTTCTAAGAGGAAGACAAAGAGAAGATCGACCAGTACTTACAACGCTTCGAGGCCATGTCTGTTGCTATGGGTCTGGATCGTGACAAATGGTGTCTTAAGTTGTCCCAGGGATTACGCGGGACAGGTTACGAGGTCTATTCTCGCCTGCCGCCAGGACACGAGAACAATTACGATGAATTGAAAAAGGCTCTGCTGAAACGTTTCGAAGTTACGTCACATACCTACCGGAAAAAATTTCGAACAGCGAAACGAGAACCGGGAGAGTTGTTTACCGCCTACAGTCTGCGTCTGAAATCCTATCTCCATAAGTGGATGGATTTGGCTGAGTTCGCGCATGACTATGAGAGTCTGGAAGAGCTCATGATAGTCGACCAGATGCGAAAGCAAATGTCGAAACCTCTCAGGACATTCTTGGGAGAACAAGGGGCGGAACGTATTGACATCGTGACGAAATTGGCAGAACGGTTCGTCGAGGTACATGGGGAGGCGGGAGAAAACCTTTCCACAAACACCAAAAGTCAGGAGAAACATGACCGGAAGAAATCTAAAAGCACAGGAACCAAGAAAGTGGAACCATATGTTAAAACTTCAGAGGAGAGTTTGGAGAAGACGAAGGAGGGAAGCAAGAGCACTTCGAGCTCTTCACCAAAACGACCAGTGGTCGGAGAAGTGGTGTTCGATTTGTAAGTCGCCCTCTCACAATACGAGGGAATGCAAATCGAAGGCTAAGAGCCCTCACTTCGCGGCGTGTAAAGTGGCTCCAAAGGAGGTTGCCACTGAAAATGCTGAGGTCGACAAGGAAGCTCACAACCAGGAGAGCTCACCGAAGTCCGGCACTAGAAAATCTAGGACAGGGAAATGGTGTAAACACTGCAGGTCGAACACGCATAATGCTAAAGACTGCAGGGTTAAGTCAGGAGATTCTCATTTCGTCGTGTGCCCAGTGGAACCTAAGGTGGAGGCCACCGAACAGGTCGAGGCCGAAGAAGAGACTCCAGACCAGGACAAGCCACCTGTAGTGGAATTGATAGAGGTTAACGGCCGTCAAGTGGAGTGTTTATACGACACTGGACTGGACGGGGAGGCCGTGATTTCTCCGGATCTGGTACTCCCAGAACAATTCACAGGTGAGACCATAAAGATACAGCCTGCACAGAAGAGTACTGTAGTCATGAAGTTGCCCATTGCCAAATTGGAGATTCAGTCAAGGTATGTCACCGGCACAATCAAGGCCGCTGTATTGACCGATCCCATTCTTTCCCGTCATCTTCGGTTGCCAGTATGTCTTTCTGGGAATGCCCAGGGAGCCAATCCATATGGGAACAATTCAGACTCGCTCTCAGACGAGAACGGATCAGGCAGAAGCAATTATCACTAACCCACTACCGGGGGAGTTGCGAACTGCCCAGAGTGAGGATGCAACCTTACGTCCTTGCTACAAGAAGCTGCAGAAAAGTGCTGATCCACCAAAACGGGGACAGTACTATATGAAGAATAGGATACTCTACAGGAGAGCCGGAAGGGGAGACAACTTACACGGTCAGTTGGTGGTCCCGAAGGCCTACCGTTCCCAGATTCTTCATATGGGGCATACCATCTCATTTAGTGGGCATATGGGTATTGCCGCCACCATGCAGCGAATTTCCTGCCATTACTATTAGCCGGTATTGACAGGTGATGTGCGTCGGTATGTGAAGTCATGCCCTGAGTGCCAGAGGGTGGCATCGAAACACTGGACAGCGCCGTTGGTCTTGGGTGAAATGCCCATCATGAACTCTCTTTTCGAGAGGGTAGCCATCGATATCGTGGGTCCACTTCCTAGGACTAGGAAGAGGAATATGTATATACTTACAATGGTGGATTGCTATACAATGTGGGGTGAAGCCATACCATTGACCACAATTGACTCGAAACGAGTGGCTGACGCACTGATGGAGGCCTTTACCAGATTAGGCTTCCCTAATCAGATTCTGACCGACAATGGGTCCCAGTTTTGTGGGAAACTCATGGAGGAGGTATTTAGGGTGGTCCACTCTAACCATATACACATCAGCCCTTACCACCCTCAAGCCAATGGACAAGTAGGGCGTTTCAACGTCACGTTGATGACAATGCTCAGGAAACTGGCACAGGAAAAACCTGATAGGTGAGATGAATTTATCCCAGCAGCGCTTTTCGCATATCGAGAAGTACCTCATGGCTCAATCGGACTACCACCCACTACTTTGCTGCTTGGTCGTCCAATCAAAGGACCACTGGAAGCCATGTTGAGGAGTTGGACTGGGGAGGGGACGTCAGAAGAAGTGATCTCCTCTGATAAATACACGGAGAAACTGAAAGAAAACCTTCACAAGGGATGGACTCTGGTGAATCAAAACTTGAAAAAGGCCAGAAAAAGACAAGCGGCATACTACAACCGTAGGTCTAAAGACAGATCTCTAGAGGTGGGAGACAAAGTCTTGTTGCTACTTCCAACGGGAACCAACAATCTGGAGATAGGTTGGCAAGGACCATTTCCCGTGGAAAGAGTGATATCCAGAACCAACTATCAGATCCGGATCTGGGGAAAGTCGAAGATTTTCCAGATTAATCTCCTGCAGAAATACCAGGAGAGACCCGGAGTCAAAGCAGCCCACCTCATGGCAATGGCAGTTGCAGTGGAGACTGAAACGGGAACCAACGAGGGCAGGGAATATCCCTTGGTACACCAGGAAACCTATAGGGATGTGCAAGTGAACCCTGATCTGACTTTCCAGGAGAGGGTAAAGATTACCAAGGTTCTCGAGTCTCATAAACAGATACTGACTGATAAACCAGGACGAACGAGGTTGGTTGAATTCGAGATAACCTTGACCACACAAGAGCCTGTTCGCCAAAAGGTTTACCCAGTGGCATTATCTAAAGAAAAGGCCCTGGAGGAGGAAATACAGAAACTGCTGAAGGATGACATGATTGCGCCATCCACATCCCCATACAATGCGGGGGTGGTTTTGTTACGCAAACCAAGTGGAGAACACCGGTTGTGTGTAGACTATCGACTTCTGAACAGTCATACACAATTTCAGGTGGAACCTTTGCCGAATCCAACTCAGTTATTCGCTCGGCTCCATAAGGCTAGGTACTTCTCAAAAGTGGATATGAGTCGTGGTTATTATCAGATCCCGGTCAAATCAGAGCTTCGACCCCTGCTAGCTTTCAGTACTCCCAGTGGACACTACGAAATCAAGGTCATGCCTTTTGGACTCAGCAATGCACTTAGTGTGTTTACACGTATGATGCGGACCTTGCTAGATCCCTTACAGGATCCGTCCATTATCTCGTTCATGGATGATATACTGATTGCTAGTGACAGCATGGATGACCATTTGCAATCCTTGGAGAGAGTTTTCAATAGGCTCAGGGAAGCAGGGCTTACCGCTCGCACAACCAAGTGCATGATTGGTTACCAGACTCTGGAATTTCTAGGTCACACCATCACTCCAGGCCAAATTGTCCCAGAGGAGAAAAACCTAGAAAAGATCAGACGTGCTCCAAGGCCAAAAACTAAGAAGGATGTGCGATCCTTTCTCTCGTTGTGTGGGTTTTACCAAACATTCATCCCGCATTTCACTGAATTGGGAGCTCCATTAACGGAAACCTTGAAAGGGGGATTTCCGGATCAAATCGTATGGACACCCGAGTGTGAGAGTACATACAATCAGTCGAAGGAGGCCTTGGTCAGCAAACCGGTTTTACAGCTGCCCGACCAATCCAAGCCATTTTTGTTGAGAACAGATGCGAGTGGGATTGGAATTGGGGCAGCCTTGTTACAGGAAGGAAAAGACGATGCTTCAGTTATGAAACCAGTGGCATATGCGAGCAAGAAACTTCTCCCGGCTGATAGGATTTATTCGACCGTCGAGAGAGAGTGCTTGTCTCTCGTATGGGCCGTGCAGAAATTCCAGCCCTATTTGTATGGAGTTCAGTTTCAGGTCCAGTCGGATCATCAACCCTTGATGTTCCTGGCCACTTCTCAGAAGCTCAACGCCCGTTTGATGCGGTGGTCGTTGCTGCTTCAGCCCTACCACTTGACGGTGGAGTATATACCTGGGAAGGAAAATGTTGGAGCTGATTTCCTGTCTATACATCCAGCTCCAGAGGACGAGGAATAGATTATCTGGATCGAACCTCCAATGAGAAAGAGTTGATGCAGACTACTCTCTTAGGAGAAGGCCTGTGTCACATTAAAAACTTGAAGGTTTCGATCGATGACAGAAAGTCGCACCAAATGTCTACACACAGTCGGCATTTCTTTAATATGTTGTTGCTCGAGGAGGACTATAGCGCCATCCGTCTGCAAGGCGGCAGCCATCCTTTGATGTGATAGACGGAATGTCTGGGCAGAAGTCGGCTAGATCTTGTGTTGTGGGGAAATTATTCTCTAGTTCACAGACGGGCAAGACTTTTTGTTGTACGGGAAACAGGTCCACAGATGAAAGCAAAATAGACGGCGGGTTGTTTCCACCCAGTCTAAACAGGAGGGAGATAAATAGATTCTAGACTATCTAGTGTCTAGACAGGTTTGTGACGTCATTTATACCCAGTATAAAAACAGTGACGTAAACAACTTTTGGGTTAGTCGACCAAAAGTTGTGAAGCGCTACGAATGTGTGCAATATTCCTTGTTGTTTCTATAGAGAGAGACTATAGTGTCTATTGTTGATGTATATCGGCGGACATCGATCCTGTCTGTAATTTCACTGTCTCCATCTACATCAGGAATAACTATATGGTATTCTATTAATAATATCTGACTTAGATTATTCTTAGGAATATAGTGCAGTACTGTGCGGTGATAGAACGTATTATAAGAGCGTCGGCAATAGTAGCCTATCGCGTAGCTTAAACTAGCTGTGAGATATAATTTAACTCAGTGAAATAAGGACAATGTAGTGGGATACTATTTAGAGAGATTGAGGATGGTTGGGGGGGTGGGGGTGGGGGATTGAGGGAATGTGAAATGGTAGGATCTTCCAGTAGGGCATCTGCTGGGTTTCTACCCGTTTCCTTTAGTCTTTCCTAGTCTTACCATGACTCAGTCCGAAGTGATGAGCTCCTCGGCCTTATGACAGAGTTTGGTTCTCTGTTATGTTTTCTGAGTGTGGCCGGTGGACTTCATTCACCTAATAAAGGTCAGAATCGGGTTACTCTCACCAGGTGTGTTCTCTATTCAACAAGTTCCACTCGATTGTTCCACGTTATTCTACCAAGAAGCTAGCAACAAAGTCATAGAAAGTGATGGCTCGAGGATTGAAAGCAGAGTTTACTGAGAGGCTTTTGCAATGGGCCCATAACCCAGATGGTCTGCAGGAATCTGGCCTCTGCTGAGCAGGACATGATGATTATACGTGTGTTTTCTTAAGTGATAGTTACATCACAGAAAATTCAGGACACTGTAAATAACACCTGTACCAGGAACACTAATAGATATAACTACCTGGAACAGTAACATTGTGTGTTAACATTGGGAAAATCTTACAAGTGACATACGAACATTTAGGTTTTCCAAAGTGACATTAACGATATTTGTAGGATTCTCTGATCACAGAACATTTAATGAACAGAGTAGTTACACTGTGTGTGATAGATCGATGATCGATATTGGACTGTTTCCACCATTGAAGACCAAGCATCCGGAGTGTTCACGAGCTATCTGAAGAAGTGGACACGTGGCCTGAGAGACACATCACTTGGGTGAGGTTTTCTGTCCCTGATATGGTGTTGTGGTGTGGCCAGTACGATGATGAAGCAGACTGTGCTCCTTGGCTGTTCGGTCTGATTCTGCATACACACTATATTATACGACAGACATTCTACTCATACACTTTGCACATACACGACACTTTTCTCTATTAAACTAAATTGTTGTTTTGTTAGAGCCAGTGTTGCTTAGTGACAGAAATCAAGAAGATCCTCAAGATAGTGATATGGTGTTAAAAGGATGTCGATGTTGATTCTCCTCACCCCAGGGACGACATATATTATAAAATAAAATACGGCAGACGGATGTGGTCTGTATAAGTGACGGGAGACCAACCAGGCTAGCAATGAGACCAGGGGAACCAGACACGGCCATTGACCTGGCACTTGTATCCCAAGAGGCAGCATCAGACATAAAATGGAGTGTCCTTGGTGACCATGGAAGCGACCACCTCCTTAGGTATTGATACCTAAGTCCAGTACAGCCAGGGTTATAGGAACCTGTACGGCATTCCTTTATGCTCACGACCACTCTTAGCTCATGGGGCACCTTGGATTACAGGGACGGTCTAACACAACTTGAAAAATCTTAACACAACCATCATGGTGGACACAAGAATTTGAGCAATTGATGAGGGAAAAGATGGCGGCCATAAGAGATTGGCAGAGGGTGCTGAGCGCTGAATTGCACAAGGAGAGAAGGCCGACATCAAGCTTCACCACGGCATCTTACTGGAAACCACCCGGCACCGCACAAGCAAACGATGGTCATTAAACGAGTCAAGACCCATCTCACCAACGACTAGATCAGGGAGATGCTGACAAGGGAGAACGAAAAAGCTCAAGATCACCATTACGGAGTGGATCATCGGCAAGAATAAGATCCCCTCCACAGTCGTTATCCTAACATCGGAGGACCGAGTGATCCCTCAATTCATCAGATGGGACAAGAGAGACCAAGTTTCAGAGCACTACAAACCGAGAGTGCTACAGTGCTCTAAGTGCCAGAAATTTCGGCACACCCGTGCCATCTGCAAGAGTCAGGTGGAGGTGTGCAGATACTGCTCTGGACCCCATCCATACAGCCAGTGCCAGCAAGCAAAGACCGACAAGGACTTCAGGAGACCTAACAATAACAGAAAGTAAACCAACTGCCTCAGCAACCATGACACTAGGTACCTCGGATGCCGCTTCCACCAAGACAGCAAAGCAGCAATGAAGATTGCTACCAAGACTAACCTGTCCCATAAAGAAGCTAGGAGGCAGTACGTGACAAAGCACAACTGGAAGGCCAAATGACGGATCAGCGTTCAAAAGTTCCAAAGCATGGAGGAAGAAAGAGACAAGACGCAAGAAACACAGATAACAGCCGTCCAGCTCATCCTGGACGAACTGAAGCAAGTTCAGGAGACGATTAAGCAGGATGTCGCTCGGATAGATGCTATAAAGGCTGAGACAGGCGAAACTAGCAAAATCCAAGGCGAGAAAAAATAGACAGAAGAAACTCTCAAATAAATACAAGAAGAAAGAGAACAAATAGTACTGCTAAAGGACAAGCCTGAAAAACCTGAACCAGAAGATGCAAAGTTCCAGACAGAAGAAGAAGCAACAGAAGAAGAAATAGACGAGGAGATCGACAGCACTAACTCAGCGTTCCCGGAGTTCAGGAAAAGAATCTGCAATGGATAAGTCATCTACGAAAGAAGAGAACCATATAAGACCCAGACGACACGACAACAGACCCCAAGACGGGAAAATTGGTGGATTAACAGGAGAGAAAACAACTGGTAAAGCGCCCTGAAGGAAACAACACCATACGACGGGATGGGTCACAATTACTCCAGACCTCAACAAGTGCGCGACTCTGTCCAGTTAAGCAAAACATCAACAAGAAAAGAATGGACACAATTATCCCATCAGAAGCCGGGAAGCTGACAACAAGCAGGCTAATGTACGAAAGACAAACTACAAGCTACACCATAAATACCCCAATTATAGCCAAGTCGAAAACTCGAAGGCTGAAGGGGGTATTTGTACCAAAAATTGGATTGGATTGGCTCAGAGCAACTAGTTCAGTTGATACGGAATTGGAGGAGGCTGAAAGAAGGAAAAAAGTAAAGGTAGAGGATTTTAAATTCCAAGCAGCAGAGGCCAAAACGATGAAGAGGGAACAGTTTATAAGTGAAGTCTGTGGAGATTTGACACTGGGAAAATTCTGGAAGCTGCACAGATAGATGAACAGAAAGCAGCAGCCCTCTACACGTGGTACATTATACAATAAAAACAACCAACCTATGACAACTGACAAGTGCAAGGGGGAGGAATTTCTTGCAAGATTTCTATAACAGACTCATCATCAGGACAGTGCTATTAGGGATACGGTCAAAGAGGCCTTGTCACGGGCTACTAGCAATGACTACTATGAAGACATGATACAGGTAGATGATATTACACGTGTGCTGAAGAGAACTAAAGACACAGCACTCGGTCCAGATGGTGTTAGGCTCACCCATATGAAGAATATGAACGATGGTGACTTGGAGAAGATGTTGTTTTTTTTTCAAACTTAGCAAGAAAACGGCAGAAATACTCCAGGATTGGCTGCACAGCTACCTTTTCCCAGTCCCAAAACCAGGCAATGATCACTCAAAACTACATGGATATCGAATTATAACCTTGCAAAACACCTTTGGCAAAGTATTCGAGAAGGTTCGTGGACTTATGATCCCTGTACTATTACACCTGGGCTGCCACAGTGATCTGCCAAACCCCCATTGCACTTTAATGTGTACACTTGCAAAGTTGCAGCAATTGAGGCACCAGGAATTGGTAGAATCTTGACATTCGCAGATGATGTGTTGGTGTACAGACAGGGAAGAGAAAGGGAAAGAATGGCTGAATACTTACAGTCGGCAGTAAACAGGGTGGCAGAGTAGTGTATGGACTCAGGGGTTGTAATAAATCCAGACAAGGCATCGGTTGTGTAGTATTCCCTTGGATAACCGAATCTTGAAGGCAGATATCTCATGCAGTATATTAAATGGACTTCCTCTAAGTAGAGGAAGTAAATTGAAGTACGAGTACTTGGGAATCGCCTTCGACAGGCTCTGATAGCAGTTAATAATTTCAATCATTGAGTATGGCATGGGGTTGGTGACAGTATCAACGAGCAAGCTTGAAAGCTGGGAGCGTATACAGAATGCGGCCATGCGGGTGATCCTGGCGTGCACTAAGGACACACCAAATATATTCATAAGAAATATCCTTGCACTACCAACAATTGCGGATAGGCACATGGTCCTTCAAGCCAAATGGTACCCTAGAGTCGCTGCAGACAGGGATCATCCCCTGAATGAAGCCATGGATATGGTCAAAGGTCATAGACTGAGAAGAGGCAGGTCCTGGATGACACATGCAGAAATATATATTAGTCAGGCGTGTGAAATATAGAGCATCAATCGTGAAATAGAGTGGGTAAAAGAACCGGGTGACATGTCGGACTGGCACAAGGTGAATGGTAAGACTAGATCGTGAGTGCAGAGAATGGGCATCAGACAGCACAGAGTTTGAGGAGCAACAAATGATCCAGCGCAACAGACATCAAGGTGACAAAATGATTTATACTGATGCGCCAGTGGTGAGAAACAGACGTAGTGGTTGAGGTTTCATTGCGAATGCTAATGGACACTGCTTGCAAAAAGAGTGGCAAATGAGACTGCGACCTCCAGCATGAGAATGGGGGTGGAAGCAGTATAAATAAATGTGTGCATATCCTTTTACAGGACATTTCTGTCAACATCAGCATCTTTCAGCTGATTGTTGATTTCTTGGCAAGATTACGTTCAGTAGTTTGCCACTGCTTTCTGAGCGGCTCATATACCCAGTAAGTTACCGAAGCGATTCGAACCACTGCTGATTCTCGCCGTCGTCACGTTACTTACGAGAGTACACGAGATTTACGGAGAAAAGTCGCTAACCTCTAGGCCAGGAAGCGTGGAAGCAGTAACAACAGCTTTATAATGGTTGTAGCAGACAGCTGCAACAGCCATTATATTCATCACGGACTCATGGGGCATGCTTAGCTTGGTAGAGAAAGGAATGTTTCGTGTGGAATGGTTTGCCTCGCTTGAGAGGTTACACATTGTGAGAATTTTATGGATTTTCTGCCCTGGTCATGCGGGAGTGCAGGGAAATGAACAGGCTGATAGGCTGGCAGGGTATGCAAGCTGTCGGTGTAGATAACGGCAGGGTATGCAAGCTGTCGGTGTAGATAACGGCAGGGTATGCAAGCTGTCGGTGTAGATAACGGCAGGGTATGCAAGCTGTCGGTGTAGATAACGGCAGGGTATGCAAGCTGTCGGTGTAGATAACGGCAGGGTATGCAAGCTGTCGGTGTAGATAACGGCAGGGTATGCAAGCTGTCGGTGTAGATAACGGCAGGGTATGCAAGCTGTCGGTGTAGATAACGGCAGGGTATGCAAGCTGTCGGTGTAGATAACGGCAGGGTATGCAAGCTGTCGGTGTAGATAACGGCAGGGTATGCAAGCTGTCGGTGTAGATAACGGCAGGGTATGCAAGCTGTCGGTGTAGATAACGGCAGGGTATGCAAGCTGTCGGTGTAGATTACCTATGGACGATGGAAAGGTAGTAGAGCGCCCGTGGGACCAGGTGTAGAAAGTGGAGGAACAGACTGAGAACCAGTATATAGTGGGGGGGGGGGGGGGGAGGGGGTAGGCATGGGTTCTTGACAACTCTCAAAACTGAGAGAGAAGTCTAGGAGAACATTCAATCAGATGGCAGTTGGAAGGATTAGCAGTATGACTCTTCGCTGGCTGTTGAACGAAAGAACGGAGCACGTGTAGGAATGTCCTGAGTGCAGTGATGTCGGTTCTTAGCTCTACTCAACTAATTTTGTGGTTGTATGTGATTTACTAGACAATGTTACGTTCAGTAGCTTGCCATTGCTTTATGAACGACGGAACTCATACCATTGTTAAAAAGGAACACAAGGCGGTCTGCTTCCAAATCGCCTGGCAGCTGACTTCGAGCCCAGTATGCAGGACTGAGCATCGCGTTCGCTACCAGTTTGCCGCAGACGCTGACTGTGCCACTTAATTGCTTTATGTATTGTGACATATTCGATTTCTCCGTACTACGCGCCAAGGGAAATAATCTCCTTGCTTTCGTCTGAATTATATATCTTATCTGAATTATATACCTGTAAACTCTTATGTGCCGGTCTCTCTGGCCGAGGAGTTACAACACTTTATCCGTAATCCCGTTTATCACGCAGAGTCTCGTAGCAGACGAGAGCTGGGAGCGGTTCGACCCCCGCTGGTGACTTGCGGGATACTGAGCCGGCCGCTCAGAAAGCAATGGCAAACTACTGAGCGTAATCTTGCCAAGAAATCAACAGACAGCTGAAAGATGCTGCTGTTGACAGCGATGTCCTGTAAAGGATATGCGAATAAAAAAAAAAAAAACTCTAATGTGTGTTTATTGAGAACAAATCTGATCTTCTTTGTATCGGTATTAATAGTAACATCGCCCCTTGCAACACGCGAGAGTAGCTCGTCGTGAGTCGTGCCTAGAAGCCTAGAATTACAAACAGCTGTTAGATTTTGAGTTGAGTTGAGTCAAGGACCGACATCACAGCACTAAGAACATTCCCATACATGCTCCGTCCTCATTTTCAACAACCAAAGAAGAGTCCAATTGTTATTAGATCTTTTCAAAAACATTGTGCAGTATAAAGCAGCACTTACTATAAGCGTATGGACTAGCTTTATCAGTCCTAATAAAGTGGACATAAGTGGCAGTATGTGCAAAACGATCGAACTGTATTTTCAAAGGGTTCATGACTGAGCACGGAAGCCTTCTGATGCTTGTATACACTATGTGTTTCGTATCAGTGAATAAGCCTGAGATCAACTAATAGAGAGGCAACTTATAGGGTGCTTCAGACATCGTGTTAGAATGAAGCCAGATGAGCGACCTCCTGCTGCATACAGATGGTGACGCGTCGTCTGCACGGCTGCAGGCTGCATTATTAGATGGATGGATTCTATCAATATTAAGCTACCCTAATTTAAGCTCAATGCAGCCCCGACAGGATTTGGGTTCAATAGCACACACTTTAATGCCCCCCCCCCCCCTCAACTTTTTATTTCCTCTTCTTCTCTTCCTCAATTTATCTCAACGAAGTGTTGGGGGAGATGTGATGATCTTTTGTGAGCACTTTCTAGTGGCTTTTTAGGCTGGTAATCATGTCTTGAAACCATAATGCCATTGTTACGTGGTCTTTTCTTTGGTCTGTATACATCATGTTTCTTCAATGTGGCTCTTTGTGGAAGTTGATACCAGAGTATTCTTGTGATATGGCCAAACCATTTAATTTGTTGCTCTTTAATAAAGTGCTTGACTGATTTCAGACCTAGTTCCTACATTTAATGGCGAGTATGGTAAAAAATAAAACATCATTTACCACATTGTGATAATTCATAGACAAACAAGCATACCTTCTGTCGGTTTCTTCACAGCCACAAAACCCATTGACATCGAGACAGCCAGACGCTGGTCAATAATTGCTGCTTCCTTATAGAAGCCTTGGTAATTGATTCCTCGAGAAGAGAGAAACACCTGACCAACACTGTTGTCTCCCTTGCAGCGTGTGTATGTCTTAGGGTTACTTAGACGCTGGGTAATTAATCTGTGGTATGTTGATACCAAAATACATTGAGAATTGTTATTTTCCATATTGTTGTTTATGTATTTTCAAAGTAACTAAGTTTAATAGCTAGATATTTCATAATAGTGTACGTGCACGTGGTAAATAGGTTTATAATGAATATGAAATTAAATTATTAACAGCGATATTCAGACTGCTGTGCTTCTATGTTTAAGAATTGTTTAATCGATGGGTAGTGAATAAATCTGTGGGACGTGGATATATAAATGCACTGATATTCGTTAATTTTCTATATTTGTTTAAATTCGTGTCTTTATTGAGAAAGTGTAAATAATATAAAATGACACAAAGTAGTGCAGCTTTACATAACAAATTTACGACACATACAGGACGTTGCGGCGATTAGCCTTCATGAGCAAGCAAACACATTCACAAACACAAAATATAGTCAAGGAGATCTCCCGTGACTACATCAAAAGGTGACGACAGGACGAGAAGAACAAAAGGGTGAAAAAATTAAAGCAATAAAGAGAAAATGAGAATTGAAAAAAATGTTCATTCTTACTTCACAGTTCCGATCTGTGAGTAACTCAGAACATCTCCGATATATTTATTGAGAAAACAATGTTAATGGTGCAATACTTTAAAACAATGTATCTCCCCTGTCTGTCGTGTATTCCTCAACCAGCTAACACCAACCTTTGCTAACTTCCGTCAGCTTCTGAAGCTCCCTTCATGTCCTCCCATAGTATTCACCCCTGCCTCTAAATCTTACAATTTATTTGGACTATTGTTGTGTTTGGTAAATAGTATTATTGTCGTGTGATGGAAGGGACAGTACAAAGGAACAATAGATGCACACAGAAGACTAAAGATGCATTGGGAGAAATAAATAAAAGCAACTTGGGGTAAGGAACTGAGCATTATAGTTTCACCCGGGTCAGTTCAAGCGCTGCACAATTTCTTTATAAAATAGACCTTGGCACGCCTGCTGTCAATGTGACAGACGCTGTTTTTGTGTTACAAGTGATGGATACGGTTCATTTATCAGTCTTGATTTGGCTGCGTCCCGGACAGGTTGTATTTAGAAATGATGTCGTCTTGGTTTATCTTGATTTTTACACGGTGAACAACTATGGCTAGTGGTAAATTGTTAGAAGACAGAGATGATGGTCTTCTCTAGGAAGAAAGAAATACCACAATGTAACATCCAAGTAAATTGGAATATTCTTAAAAAGGTGAATCGGTACAATTATCTCGGAAGTGAGGTTGCATCTGATGGGAGATGCCTGATAAAGATTAGAACAAGAATTATTATGGCATAGGTAGCCATTTGCAAGATGGAAAACACACTGACCAATAAAAAGCTGTTTGAATAACGAAGACACAGACCATAGAATGTACGATTAATTGCCTGGCATATTTCGCTGCATCTCGTCAGGTACATACTGCAGAAGTCACACAACGTAGAGTAACATAACCAGATACATCGTTCAAGCTGAAATATACACATGTTCGCACAGCAATATCAATTGTTTACTATGGTAATTTTAAATTGAAAATCATGTCTTTCTGCAATTTTCTCCTTGTACACTGTTTCGGTGCAGAATTTAGTGAACTTCAAGCGGCCATACAAGATTAATTCTTTGGTGACATAAAATCGCAGAACTGTGTGTTCGCTTGAGGTTGGCCATCTTGGACTGGGTTTCTTCTATCTGGTTTTTTGTCAGTCGTCTCAGGTTTTTTCTTGTTGGACATATTCTGTCGGCTCTCATAGATCTGAAATACCGGTGAGGAAATATTCCAGAAAATATTCCAAGGCACAGGTTGTGTCTTCGTTATTCAAAAAGCTGTTTATTTGGAATGCGAATAAATAGTGTTGAAGTGTTACACAGAACCTACACTGTTATATGCTTGTGAAACATAAACAATAAGCAATCACGCTGCGAACCATCAAATGCCAGTGAAAATGTGGTCTCTGAAGACAATGCAAAGAATCCAATGGACGGCCAAGAAAACCAACGAGCAAGTCCAACAAGAAGCAAATAAATTGATTAGAGAAATTGGCGTTGACAGTCAATATGTGTTGGACACATTATCAAGAGAAATAAACTTGAAACTTTGGTGACAACCAGCAAGACTGATGTGAAACAACAAAAGGAAGGCGGGCGATAAATAACTGGAGGACTAGGGAACATGGCATAATCGGAACAGTAACACAGATCTGATTCGTGACTCTGGAGATCGTGTGAGCTGGAGAACCATGACCGAGTGGCTCTGAGATTTAATATTTGAAAACCTGTTTATTAGAAAGTTGAGTGTATTTGAATGAATGAATGAATGAACATCTTTATTTTCAAATGGTTAAGAATTGGGCACGCAGGCCCGTCTGACATTCTGCCCTTCTCCACAATTTCCTCTCATACACTCTTTCATTCAACATCACTTATGAAGCAAATTTGTGACAACAAAAGAACAATAGCATTATAACGCATGAAAAATAATCAATAACAAATGACTCACTCAGGCAATGTTTAACATGGGCATTATAAATACCTAAGGAAGGTGTAACGTGCCATACATATGGGAATGTTATTTGACTAGTTGTCGTTTGAGATAATTTACCATTATTATTGTATTTTTTTTTTTTGTTTTTGTTTATGGGGGAATGTAGTCAGTACTGAGGTAGTGTTCAAACAGATTGCGAATGTATGTATAATGATTTGTGGTGTCTTTGATTTCTTGTGGAAGATTGTTCCACAACTCAGTGGCAGAGTATGCTAAGCTTGTTTTATATAAGTCTATCCTAGGTTTAGGGACATGAAATATATTTAGTCGCTCGCTATGTCTTCCGTTATATTTAAACAATGGCCAAAGGTAGCTTGGAGCATTTTGAAATAGGATTTTGTGAATTAGTTTGGCCTTATTAAAAAGTAGTCGTTTGTGGAGTGGCAGTAACCGAAGACGTTTATGTAGGTTAGAATTGTCGGTGAGCTTTTCACCATTAATTAAACGCACTGCCCTTTTCTGGAGTGAATATAGGCGTTTTGTTATTGATTTGGAACATCCATCCCAGATTGTGGAGCAATAATCAATATGTGTTTGTATGTGGGAAGTATAGAATATCTTTCTTGTGTTTTCGTCAAGGAAATTTTTAATTTTGGCAAGTTGATATACTTTTTTGGCTATTTGTTTAACGAGAGCATGAACATGTGAGTTAAAGGTTAGATTTTGATCTATGATAAGACCCAGTGCCTTGTGCTCGGTTACACTTTCTATAGGCATGCTACCAATGTGCAGCTGTAGAGTTCTCTGCGAGTTTAGCGTGTGAAGTCTTTGCCTGGTTCCTATTAACATAGATTTTGTTTTAGAAATGTTGATTTGCATGCGGTTTGTATGACTCCAGTTAACTACCCTATTTATTTCCTGTTGCAATGATACTTCTAGCACAATACGATCAATAGCGTTTGTATATACTGTGCAGTCATCTGCAAATAGATCGCAGGACGACGACAGATATAAGGGAAGATCGTTTATATAAATGGCAAATAACAGAGGGCCAAGAATAGATCCCTGCGGTACTCCAATATTAATGGTAATGGCTTGAGATAAAGATTGATTGTGTGATACTATTGTTTTCTGTCTAATAAAAATGATTTTATTAATGTCACTATTTTAAAGCTTACTTTCATTGTTTCTAGTTTTTTAATTAGAATATTATGATCTATCATATCGAACGCTTTTCTAAAGTCTATAAACACCGCTCCACATAGAGTATTGTTGTTAATATTTTGATGCCAGTTTTCTATCATGTTTGTTAGGGCCGTATGACAAGAATATTTTGGCCGAAATCCTGACTGACTGTCAACTATTAGTTTGTGGCGAACTAAGTGCTCTAGTGTTGTTTTGTGGATGTGCTTTTCTAGTGGTTTGGATAGTGAGGATAATATGGAAATTGGCCTATAATTACTCATGAGACAATCGTCTAGAGAACCAGCTTTTAAGTGAGGATACACTTTAGCGTTTTTAAAGGCTGATGGGAAGTGACCTTTAGTGAGACATTGATTATATATAAAAGTTAGTGACTCGCAGATCGCCGGTGCAGCATGGCGAAGGATACGATTACTGATTCCATCAATTCCTGATGAGTTATTGTTTTTTAGGTTACTGAGATGCGTAAATACTTCTGTGGTCGTCATTAGCGGTATGTTGGAGGGAATGTCTCCATAGCATTTGTTTTCACAGAATGATGATAATAAAGATATGTCATTAGGCGCATCTGGTATTGCAGCCTTCAGTTGGTTTATGTCGGACTGAAAGAATCTACTGAATTGATCACATGTAACCTGATTTGATGGTATTGATTGTGATGATTTGTGTTTGTTTGCCAAGGTATTAATTGCTTTCCATATATTTTTAGTGTTGGTTTTATCTATTATTAAGTTCTTAAAATAGTTTTTCTTTTCCTTTCGAATAACATATTGAACTTTGTTTCTCATACTACGGTACATAGTTATATCTCTATTTGTATGTGCCCTGTCCCGGTCTCTCATAAGTTCAACTACCTCCTGTGTGATCCACGGGTGCTTAGTGTGATGTTTAACACGAACTTCCCTGAATGGAATATGCTTATCAAATATGCTTAGAAAGGTCTTCAGCCAGTGGTCTAGAGCATCGTCTGGGTCAGGAAGCTGGTAAACATAGTCCAGAGATGAGTTGAGCAAGTCTTGTAAGAAGACGTCTCGATTGAAATTTTTGTAATTTTATTATTTTATACTTATATGTTTGTGTTTTGGAGTTTTGGTACCTCTTTTCGACCACGTGCAACACACTGGGTAGTGATCGCTCATTGCGTTAATAGGTACAGTAAATTCTGTGATGTTGTCAGCACATGTAGTATAAATATGATCTATAAGTGTTGCAGATGATTTTGTTATTTTTGTGGCTTGTTTGACTAACTGTTGGAAGTTATATGACTCTATTATGTTTTCCCATGTTTTGTTTGATTTGTTAGTGTATATATTGAAGTCACCTAGCAGTATTATTTCTCTCGCATTACTAAATACTACATCCGTCATAGTGGTGAATTTTTCATACCGGATATTTCCTGCACTGGGATTTCGATATAGATAGCCAACTACTAGGTTTATGCGATTTTGAAGTTTAATCTCAAGCTATACACACTCAATCTCGCAGGTTTCAAAATCTAGCCTGCGGTGGGTGTTAAGCGAGTTAGAAATATAAACTGCAATACCCGTCTCTTGTTTCTGATACTGATCTCTTCTAATGGTTTTAAAACCTCTGATAGCGATGTCATCATCTGAGATGTTACCATTTAATCGACTTTCGCTAACACCGAACATGTGAAAATTTTGATTAAGCATAAGTGATAGTTCTGGCACCTACTTCAACAGCAGAGGAGGACGAAATTGAAGATTTTTACAACACACTACAAGACACATTAAATAAGATTGGTCATAATGATATAGCAATAATAATGGGAGATTTTAATGCAAAATTAGGTGCAAGAAGAGCTGAAAATGAGAGACACGTTTTAGGAAAATTTGGATTAGGAAATAGAAATGATGCAGGTGACAAATTAATTGAATTTTGCACAGAAAATGAGTTAACGATAGTCAACACACTTTTTAAACAACATCCAAGAAGACTCTTCACATGGAAGTCTCCAGACAGTTTTACCAAAAATCAGATAGATTATATTTTAATACAAAGAAGATGGAGATCAAGCATAACATCTGCAAAAACCCTACGTAGTGCAGACTGTGATACAGATCATCAGTTATTAGAAGCAGATCTGAAATTAAACTCAAAAAGCTTACCCGAGGACCAAGGCCACTTCGTTTTGATCTCACAAAAATACCGGACGCATACAACATAGAAGTTAGGAATCGCTTTGGGGTCTTGATGTCTGTACAAGAAAAAATGACACCTGATGAACTGGCAGTACAAGCTAGAGATATCTTGATAAATGCAGCCAAAGATCTAATTCCGACCAAGAAAAAGCAACTTAAGCCATGGATTACATTAGACACGTTAGAATTAATAAAACAACGAAGGGAGCTGAAACAGAAAGGAGATGAATCAATTAACCACAGGATGAAGTATACATCTTTAACTCGAGAAATACGAAAGAACACAAGAAAGGACAAAAATCAATGTATACAAGATTGCTGTACCAGAATAGAGCAATATCATAAGGCTGGAAGAGATTATGAAATGTTCAAAGAAATGAAGTTATTGACAAGAAATGTTCAACCTCAATTGAATGTTATCTGTGACAAGATGGGAAATACCTTAACAGAATCTAGACAAATTCTAGAAAGATGGCAGGAGTACTGCAGTGGAATGTATGATATGAGTGACAGTGAGGATATGAATGAGATACATGAGCCAACGACAGCAGAGACAGAACCTGAACCCTCATTAGATGAAATTGCTTGGGCTATAAAGCACCTGAAGAATGGTAAATCTCCTGGATGTGATGAGATACCAGCTGAACTAATTAAAGCGGGAGGAGAAGAAAGCATACACATATATCATGCATTATGTACAAAGATTTGGAAATATGGTATATGGCCAAAAGATTGGAAGAGAACTATCTTCATTCCAATACCAAAAAAGGGCAACCTGAAATTATGCACCAACTATAGAACTGTTGCCCTGATCAGTCATGCAAGTAAAATCCTACTAAAAGTCATAATGGCAAGACTTCGTAAGAAAATGGAAGAAGAGATTAACGTAGTTCAAGCTGGATTTAGACAAGGAAGAGGAACAAGAGATCACATATTCAACATGCGTTTAATAATAGAGAAGTGCAGAGAATTTAATGTAAACCTATACTCATGTTTTGTGGATTATTCAAAGGCATTTGACTGTGTACAGCATCAGAAACTTTGGGAAATCATGAGGACTATGGGCTTTCCATCACATGTAGTACAACTCATAAAAATGCTCTATCTAGACCAACAAGCAGCAGTTAGAATAGATGGCGAGGCATCAGATTGGTTTGACATCAAGCAAGGAGTCCGTCAGGGCTGCGTGCTGTCACCCTATTTGTTTAACCTGTACGCCGAAAATATAATGAGAAATGTAAGAGATGATATAAACAGGGAGCTATATGATGCCCTAAATATCGGCGGTCATGACATACCAGAGATTCGATATGCTGATGATACAGTATTACTATCCACAACACAGAATGGCATAGAAAACCTAATAGCCTCAACCCAATTGAATAGTGAAAATCACAACTTATATCTTAACATAGCAAAAACAAAGATAATGCATACAGATAAAACTACTATGGAGAAAGAAATATACATTAATGGGGGAAAATTGGAGGTGGTGGAAAATTTTGAATATCTTGGGTCATTGATTACCAATAACGGTGACACAATGAAAGAAATTAAACGGCGACTATCCATTGCTCTTCAAAGACTAAAACAGATGAATAAATTATGGAGTGGGACAGACAGAACTACAAAAATTAGATTTTTAAGAGCATGCATCTTTCCCATTGCAACATACGCCTGTGAGACATGGACACTTACTAAACAAGCTGAACAGCGCATAAACGCCTTTGAATATAAATGTTATAGACGAGTTCTAAGAATATCTTGGGTAAAGAAAAGAACAAATGCATCCATACTTCAAGAGTTGAATATTGAGGAGGGATGGCTATTAAAGACGATAAAACAAAGAAAATTGAAGTATTTTGGTCACTTGAAACGTCACGAAGGTTTGGAGAGAACAATAATGGAAGGGTATATGCCTGGGAAGAGAGGAAGAGGAAGGCCAAAGAGAAGATGGGTGCAGGATGTGGCGGATGATCTCCAGATGGGTGTATCAGACGCGGGACATCTTGCTTGTGATCGAGAAGCTTTCCGGAAGGTTGTTATGGGAGCGAGGTTCTGCAAAGGACATGCTACTGAATGAATGAATGATAGTTCTGGCAGCTTCCCTAATAGATGGCAGATGCAACCATTCTGGGTTATAATAGAATGTTGATATCTCATGGGTATGTAATGACTACCAACTACAGCCTCTGGTTGGTGGCTAACAGGAGGTTGTGGTGGCAAGTTGTTGTTGCTGAGAGTTGGTTCCTTTCTGGGGAGAATAGGAAACATATCTTCAAAATTATTACCCTCCTGTGTGAAAGACGACGTATTGTACGGACTTGGTGTGGTGGTAGTGTCCAGTCTGGCTTGAATTTCAGGTGCAGTGTTTATGAGTGGTCTGCACACTTCTGGCATATTGGTACTTGATGTAGCGGGAGTATGTCGTCTGGCTTGAGTTTCAGGTGGAGTAGCTAAAAGTGCCCGACGCGATCCTGTATTGGATGTATGGTGTGTCCGTTCTGGATATTTAATATTTTTGGCTAGCAAGCTGGTGCCCAATGTAGACATGTATTTGATCACTATAAAGACTCTTTTTTGGTGCACCATCCTGTGAAGTGAATGATGGCGTGTTGTTGATGAACTGTATCTTGTTTTGAGATCAGAACTTCTGCAAAATGTTGTTATTTATGTCAGCTAGGCGGCGCTGGAGATCATAACTCGGTGATATGATGGAGGAGAAGAAAATGGACGAGTTAGGAAAAGTGTGGAGCAATCCGTTCAAGAGTGCCAGCAGTTGAGACCCTGTGATTTGTTGGTTGTTCATGGTGTCATTAATACTAATATGTACGCTTGCCCTTTTAACGTTATGATTTACAGCCAACCTGCTAAACTTGTCTGTTAGCCGGTCAACACCAGCCCCAGGCAGTGGGATTATGGAAACAATGTCTTTGTCTGAAGTGGCCATCCGGTCGCTGTATAAACCTTTCATTAAAGAATCGCCTAGTATAATGTGTGTACACTCACGTAGTGCTGTCTGTACATGTTGGATTACATAAATAAACTAGCTGACTCGTCCCGGCTTCGCCCAGCTCCTGGCGGGGATCTATCTATCTATCTATCTATCTATCTATCTATCTATCTATCTATCTATCTATCTATCTATCTATCTATCTATCTGTCTGTCTATGTATCTATCTATCTATCTGTCATCTATCTGCCTGCCTGCCTGTCTGTCTGCCTGTCTGTCTGTCTGTCTGTCTAGCTGAACAGATCCTTAAAAATGGAAACATGATGACTAAATTGCGGTATCATTTCTGGTCACTCCATACGCACATTAACGCACAGCTATTTGGAAGCTTTCACGAACTCAATATAAAAAGCTAACATGAATACTTGTGTACACTGTATTAACCAGCAGCTGAAGAAACAAGAAGGAAATGAAAAATAAGGTAAGAAATATATTCCTTCTACTTTCCTGTTAATTTACAAATTATTTACCCCTTGCCTCTGTATATTCTCTGTCTTTACTAATATTAGACATTGCACCCCTCTCGGGATTCTCCGTGGTGAAGTGATCAAGCCGTCTGACTCGGGCTCCGAAGGTTGTATGTTCGATTCCGGGCCACGTCCTTCATTTCACGGGTGCATTTTTTCGGAGACTCCCGAGGGTCGTCGCTGGAGCTACGGAGTTCGTGCTTTGTGCGAAGCTTTCAGCGCTGCGGAAAGAAAGTGAGCCATATGGGATAAAAACATGGTGCAATGCAGCCGACCCTGTCGACTTTTAAGCTAGTTCTTTCATTGCACCCACTCCCATTCGAATCCGGATACGCCTTGTGTGTCATCTGAATTGGTGGGGCTTCCACTACTGTAAACATAAATTTGTTCGCGAGAAATCACCAGTTGTTCAGCAAAACATCAAATAAATGTCGCCGCTTTCGGTGATTTAAGTTTATTTTGGACCTATCAAAGACATATTCCTTGGGTGGGGGTAAATATAAGACGGCTGGAAAAATTTCATAACGATGCAACAGACAGTTTTCAAAATAATTGATCGTGAATGAAGGCATTCTTTGTGGGACATACTATACCTGTGTATGTTCAGTGTAGCGATTATATGTTAAGTGTATACATCACAAAAGAATAGACTATTGGAGACCCCATGAAGGCAGGCAAATTCACACAACTCCCTTTTCTCATTCATAGAGGGAGGCACCCTCTTAATGATAGTGGTACCAGTCCGTGGTTTCCACACCTTCTAATGTAATCTATATTTACCACATTTTCGTGTATGATACTGGATTTATCCTTGGTTATCTTCACGTGGGGGAAAAGAGCCGAATTCCAGGCTTCCCATAGAAGGCGACAGAGGATAGGAACCCATCCAAGCCGGGATACCCTTATAAATAACCTCGTCTACTTATTAAACCCCTTACAAGAATGTAACTTACAATACAACATAAAACAGTATGTAACCTACAGTACAACATCAAACAGTATGTGACTTACAGTGCAGCATCAAACAGTATGTAACCTACAGTACAACATCAAACAGTATGTAACCTACAGTACAACATCAAACAGTATGTAACCTACAGTACAACATCCAACAGTATGTAACTGACTATATAACATCAAACAGTATGTAACTTATAGTAATACTAGCAGACCCGGCCGGGCTTCGCCCAGCTCTGGTGGGGAGCATCTCATTTAATTCATATAAGTAGTCATATAAGCTGCCGTTCCCGTTCCTGTCTTTCTGTCTGTCTGTCTGTCTGTCTCTGTCTGTCTGTCTGTCTGTCTGTCTGTCTGTCTGTCTATCTGTCTGTCTGTCTGTCTGTCTGTCTGTCTGTCTGTCTGACCCTACCCGGCATCGCCTGGCTCATGGTGTGGATCATCTCATTTAATTCATATAAGTAGTCATATAAGCTCCTGTTCCCGTTCCCGACTATCTATCTGTCTGTCTGTCTGTCTGACCCCGCCCGGCTTCGCCCAGCCCCTGATGGGGAGCATCTCATCTAATTCATATAAGTTCCCGTTCCCGACTATCTGTCTGTCTGTCTGTCTGTCTGTCTGTCTGTCTGTCTGTCTGTCTGTCTAATCATTTATTGGTTGCGGTTAGAACAACCTTAGATAAACGAAGACCAACTTACAAAAAGCATTAGAAAGAGCACTTGAAAGATCTTTACATATTCCCCCAACAATTAACTTGGGTAAATGGAGCAGCGGCAGCAGCAGTAGAAGAAGAAAAAGGAGGAGTAGGAGGAAGGAGGAGGAAGAGGGTGGAGGAGGGAGGAGGAGGGAGGAGGAGGAGGGAGGAAGAGATAGGCGGAGAGAGGAGGAGGAGGGAGGAGGAGGGAGGAGTAGGGAGGAATAGGAGGAAGGAGGAGGGAGGAGGAGGGATTAGGAGGAGGGGGAAAGAGGAGAAGGAGGAGGAGGAGGCAGGAGGAGGAACAGGGAGGAGGAGGAAGGAGAAGGAGGGAGTAGGAGGAGAGAGGAGGAAAAGAGTGGAGGAGGAGGGAGAAGGAGGAAGAGGGAGGAGGGGAGGAGGAGAGAGGAGGAGGAGGGAGGAGGTGGAGGGAGAAGGAGGAGGAAGGAAGAGGTAGAAGGAGGAGGGAGAAGGAGGAGGGAGGAGGTAGGAGGGGGAGAAGGAGGAGGAAGAATGATGAGGAGGGAGGAGGAGGAAGAGGGAGGAGGAGGGATGTGGAGGAAGGAGGAGGTAGAGGGAGGAGGAGGAGGGAGGAAAAGGGAGGAGAGAGGAGGAGGAGGTAGGAGGAAGAGAGGTGGAGAGTAGAGGAGGAGGTAGGAGGTGGAGGAGGAGGAGTAGGGAGGAATAGGAGGGAGGAGGAGGGATTAGGAGGAAGAGGGGGGAAAGAGGAGGAGGAGGGAGGAGGAGGAAGGAGGAGGAGGGAGGAGGAGGAGTATTGAGGAGGAGGGAGAAGGAGGAGGAGGAAGGAGGAGGAAGAGGGAGGAGGAGGAGGGAGGAGGAAGAAGGAGAAGGAGGGAGAAGGATGAGGAGGAGGGAGGAGGAGGGAGGAGGAGGAGAGAGGAGGAGGAGGAGGGAGGAGGTGGAGGAAGGAAGAGGTAGAAGGAGGAGGGAGAAGGAGGAGGGAGGAGGTAGGAGGGGGAGAAGGAGGAGGAGGAAGAATGATGAGGAGGGAGGAGGAGGAAGAGGAAGGAGGAGGGATGTGGAGGAAGGAGGAGGAGGGAGGAGGTAGAGGGAGGAGGAGGGAGGAAAAGGGAGGAGAGAGGAGGAGGAGGTAGGAGGAAGAGAGGTGGAGAGAGGAGGAGGAGGGAGGAGGAGGAGTAGGGAGGAATAGGAGGGAGGAGGAGGGAGGAGGAGGGATTAGGAGGAGGAGGGGGAAAGAGGAGAAGGAGGAGGAGGGAGGAGGATAAGAGGGAGGAGGAGGGAGGAGGAGGAGAGAGGAGGAGGGAGAAGGAGGAGGGAGAAGGAGGATGGAGGAGGGAGAGGGAGGAGGGGAGGACAAGGGAGGAGGATGAGGGAGGAGGAGGGTGGAGGAGGGAGGAGGAGAAGGCAGGAGGAGGAGGGAGGAGGGAGAGGGAGGGAGGAGGAGGGAGGAGGAGGAGGAGAGAGGAGGAGGGAGGAGGAGGAGGGAGGAAGAGGTAGAAGGAGGAGTGAGAAGGAGGAGGGAGGAGAAGGAGGGGGAATGATGAGGAGGGAGGAGGAGGAAGAGGGAGGTGGAGGGAGGAGGAGGGAGGAGGAGGGAGGAGATAGAGGGAGGGGGAGGAAAAGGGAGGAGAGAGGAGGAGGGAGGAGGTAGGAGGAGGAGGAAAAGGAAGGAGGAGGGAGGAGGAGGAAGAGGGAGGAGGAGGAGGAAGAGGGAGGAGGAGGATGGAGGAGGAAGAAGAGGGAGAGGGGGAGGGCAAGAGGAAGAGGGTAGGAGGAGGAGGGGAGAGGAGGAGGAGGGATGTGGAGGAAGGAGGAGGAGGGAGGAGGGGGGATTAGGTAGAGGGAGGAGAAGGAGGGAGGAAAAGGGATGAGGGAGGAGGAGAGAGGAGGAGTAGGGAGGAGGAGGAAGGGGGAGGAGGAGGAGGAAGAGGGAGGAAGAGGATGGAGGAGGAAGAGGAGGGAGAGGGAGGAGGGGGAGAGGAAGAGGAAGACGGTAGGAATTGGAGGAGGGGAGAGGAGGAGGAGGGGGTAGGAGAATTGAGGGGGAGGGAGGAGGAAAGAGAATGAGGAGGGGAGGAAGGAAAAGGAGGTGGAGGAGGAGGAGGGAGGAGGAGGAGGGTAGAGGGAGGAGGAGGAGGTAGAGGGAGGAGGAGGAGGAAGGAAAGGGAGGAGGAAGAGGAGAAGGGAGGAGGAGGGTGGAGGGAGGAGGAGGAGGTAGTGGGAGGAGGAGGGAGGAGGAGGAGGGAGGAGGCGGAGGGAGAAGGAGGAAGGAGTAGAAGGGAGGGGGATGGAGGAGGAAGGGAGAGGAAGAGGGAGAAGGAGGAGGGAGAGGGAGGAGGGAGGAGGAGGGGAGGAGGTAGAGGGAGGAGGAGTGAGGAGGAGAAGAGAGGAGGAGGGAGTTCGCCATTCCGAATTCATACTCGTCTAGGTTCTGTGATTTCGGTCCTTCCATTGATTGTTCTTCCCTTCTACACGACTGTAGATAACTTCCTTACACATAAAAAGATGAATTGCTATTGATATTGCCGTGGCATGGAGGCATATATATCAGCAGCAGAGTTGATCCAGAAAACCAAAGATTGAGATCTATGGAGAACCATGAACGCCTACGCCAGCCGGCACGGCACTTGATGATGATGATGATTGCCGTGAGACGATTCTGTGTAGTCACGTCATTTTCTTCGCTTGTCCTAGTGGTTTGGTTCGGGGATTCTTTCATCATCATCATCATATATTTACGTACGTATTTAGTGAGGGGGAGGAGGGAGGAGGAGGAAGAAGAAACAAAAATATGACAGTTGGCAGCGCTGGAATGAGAGGAAGGCGTGTAGAAAATTTCATCTCAATCGGATGGGCCGTTCGCGAACGCATAAAGGACATACATATCCACACACATTGCTTTTTATATATAAGACATCAACCATTATGTAACCTACTGTACAATACCAACCATTATGTAAGCTACAGTTCAATATCAAACATTATGTAACCTACAGTACAACATCAAAGAATATGCAACTCACGATACAACATCAAACAGTATGTAAAAAAAAGGTCGCTTAAAAGTCGACAGGGTCGACTTCATTGTCCCGGGTTTTATCCCATATGGCTTGGTCTCTTTCCGCAGCGCGGAAAGCGTCGCACAAAGCACGAACTCCGTAGCTCTGGCGACGACCCACAGGAGTCTCCGAAAAATTTAACTCGTGAATCGAAGGATGCGGCCCGGAATCGAACCCACAACCTTCGGAGCCAGAGTTAAACGGCTTGACCACTTCGCCACGAGGACTCCGAAAAACAGTATGTAACTTACAATACAACATAAAACATTATGTAACCTACAATATAACATCAAACATCATGAAACCTATAGTACAATATCAAACATTATGTAACTTAAGTACAACATCAAACAGTATGTAACCTACAGTACAACAACAATCAGAATGTAAACTACAGTACAACATCAAAAGGTATGTAACTTACAGTACAACATCAGCAATTATGTAAACTACAATACAACATCAAATATTATGTAACTTACAATACAACATCAACCATTATTTAACCTACAACATAACATCAAACATTATAAAACCTATAGTACAACATCAAACTGTATGTAACTTAAAGTACAACATCAAACAGTATGTAACATACAGTCAACATCAAATAGTACGTAACCTACAGTACAACAACAAACAGTATGTAACTTACAGTACAACATCAACTATTATGTAATCTACAATACAACATCAAACATTACGTAACTTAAGTACAGCATCAAACGGTATGTAACCTACAGTACAACATCAAGCAGTATGTAACCTACAATACAACATCAAACATCATGTAACTTACAATATAATGGGAATCTCCCTGGCAAAGTGGTCAAGCCGTTTGACTCGGGCTCAGAAAGATGTGGGTTAGATTCCGGGCCGAGTCCTTCGGTTCTCGAGCGAAATTTTTCGGGACTCCAGTGGGTCATCGCTAGAGCTACGGAGTTCGTGCTTTGTGCGACGCTTTCCGCGCTGCAGAAAGAGACCGAGCCATATGGGATAATAGTCTGGTGCAATGAAGTCGACCTTATCGACTTTTAATGGACTTTTTTTTTTCAATACAACATTAAAAGCAAACATGTAACAACCGCCACATACTAACCTGTTTGTATGGTTATATGCCCGTGGAGAGTATATGTCATCATGTCTGTCCACTCGACCTTTGTGCACCGGGTAGCTGTGGTAATCTTTGAAATTCGGGGGCCTGACGCTGATAATTCCTACTGGAATCATGGCCCATTCATTTGATTCACAAGTGTTGTCAGCACAAAAATCATTCTGAATGGCCTGGCCGTAGGACTTCTCATATGGCAGGCACCTGGTATCATTGTATACATGGCCTGGCGGTTGGCTGCCTGGGGAGACTGGACCTGGAGAAGTTGCTGGGCCAGGTGGCTGGCTGGCTCGGGAGACTAGACGTCGCATGGGTGCTGGGTCAGCAGGCTGGCTGTCTGAGGAGTCTGAACTTAGATCAGATTGAAGTAACAAGGCCGTGGCTGCGTCAACTGGCACACAGCGTCCAATTCTCACCAGACATCTCAAGTATCTGAGACAATCATATTGACTAAATTAAGCACAATAGTTTTAGAGGTAAGGAAAAAAATCACCAAACCATAACCCAGTCATTGGCCGTGTGGGAACCATGATAAAAGCGTTTAGACCAGTGGTTCCCAAGCTTTTCAAGCAGAGAGACGTATCTACTATTTTCGGTAGTTAAGTGGGCCACAACCTTATAAAATTATAAAAGTCGTGGAATTTCATTCTTACCTTCCTTAACTTTCGTCAACAAAATTATAAAACTTTAAAGGCAGTCAGTGTCAGTACTATACTGCGGTCATTTTTTTTTCGGCTGAAGGTTGCGAAGTGAACAGGCGCATTCGATAATATCTGAACATAACAACCACGAGCAGAGTAAATTATCACACACTGACGGGGCGCTCAGAGTGCATGTTTTGAAATTATTAAAATATATTATATTAAATAACGAGGCCTCGCGTGCCACTTACAGTTGGCGGGCCACAAGTGACCCGCTGGCCGTGGTTTAGGAACCTCTTGTTTAGACCATCAATAATGATATGTCGAGGGCAAGCGATCTTCCTATCACCCCTCCAAGTATCTTTTTCTTCTTCTGCTGCTGCCTTTAATCTCCCAATGACGCAGAAGTCCGCAACGAACTCCCTCCAAGCCCTCTGTAGACTTATTCTTGATTCACTGTATTTTGCAGCTAAATTAAACGTATTTAAAAATAAAGGAAGTAGCCATTTTTACGCTAACACTCCCTATTTGGCTCTTACGACATGCATGGTAGGTTACAGTTTTATAATTCTGTCGGTCAACACACGGGCGTCGCCATTATATCATGCTAAAAATATTCTGCTTTGAGTACGTTTATCACGGTCGGTGTGTAAACTGGGTATTCTAGTTTCTAAACCAAGTCACACATTATATACAACCAGACAAATAGAAAAACAGAGTAATAATAGCAACATAGTGTAGCATTATCTGATTATTATTTGTTCTGTGCTTCGCACTTGTTAAAATTATGATGATGATAACAGAAGATGAAGGTCCAGGCACAGCAGCAGCTATAGAAAGCTGAAGGTTGTGTGTACGTTATGGCCACACTGAATACTGAATTCAAAAATCAACATTACTGCACTCCTGGCATTCCTACACATGTTCGACACCC
Source organism: Cepaea nemoralis (assembly GCA_014155875.1). Classification (NCBI taxonomy): domain Eukaryota; kingdom Metazoa; phylum Mollusca; class Gastropoda; order Stylommatophora; family Helicidae; genus Cepaea; species Cepaea nemoralis. The sequence continues at coordinate 94,223 of JACEFZ010008516.1, forward strand.
GTTTTTAAAGTTAATTTAGATGCATATCCTTTACGAGACGTCGCAGGAAACTCCAGTATTTTTTTTTTGGGGGGGGGGGGGGGGGGGGCTGTGATTTCTTGGCAATTTTACGTTCAGTAGCTTGCCATTGCTTTCTGAACGACCTTTCAAACCATTATATTACAACCAACGCAAGACGGTCTACTACCAAAACCCCCGCAGCTGTGTTTCGAATGCGGTATGCGGGATTACAAATTACGCCAGCAAAGCTTCCGCCACAGCGCCAGTCTTTTTTTTTAATTTTTTATAGCAAACGAACAACACCCCGAGCTGATTATTCCAACAGAGATTTGATTAAAAGTCCTCATGTCTTTCCTCTACGCTGTGAGTATCGCCCAGACTCTTCTCGCTGATATGGATACGCCATCTTGAACGCTGCACTCTCCATCCGACCCTAGATATCATCGGCCTGTTCTTCCCCTCGTAGACCTGCAATCCTCGGACCTCCCCCAAAAATTATTATGCCAAGCTCGCTGCCATATAGCTGGTGATTTCGACAAGATACGTGATCTAATACTGAGAGACAAACTTCTTTCTGCTGTACCTGAAGCTATTTCTGTACTTCTCGAAGAGAATAAGTGTAAGTCACTTAGTGAGATGGTGTCACGGAGTGAATCGTTTTATAACACCTACCGTGACATATTTGCTGAATGCGCACAACCACAACTTGTGACAGGGGCTAGCGCCAGAATGCAGAATCACAAAGGTAATGGTAAGTTTAAGAAATTTGCAAATAGAAACAGAGGACCGTGCCAGAACACAAACAGAGATTCCGACAGACCGAAGAAGGGTCACTTCACACGATGTCAACATTGTAAACTGTCTCACAGGTCTTTGGAAATGTGTGATCAACATCCTGGGTATGCTGCATACTTGAGAGACATCACGGCAAAGAAAAGAAGTAAGTATAAATCCTACAAGAGGAGTGTTAAATGTTTTTCTTGTCGGGCGTACGGGCATACCAGTAAGTCATGCGCGATGAGAAATATTTGGAAAGAAGCAAGTACTGCTTATGTGTTCTCCAGTAGCGATTCTGATGACATAGAGAACACACATGCAGCTATTATTCAGACATACAATGACAGAATAGAGAAGACTGAGAAAGACATCCCTAATGAGGAATGTCTAGCAACCATTCATGAAACCAATGCGGCAAATATCCAGAATGGCACACTTAAAGTTCACCAGGCATGGGTGAATGGTGAACCTACTACATGCGTTCGTGACACAGGGGCATCAATTATTGGAGTTGAACAAAAGTTGATAAGAAAACAAGATTACACAGGCAAAACTGTTGCCTGCAGAACTTTTGGCGGCACAATAGAGAGCGTTGATATATTCTATAGATATTTACTCGGTAGAATATTCTTAGTAAATCCGAATAGTCTGTTTATAATTATGGTATACTTCGGTACATAGTCTTAAAGAATTCAATTCTCCTACAGGACTATGAATTTGATATCTGTCACATTCCAGGCAAGGACAACAATTTAGCTGATCTTCATAGTAGACTCTAGATTTTCTACACAACAGCTTTCTTTGTTAATAGTTGTCTACGTTCAATTATATGTTAATTATTTAGGCCGATTGATGAATATTGAAAATACACCCGATTCCATAACAAACAACAAATTACTAAATTTGTCATAGTATTATTCAGTTGTATACATATATTGTTAATTTCGTTCTTTGGCAGAGACATGATGTGACATGAGATGCGGCATGATGAAGCTGTTGATTTTTCCACATACATCAGATACTAAGATGATACGATTTGGTTCTTTATGGTCAACGCACTTTGAGAACAATACTCATTCGGAAGGATTGCATTCCTTTATGGTTTGATGACAATAGTGTTTATTTAGAACATGTGATTTCTGATGTTACAAATAGTAATTATAGATAGATATAGTGACACTGGCGAGTGAAAGAAAATGACATTGAACAATTCCATACTTTTAATGGAAGTATGAACAGTAACATAGACTATAGGATTGTGTTATATAGTATTAGTATGATATTATTAACGGTAGTATTATGTTAATTAGATTGTTCACAAGATTTAAATTTAGTATAAGTAAGTGTTTACGTTCTTCGTTATAATTAATTAGTTAATAAATGCTTATAATTAGGTTATTATCGTGATCGCTTTCAACATATCCAAGTGCGATATCTAGAAGATGACGTCACATTATGATTGTGCCGCAGGTAAAGAATATGTGCCATTGCTTTACACACAAACCAATTTGTTGATGGTCAACAGGTCAATGCTATATAAGTCTCAATGTTTACACGATTGCACTATATTTACAACGAAGGCAGAACACCGCACCTGTGTGTGTGTGTGTGTGTGTGTGTGTGTGTGTGTGTGTGTGTGTGTGTGTCTTATAGATGCAATACGGACACAGCAGTGGATATATAATTCAGCGACAAGTATAGAGCGTTCACTAGTATTGACGACTTGGTGCCCGTGAATTACACACGTCCTCTTACTCCGGTTATTTAGCTAGAGTTAGGTCGCTTGTCCTTGTGGACAAATAAGGGACTAATTTGTAATAGTTACTGCAGCCTCGCCATGGGTTGTCTACACGACGTCCACCGAGGGATTGTAGACAGGTGTGCGTGCCCGTCGTATAATAATTTTTATTTTATTTTGTGTGTGATTAACAGGGGGCGATACGTCGTATTTAGCATAGCATATGACTCATTACGTCTGCACTGCTATTTGTCAGGGTTTAGTGATCGAGACGTAGAAAATGATTGCATAATTTTAGAGGTGAGGCGGCATAATGCCGTATAGCTGGTGCCCGAGAATTACGTCATAGCAAGTACGTGGAGAATCCTAGAAGCCGAAAACTCAGAGAAACTAGGAGACAAGTTGTCAACAGAGAGGGAAAACGTCACGCTGACGTCTTTTGACAACAACAGACTTTGTGGAGTTCTCGACAGAGAAGGCAGTGCAATTTGATTCTGGAGCGAATTGGCCTGGCTACGGACTTGTGGAATTTATCAGTGGCTTATAAAGATGATAACACATGGAAGGATCTTGTAGGAGATCAATAGCGCCACCTATTCAGAAACGGCGGGCAAAAACCTAGTCGGAATCTATGCAGCGGCGAAGACAGACTGTGTAAATGAGAGAAGGAGATGTCTAGAGGTATAAGAACAATGGCGAACACTTTGTAACAGGTTTTATGTGATTAGAATATATATTGTAACTATAACTTCAAACGCCGACTGGCAATAACAGGCCGTTTGAATGTTCAGGATATTCATTACAACGAATAGTTCAGCGTCAGATTAAACATCATTCGTATTATTCAACCCAGCAGTTACTTCGTCTTTAAGTTAACAGTTGGCTCCAGTTGCTATTACCTTGATTCAGTTATCATTGAGCCGAATCTAGTTATACCTGCTGTCTGGTTCAGAACGTTATTAGACAAAATATCCTAATGAAGAAGAACCTACAGCTTGGCACTCGCCATCTCAGTCCTGTCAAGCAGTGCTAGCCACTCCAGCGGGAACATGTCAGTTTCCACTGTCTGAGCGGAACTCACTTTCTCTGAGTCCGTTACACACAACATGTCTAGCTGTGCTGCCCTCCAACCATCGGTAGGCGGCTCTCAGAGCCTCAACTTCCATTCTCATGCTGGATGTAGTAGCATACAGCAAACTCTCCTTTTTTTAAAACAGTGTCCATTTCACTTTGAACATCTGGTGTGCTTATGCCGAGGTAGCAGGTTCAACCCCTACACGGACAGTTGGAATAAAATATTTACTTCTCGTTCTTGACTTGGAGACGTAAATAACAAGTAGCTCTGAAGTCGGAGTGGGTTCGAGTCATGGCGAGGGCACTGGTAATAGCTTTGAGTTCAAAGCGAGAGAACGTCAAATTTAAAAAAAAAAACTTTGCAAATAAATTCCATTCAGTCGTTTGAATTCTTGCCTCAGACCCATCAGTGTGTATATTCTTAACTGCACTACCTGTATGTAGGTTGTTTTCTATTAGCTCTTTCACTGACATGTCTTAACTCATAGCTTGCCAAACAAAAAATTGGGCCCTGACCAAACAGAAATTCATTGCAGAAAATGGGAAGTGTGACAATAAGTATGTGAATATTGTTGAATTGGAGCAGATATATTGCATGATATACCAAACAAAAGGTGATTGCACATGGAACATTACAGCATTAATAATTAATTCAGAGGTTAGAAATATTATGACAATAATGAGAGGTGTAATAATAACAATTTAAATTAAAGGGGTGACAATTGTGATAAATTTCCACTTACCTAGATGTTATTTCTTACCCACTGAAGATAATCCTGTTAAATTTACTGAATAGTGACACATACATTACTTTCCTTCACTGATATCACAAGAACTGCTCTATAACACCATACCAATGTAATGCAATTAAAACATAATATCTTGAAGCATATAATTTTCACACAAAATGGAAAATGTCAGGAACACACCAGGCAGATTGTACTGAGAAACGATATAAACAATATTTTCTATTTAGTTACAAACAAGAACACTACGCAGGAAGCCAACGAAGATTGATAAACCAACACATAACTGGTGTCGTTAGCCGCTACATGCTGCGGGATTTGCTGAGGAGGGGATCCGAGCACTTATGGACTGAATGGTTCGATGTGCAATGAGGATGATCTTTCGACTAACTAACTAACTAACTAACTAACTATTATCCTTTTAAATTTAATTGTTTAAATACTCCTTAAATACTTTGTGATAGGCAAAGCAAATTTAGGGGCACACGTGTGGCCCATTAGTGCAAGCATAATTCGACATGTGTCATCATATGATGACAAACTTTCACTGTTTGTTTTATTTTTAAGTGTGACCGAGTACTAAATAATTAACTAAATACTGCACGTGGTATTAGTTTTAGAATCTTTCACAAAGTCCTTTAAATCACAAAAACTATAATATACAATTGTTCAAAACGGAAATTTAATTAACATCTATCAGATCCAGAACCAGAAGGTGTTGTCATTTCTAAAATAATCAAAACAAACTACTTAAACACTCATTTTCTCCTCAAACACAATGAATCTGCGCGTCTTGTCTGACACTGATTGAAGGGCAATCTTTTATTTGTGTAAATCGTCATTTCCGGGCTCTAAACATTGCGGACAATAAGAGAAATGAAACAAATAGAGCACTGTCTATACTAAGCCGGAGGATCGGCTTCTGGCAGGCAATGACTGTTCCATTGAGCATACTTATCGGCTCGCGGCAGGCACCGCCGACCCAATGTAACTTTACGCAATGCTTCATTGCTGGGGGATACCATGGCTACATCGATGACCTTACCTTGAAGGGCACTGCGGTGACAGTGAAGAACACGTAGGGGGAAGTTGATATTCAAATGTCTCTGTGATGGAATTCCGGTATGCATCCCCCTGAAGGAGATTCCCAAAGCCAGTAGCAGCGGAACTGTGGTGGAGTGATCGGGGTGGCTGGTCAGAGGTCAAACACATTGCATTAGTGCTACCTACAATCAATAACAACATGCATGGAGACATACAGGCATACACACATGCATGTATACAAACTTAAAGGCATACAAACATACAGGCATAAACATACAGGCATACAGTCATACAAATATAACATACAAGCTGTCGTGGAAACCGTCGTAGGCCTGGGACCGGTCAACATATGTTAATGTGTGTGTGGAATTCTCCGCGTTTAAGACGAGCTACGACAGGCCATTGGTTCTCGAGAGCTATGTATTGGTTGTGTGGTGAACTTCTCTAGTGCCGTGAAGCAACACTCAAATGTGTATAGGTAAGTAGAAACTTTTGTAATGAAAACTTGTTCATTCTGACAAACCTCGGGGATAGTGAACTGCTATCACACCGTGCTGGGCAATCTTGGAGATTTTCGTCGGTTTGAATAACCGGAAAAGGCATTCGATAGTCCGTCACTGAGACAAGAGGCCGCTTCTACTTCCAGCTGTAACAATATGCATCTTCTGCAGAGCCAGAGAAATATCTACAGCAGCGATCCTTATGAAGCTATCTTATCAACTTCTGTGGTTGAATAGTTCTTACATTTAAAGGTTAAACAATATTTACATTTGGCATCGATTAAATACGTCTTTCTTATCGACAAGGCCGGTCTAGCTGCAAGCCTGTGTTCTGATCTAGATTAAGCGGAGGCCGGTGTCAAAGGCACAAGACAAAATAAACAGCGCTAGCCAGCACTGTGCCTGTCTCTCTGGCCGAGGGGTTACACCACTTTCTTCGTAATCCCGTTTATCACGCAGAGTCTCGTAGCGGGCGATAACTGGGAGCGGTTCGTCCCCCGCTGGTGACTTGCGGGATAACTGAGCCGGCCGCTCAGAAAGCAATGGCAAACTACTGAGCCAAGAAATCGACATACAGCTGAAAGATGCTGCTGTTGACAGCGATGTCATGTAACAGGATAAGCGAATTTTTTTAAAAGCCAGCACTGTGGTTTGTTGGTGATTCGAGGTTACGAACGAATTTGACGCCCGATCTCAATGAAGAAGTGTCTTAGGGAATTACTGTTCAGAAACAGGAATTCCTCTCTACTAGAGCTATAATTTGATTACTCTCATGGGTATGTTTGAAACTAGTACTTTTCAGTCATCAGTAACTGAGGCAAAAGAGCAACGATGTGTGTTTCACTTCTGGGAGGGCTATAAGCTGTGAAGTGATTATCGACACACAAGCCCGTTGTAATTTAAGTGGGAGTATTCAGTGGAGTTATGGATATCTTCTCACCTACAGGGGCTATCTAACTTTGGGCGGTTATAAGAGGTCTGGAGACACCCACACACGCAACATATGCTTTATATTTTCAGATTGTCTGATAAACCACCTCCTTGGCTAACAAAGGGTAATCTTGTCAGACTTGTCTAACTTTCTACAATGCCTGTAATATCATCGGAACCAGATTGTTCTGGGCGTTTGACTCTACACATTTCCTTTGCTGACAAAGGAATCCAACCTCCTGTGTCTATAGTCTGTATACACACCAGACTATATATGTACCCGAGGAAGATGGGTGAAAAGCGACAGACAAAAAAACACAAATGCTTCTTTTGTTTTGTCTGTCTTTATTAAGTATTTCAGGGAAGGTTTACCAGCGCAGTCTGAGCATCTTCAAGCAACATTGGAGGTGAGAGAGAATGTTTGCCCGTGGTATCCTGATATACGTAGCTACTCTTTCCGACAAAACAGACTGTGGTTGTTAAGGAGCATAATCCACGACATAATCCCTGATGATCTCAATAGGAGGTATAGAATTCTGCCATCCTTATGAATGGAACCTGTCACTATATCTACTAGGCATGAGAACTGTAGCTGAATGCCCATTGACTTGAGTTAGGATTACTGAATGCGTAACCTACCATGTCTGAGAGATCAGATCTAAGATAGTGGTCTGAGCCTCGAGGGACTGACTACAAGAGAGTGAGTCGGTGAATAATATAGGTGTAGGATGTATTATTCAAAAGATTTATGGATGTGTATGACATATGCCTGGGTCATTGACATTGAGGTGAGTGATCTTTGTAGCAAGACTCCGAGAAAAACAACCAGCCATGAAAAATAATGGTGAGGGTGAGTGCAGAACCCCAGGGTGGATGGGGTGAGAGACAGTTTAGTTTTGTGTGAAGTCAGGAGACTGGAAGGGCAGTTAAAGCTTGGACCGACTGAGAGTCGGGTCGCTTTGGACAGTTGATGTTTAGACTCCGAGCAGGGCAGGAGTCTAAGGAGAGGAGCGGAGTTAGATAGAGATCTCCGTACTGTGTTGTTCTCCCAGTTTTGAATGCAGGCCTAAAACCCAGTGGGGGTTGTATAGTTAATGGAGGCCTGAACCCAAAGTGGGTTGTATAGTTAATGGAGGCCTGAACCCAAAGTGGGTTGTATAGTTAATGGATGCCTGAACCCAAAGTGGGTTGTATAGTTAATGGAGGCCTGAACCCAAAGTGGGTTGGATAGTAGTGGAGGCTAGACCCAGTGTGTGGGTTGTATTGTGTGAGGTCCAGCCGTGGATAGGAGCTGGATAACTGTCCTGTGAATTTGAGATTAAGCAGGCCTTGAGAAGGCAGTGATGTGTGCGTGTTAAGTCGTGAGGAAGAAATATATATATTCTGTGGATTATATTGGTGTTATGGATATAGAATTATGTTCCGTTTGTCCGTGTTCTTTCCGTATTAAAGGATTATGTGCGCCAAATCAATCTTGTTCACTGACTGATGGATGTGTACTACTGGGGTGAGTTGCATTGTGAGACAGGTGGTTAGCTCTACTTACACTCCATAGTGACATACAAGGAACATTGAAACCTAGACAACGACCATCTCACTCAGTTATGATAAAGAACTTTGTGACATTATCTGGGAGGCTACGTCCGGTCAAGAACAATATAGACATTGTTGTCATTCTGTTTATCTGTGAACTCGTCGATTAGAGAGGATACTAAGATCAGAGACATTAGTCGGATGCTCAATCGCAACGACAATTATGGCACAAGGAATAAACACCATTTTCAGTAGACGTTCAATGCCAAAAGTGTCCGAGAAGTAATACAGAGTTCACTAGAAACCAGGTAAAAATAACATTTCTCACACACAGAGAGAGAGAGAGAGAGAGAGAGAGAGAGAGAGAGAGAGAGAGAGAGAGAGAGAGAGAGAGAGAGAGAGAGAGGGGGGGGGGTGGACAGCGGAGCGTATCCACGGTATAAAGACAAGATTTGCGCCTGGGTGAGAATTGGTGAGCAGACAAAACAGCGTGCGTGGAGAAAACAGCGGCACAGAAAAGTCGGCGATGCGATACTAGCTGGACGATATCCTGACAGGTGTGTGTGGGTGTGACGAAGACATGATTGAACACCACAGATAACAGACAGTTCACGTGAAGGTCACTACAAGTAAATTTGATACCAGGCAGTATTGCTGAAGCTAGCTGGGACGCCAGAGAATTAACGCAGACAGGCGCTTGTGTTTATAGGTCAAGAGAACAGCACAGGTGAAAAGTCGTGTGGACAAAAAGTGGTTTACGACAGGAGCGGGTCAGTCCTGTGCGCGTTGAAGACAGGTGTGTGTGGCGAGGCAATCGCACTGTATGGTCGCAGGTCGACAGGTCAAGATTTTTCGACGCCGTCAAAAGGACGGGTGGGGCATATTGGAGACAAATACTGGTGGAATTTTGTTAGTGCCCGTAACATATTCACGTTTGGTGTGTGGGGACGCTGAATTCAAGAAGGATAAAAACAGCAGAATCAAGGCCGGGTTGATAGAGGGTCAGCGCTGTTTACGAGGACAGTGAAGTGTTGTGTATGACGGAAAATGTTTCCGGTCAGTTTACAGACGGATTAACTGTGTATTATTGTGATAAAAGTACTGAGGTACTGACTGAGGTTGACCTGTGTAGTCAAGGTCAGGGACAGTGGAAAGTTACTAAGATTTTCCAAAGGAGAACTGGATAAACAAGTTGTTTTAAACGAAAACCAGACATTATGTTTCGGCATTGTTGAACTGTTCTACTGTCGTCATCATATCACTAAGCAAACATGCTACAATAGACAATCAAGCGCCGTCACCACAAGAATGGTCGCTTTTCTTCGCCAAAAAGTATTTATATATACAGATTGAATACGTTAGACATTTGTGGCCATTTTGTTTGTTGAACCTGGTCGGTTAACGTAAATCCTAATAGATGGTACAACAAAGCGTCATCTCCGCAACCAAGGTATAAAGACGTTTGGATTATTACTTTGTTGTCACCACGTCCAGGGAAACTAATAACATATCGAAATAACATTTTAGAATCTAGTGTCGTAGACATTTCCAGCGGATTGCGAAAAACTATTAAAAACAAACAAAGAACTTGTGGCGACTGGTTAATAAACACATTATTGTCGGCCAACCATTTGGACACTTTGTTTGCTCCCATCGTCATACATATTGTTGTCGGGTGTTACGCAATTATTTGTATGTGGTCCAGTGTTTGTCAGGAGTAAGAGATTTTTGTGTTGTTTCGCTAAGGTCGCGAGACAGGGCAAAAAGTTATTTTCTGAGGTGCAGCATATATTTTATGGAAAGTAAATCGAAAGGTCGGTTTGTTCTGTTCTGCAGTGACGCAGTGGTGGTCCTGGATTATATACCGTGCCAATTTTGTGTCTAACGTCAGATTTGTGTTTATTTTGATGTTATATTTTTTTTTTCTTTTCATAATATTTACATATCATATTTATTTTCTTCGGATATATGTTATTATTGTGATCTTTCGTCATTTCTACTGTCTAGTGGTCTGTGTCAGGCTATGTATATTACGCGCACTTTGGTCGTCCCACACAAGCTTGTGGATGTTACTGTGGTTTATTTCATGTGATCACCGTCTCCGTGTACTCAGCTTGTGCGTCTAGCGTCTTTTAGACTTCAATTATCGTATCATTCATTCGTATATATATATATATATATATATATATATATATATATATATATATATATATATATATATATATATATATATATATATATATATATATATATGTGTGTGTGTGTGTGTGTGTGTGTGTGTGTGTGTGTGTGTGTGTGTGTGTGTGTGTGTGTGTGTGTGTGTGTGTGTGTTTAACGATATTTCCTGAAATTTTCTACAGCTATTTGTGATAGATACGAGGGAGTATAGGTAATATTCCCCCTTTCACTACCCAGTGCTTGTAGAGTGACTGAGTGAGTACACAGTGATAGTATTGGTACTACGAATTTACGTACACTGTGAGTGGTAGTGTACTTAGGGAAGGTAAACAAAGACTAGCAGCAGAGTCTGTACATTTATAGTTGGCTGATAGACAGCAACGGGTCCACAAGTACAAGATGCCTACGTTAATGGAATATATTGAAGCAGGTGAACGGTTAGACCTAAAGGGTAAAGAGTTACAGGAGTATGCAGAAGCAAAAGAACAAAAACAAGCTGAAAGAGAACAAAGACAAACTAAGAGAGAACAAAAACAGGCTGAGAAAGAGACACAAGTGAAACTAGAAATGGAACAACAAAACAACCTACAGGAAGTAAAGTTGGCTGAAATGGAAAACAAGCGTCTACAGGAAGAGAGAGACACAACTGGAACTTGAAAAGTTAAAACAAACAAATGCGGTGGAAATCGAGAAAGAGAAGATTAAGATGGAAGCGGAAATTGCTATAAAAAAGTTAGAATTTGCATCTAAGGGTCAAAGTGATGAAAGCAGAAGACCGTCCCATCCCTCACAGAGACTAAAACTGCCATACTTTACAGACAGTGATAGTCTTGAAGCTTATCTGGGGAGATTCGAGGCATCGGAGAAAGCGTTAGACATCCCAGAAGGCGAGTATGCTATTAGACTGGGCGAGTTTCTGACGAGTAAGGCTCTAGATACCATGTTTAATTTACTTTTGGAAGAAAGAAACAACTACACTATTTTGCGTCAACGTTTACTTGCAAAGTTCCAACTAACTGAGCATAGATACAGAACAAATTTTAGACAATTAGGGCCAGAGACAAATCAGGATTTTACAGATAGGGCGTGTGCAGGGCACATAGGAGTAAGGCGTAAGCAGCAGAGAGCAGGATGCCAGGTATATTGGCCAGGATTTAATAAAGAGGTCAGACTAAACAGAGACTTCAGTGTAACCGTACAATATGCAGAGAGCAAAGTTAAGGCAGTTCAAAAGAGTGTTAACGACATCACTGAACCAGAGTTACGATTAGCAAACAGATGTTTTAAATATATAGGAAACATGAGGCATGGGTACATGAAGGGTAGACACAGCATCGACAGGAATCATAAGAGGGTTGATGCAAGAAAAGAACCACCGGATATATGGTCGGTACACAAACTCTCCAGATAGTTGAGGGAAGACAGAGGCAATGCAACGCCTCGACATGTATTCATGGACAATTATTAGCAAAGTGACATAGTTCGTGTGTTATTGAAGATATTAATAGACCTGCGGGTACATAAATATAATGCTTTTCTATGTCATGTTGATTATTATGTGATGTTGTTAGCTCATGCATTGGTACACAAGATGGAAAGTGGTGGTATTGATGTGTTGATAATATGGTAGTCTACTGTGACTACTTGGTGTATTATTTAGTGTGGTAGCTAAAGTAAGATGGAGTCATAATTAGGGCTACCCAGGCAATATGTCGGGGTCACATATTTAATAAGTTTTAGTCTCCCAACATTTGAAAACGATGTTTTCTTTTAAGAGGGGGGTAATGACATATGACTGGGTCATTGACATTGAGGTGAGTGACATTTGTAGCAAGACTCCGAGAAAAACAACCAGCCATGAAAACTAATGGTGAGGGTGAGTGCAGAACCTCAGGATAGGATGGGGTGAGAGACAGTTTAGTTTTGTGTGAAGTCATGGAGACTGGAAGGGCAGTTGAAGCTGGGACCGACTGAGAGTCGGGTCGCTTTGGACAGTTGATGTTTAGACTCCGAGCAGGGCAGGAGTCTAAGGAGAGGAGCGGAGTTAGATAGAGATCTCCGTCCTGTGTTGTTCTCCCAGTCTTGAATGCAGGCCTAAAACCCAGTGGGGGTTGTATAGTTAATGGAGGCCTGAACACAAAGTGGGTTGTATAGTTAATGGAGGCCTGAACCCAAAGTGGGTTGTATAGTTAATGGATGCCTGAACCCAAAGTGGGTTGTATAGTTAATGGAGGCCTGAACCCAAAGTGGGTTGGATAGTAGTGGAGGCTAGACCCAGTGTGTGGGTTGTATTGTGTGAGGTCCAGCCGTGGATAGGAGCTGGATAACTGTCCTGTGAATTTGAGATTAAGCAGGCCTTGAGAAGGCAGTGATGTGTGCGTGTTAAGTCGTGAGGAAGAAATATATATATTCTGTGGATTATATTGGTTTCTGGATATAGAATTATGTTCCGTTTGTCCATGTTCTTTCCGTATTAAAGGATTATGTGCGCCAAATCAATCTTGTTCACTGACTGATGGATGTGTACTACTGGGGTGAGTTGCATTGTGAGACAGGTGGTTAGCTCTACTTACACTCCATAGTGACATACAAGGAACAGTGAAACCTAGACAACTACCATCTCACTCAGTTATGATAAAGAACTTTGTGACAGTGTACACCTGGCCTTTTCGGGCTTACAGGATCCTCTTTGCTGTTTGCTATTTGAAATACACTAGAAAAGAACTCTAGCCTCCAGTCAGCCAGGAGACCGAGACTGGGCTAAGAAACCGACGTACTCTAAAGAAGACTATTCTACGATGCTATCTGAAGTAGAAGGTCGAGTCTAGACGGTGAAGAAGGCCAAGTGATACCTAACAGGCTCATGTTCAGAGGGTCCAGAAGGCATCATACAGGATCAGGTGACCGCTATCCTCCAACTTGTATCTACATCTCTGATACTCAATCTTTTACTGACGTGACTCTCGTAGGCTGATGAGACTGTCCTCCAGTCTACTCTCATCCAACTAACTGTTCCTGTCTGAATGTCTGTTTGTTCAGAATCTTAGTCTCCAATAAAGATTCTTGATTCGCCTGTTACAAGATTATCTTTATAGTCAATTAGATGTCTATGTGTGTCACTAGTCCTCAGATGGGAAGTTTAGAGTCCATGACGCCGTGTCGGAGGCAATTTTTGTAGGGGAGACACAAACGATACTATAACCCGAAATAGAATAGCAGCAATTACTGGGGATTGGGTCCATTGTTGTTACACAGGCATAAAATCATACAGACTTACAGACATATTCATTAGAAATCAACTTGTGCCATGCCGCACCGCGCATAATTGCATACGTTGAGCATGATTATGTCATAGTCATGTGATAAGTACCGACCAATGAATAAAAGAGCACGTGCTGATCGTCCCATGATGCATAGGTTCTGTTTCTGACCGTTGAGAAAATGGCCGGCTTGATCCAAAATCCGTCCAAAGAAGCTCAAAGAGCGGTGATTTAGTATCTCTTATTTGAAAGATGTCGACCAGTGGAAATTCATCGAAGAATGCAGGCGGCGTACGGTAACAAATGTGTGTCGAAAACAATAGTGGCAGACTGGGCACGAATGTTTCGGAAAGGACTTCAGTTCACGTCAGATCTTCGACGTCCGGGTCAAGCGCATATTGTTGCAATAGAAAAAAAACAACGCCAAAAATTGATGCAGCAGTTCAGATGAACCGTTGTCGAAGCATACGTTCGCTGGCGAAAGAATGTGATGTGTCAATTGAGATAATTCAAATAGACGTTCGTAAGAAACTGCAAAATTGGAAGGTGTGTTCAAGTGGGCACCACGGATGTTGACCGACCACCTAAAAGAGGAACGCATGGGATGGTGTTTGAACCACTTGCTGCATTACAGAGTGGAGGGTGATGCATTTCTCTTCCGCATAGTAGCAGGCGCTGAATAATGGTGTCACCACTTTGAGCCGAGTAGCAAGAGAGAGAGAGAGAGAGAGAGAGAGAGAGAGAGAGAGAGAGAGAGAGAGAGAGAGAGAGAGAGAGAGAGGAGAGAGAGAGAGAGAGCGCATGCAATGGAAGCATGCTGGATCACCAAAAGCCAAAAATTCAAGTTACAGGTTTCCGCTGGTAAGGTTATGCTGAGCGCATTTCTTGACCATGAAGGACCTATTGATGGCCGACTTTTAAAGTACCTGGTGTCAACATCAACTCTACCCACTACTTGCAAACACTAGACAAGCTGCAAAAAGTCATTAAGAATAAACGACCCGGCATGCTTTCTCGCGGTGTGATTTTGTTGCACGATAATGCTCGTCCGCATGTCGCAAAGATTGTGCAGGAAGCATTAGCAAGGAAGAAGTGGGAAATTCTGCAACATCCAGCCTATAGTCCTGATTTGTCACCATGTGATTTTCATTTGTTCGGACCTCTAAAATAAACGCTCTCAAGGGGCAATGATTTCACACAGATGCAGACGTAATGAACGCGGTAAACACTTGGTTCAGTGAGCAACCACAATCCTTTTTTGCGGACGGCATTCGCCGCCTACCTAAGCAATGGGATGCTTGCCTGAATGCCTACGGCGACTTCTTCTGACCAACCCTATGGTGCATAATTCATTCAAAATGAATGCTGTGTTTAATTCTACCACACCTGTTAATGTTTCTTTCATGCTTTTGTAATAAAGCCATTGGAAAGGGTTTCAAATGAACGTCCCTAACACAAGCACACATGTATGCATGTACACATTTACGCACGCACATACACATATATGCAGACGTAAATACATGTATACATACAGTCATAACTATATGCAGCCATGCATACTGAGCATGAGAGCCGCGGATGGGTAGTGGCTGGCCGCTTTACCTGCCTGCCTAGTAGGCAAGTGTTACATTCAGTATCTGAACATGTTTTGAATAAGCATGAGATCAGCCTGAAGTGAGCACCACAATATGTCTTTGAAAGTAAAGGCGGCTGTCGTAATACTGACCACTTCGCTGCTGATTGGTCTAAACAATGCATGCCCTAAGTTGGATTGAGTTGAGCTAAGAACCGACATCACTGCGCTCAGGACATTTCCACCCGCACTCTGCCCCCTCTTTCACAGCCAGCGAAGAGTCATACTGCTAATTGTTCCAACTGTCATCTAACTAAAAGTTTTCCTAGTTTCCCTCTCAGTTTTCATAATCGTCCAGAACCCTTGCCTATCATCTGCCATATCATTTTCTCCACATACAAATTCTCAGTCTGCCCTCTTACCCCCTCCCCGCTGTCTCTACCTGGTCCTACAGGTGCCTGATCACCTCTCCCTCGTTCATACCGAGTTGCATTTCTTGCCAGCCTATCAGCCTATTCATGTTATCAGCACTCTCTCATGGCCAGGGCAAAAATCCTTACAATTCTCACAATCTATGACCTCTGAAGCCAGGCAAACCATTCTACACAAAATATTCCTTTCTCCACTTTATTAAGCATACTCCGTGAGTACGTAATGAATACAATGCGTGTTGCAGCAGTCTCCTCCAACAATAGGTAAGCTCCTGTTAATGCTTCCATCCCCATTCTCATTCTGGAAGTCCTATATGTCAGACTCTTCTGTTTTAAGCATCGTCCATTAACTTTTGCAATGAAACCCCAGTCACTACATCTGTTTCTCACCACTGACCCTTCGGTGTAGATCACTATGTCACCTTGATGTGTGTTACTCTGGATCAGTTGTTGCAACTCAAACTCTGTGTTGCCTGCCATTCTCTGCACTCACGACCCAGTGTTATTACTACCTTGTGCAAGTCCAACACATCATTCGGTACTTTTACCCACTCTTTTTCACGATTGATGTTCTCTATTTCACACACCTGGCTAACATATATTTCTGCTTGTGCCATCCAGGACCTGCCTCTTCTCAGTCTTTGACCCTTGATCATATCCATGGCTTCATGGAGGAGGTGATCCCTGCCATAACCATTTGGCTTGAAGGACCCTGTGCCTCTCCGCAATTGTTGGTAGTGCAAGGATATGCTCATTGCCAAGGATCAGCTTATACATATCTGATCATGGCATGAGTTAATAACAAGCGCGGTCTACATGAGGAGACCTTGCGAAGGGACCTACCACATAAAAGCGTGGAAAGGGTGAAGGACGTTTTGTACTTGACAAAAGGTGAGTCCTAGTGAGTTGGGTTTTGAGCGACTGTCGGGTTGGACGTGGTTCTTAACTTCGTAGCATGGCCAACACCTGTTCCGCTACATCTGTGGTTAGGTTATGTGATTATTATTGAGAAGTTATTGTGGACTCTAGGCATCGTTTGTGGAGTAAATAGTAGTATATGTGATTAAACGCCTAGAGTCAAAATCAGTTGTGAATTTGAACGGTGTTCGGTTGATTCATTGAGTTGCGTTGTGTTGACTTAAAGTAGTAGCTGTCGTCACCTTTACAGTGCCGGCGCCCATAGAACATTCTTGATGCACATGGAAACATGCATGTATACGAGCGCCGCCATGAGAGCTTTCAACAACAAGGTTATACATAACAGAGAGCCTGTACTAAGCGTGATTGAATCAACGAGCAGCCAAACTACATGTGGCGAGCAATATCAATAATTACAGCTCGCTCCAGTTTATGTCACCTGCCCTGGTCGAGAACACACATTCTCTTTCATGGCACTCATGCATATAATTGGTGTGTCCTTTATGCACCACAGGATCACCCGCATGGCCGTATTCTGTATGCGCTTCAATCTTTCAAGCTGGCTCGTTGATACTTAAACTGCCCAAAATCATAGTCAATGACTGAAATTATGACTGCTGAAAGAGCATGTAAAGCACCCTCTGTTATACCTCGGTTGTTTTCACCACCACATGATCTTTAAAAGACACACATCTGTCGAAGGTGATTCTTAAGTACTTTAATTTACTCTCTCTCTCTCTCTCTCTCTCTCTCTCTCTCTCTCTCTCTCTCTCTCTCTCTCTCTCTCTCTCTCTCTCTCTCTCTCGCTACTGACATGACGTCCATTCGGTGTTATACATGGGACATCTGCCTTCACGATTCGGTTATCCAGAGAATACCACACAATCGATTCCTTGTCTGCGTTTATTACGAGCCCTGAGTCCATGCACCGCCTTTCGCCACTCTCAACTGTAAGTCTTCAGCCATTCTTTCCCTTTCTCTTTTCTGTCTACACCAGCACATCATCTGCAAATGTCAAGATTCTATCAATTCCTGGTGCCTCAATTACTCCGACTTTATCGGTGTAGACATTAAAGAGCACTGGGGACATGGTAGATCCCTGTGGCAGCCCAGAGGTAATAGTACAGAGGTCAGAAGTCCATGAACCCATGAGAAGTGCAATTTTACGCTCATGAAGTACTGCCGCAATCCATGTGACAATCCAAGGGCAGACCTCCATGTCCAAAAAGGTGTACATGAAACGATCATATCTAACTCTGTTGTAAGCAAAATTCAGGTCAAGTGCCACCGCCACCGTCTCTTGTTTATTCTGAAAGCCCTCATAGACATAGAGTGCAAATGTTGCCGCACTGGCCCAGATGTCCTTCCCAGGCCGGTAACTCCCAAGTCATTCGGGGAGTAGTTTAGAACTTTCCAAGTGGTACTGTAGTTTGCATGCTACTATCATCTTGAGTACATTGTCGACCAATTTAGTTTTGAGTGATCTTTGCCTGGTTTTGGGAGCAAGTCAAGGTAGCTGTGCAACAAATCCTGGAATATTTCTGCCGTATTCATGCTAAGGTTGAAAAAAAAAAAAGAAACATCTTCTCCAAGTCACCATGGTTCTTGTTCTTCATATGGGTGTACCCAACCCGGGCCTGGTGCGGTGTCTTTAGTTCTCTTCCACACACGTCTAATATCCTCTAACTGTATCATGTGAATATAGCAGTCATTTCTAGTTGCCTGTGACAAGGCCTCTCTGACCGTATCCCTAATAGCAATATCCTGATGATCAGTCTGTTTTAGAGATCGTGTAAGAAATGCCTCCCCCTTGTCCTTGGCAGTTGTCATAGGTCGGTTGGTATCATCGCATACTGTATCATGTGTACAGGGCTGCGCCTTTCTGTTCATCTATCTGTGCAGCTTCCCAGAAGTATCCCAATGTCGCATCCCCACAAACGTCACTTGTAAACTCTTCCCATTTCATATTTTCGGACTCTGCTGCTTGGAGTCAGTTCTGCCAATTCCTTATGGCCGCTCTCTTTTCCCTCCATTATTGCTCCACTTCTTGTGTCCACCAATGTGGTTGTGTTAAGATTTTTCTTGTTTTAAATCGTCCCTGTGATCTAAGGCGCCCCATGAGCGAAGAGTGGTAGCGATCGTAATGACATGTCGTGCGGGATCTTGTAGCCTTGGCTTTGCTGTACCTAGGTACCAATACAGAAATACAGAACAGGGGAGGTGGCTGCTTCCATGGTCCCATGATGCCACCTCTTTGGAATACAAGTGCCAGATCAATGGTCATGTCTGGTCCCCTCGGTCTCATTGCTAGCCTAGTTGGTGTCACGTCACGTGTACAGACCACATCCGTCTCAAGCAAGGCTTCAGCGAAAGCAGTATCGCGCCTGTTCTCGCCAGACCTGTCCCACTGTTTGGCTCGTACATTGAAGTCACCACATACAAGATGCTTGGTACCAGGGGTGCCCTCAGAACCCCCGAACCAGCCCCAACTCCCTCCGCTAACGCAAGACTCTCCACTCACACATACACACATATACACGCGCGCGCACGCACACACACACACACACACACACATATATATATATATATATATATATATATATATATATATATATATCATCATCATCATCAAGTGCCGTGCCGGCTGGCGTAGGCGTTCATGGCTCTCCATAGATCTCGGTCTTTGGTTTTCTGGATCAACTCTGCTGCTGATATTCCTCCATGCCACCGTCTCAATCCATCCAGCATCACTTCTCTTGGTCTACCTCTGCCTCTCTTCCCCTCGATCTTTCCAGTTGTTACGATGTTCTCCAATGCCTCTCTTCTCATCACGTGACCGAAGAAAGATGTTTGTCTCTGTCTTATTGTTGTATATAATGTTCTAGTTTCATTAGCCTGTTTCAGGCAGTCGTCGTTAGTTACTCTGGCAGTCCAAGGAATTCGCAACATTCGTCTCAGGAACCACATCTCTGTTGCTTCTAATTTCTTCTTAATTTGTTCATTTACGTTCCAAGATTCACTGCCATACAGCAAAACTGGTTCTACATAGCATTTCAGCACTCTCTTTCTTACATTCAGTGATAGTGACTTATTGCATAAGATACTCTTCATTTTCTGAAAAAGCGGCTTTTGCCTGCCCTATTCTACTCCTAATCTCTGTTGTACATCTTCCATCTGATGTTATAAATGCCCCTAGGTATCTAAAATTATCAACTTGGTTAAGGATTTTCCCTTCTATTTCTATGTCACATTTTGGTGTCACCATTTTCTTTGATATTACCATTGTTACTGTTTTCTTGATATTCAAGGAGAGTCCTTTCCTTGCACTCTCTGTTACTACAACGTCTAATAATTGTTGTAGGTCTGTTGAATTATCCGCCACCAATACTGTGTCATCTGCATAGCGTATATTATTTATATTATAACCTCCAACTAGTATTCCTGGCATCTCTTTGATCTCTCTCATTATTACTTCGCTATACAGGGAGAAAAGATCTGGTGACAAGACACACCCTTGTCGTACTCCTAGCTTTATCTGTTCGTAACTACCCTCTTTATTTCCCATTTTAATTGCTGCTACTTGGTTCCAGTAAACATTCTTTATTATTCTTAAATCTTTTCCATCAATGTTGATATCTTCCAACATTTTAATCAGTTCATCATGTTTTACTTTATCAAATGCCTTAGTATAATCTATGAAGCACAAATATATGTCTCTCTGTTTCTCTATTGACCTTTCTATTAGTGTCCGTAATGTATAAATTGCATTGTTTGTGCCCTTTCCTTCCACAAATCCATACTGTTCTTCACTAATTTCCATTTTTATTTTTTTTTGGATTCTTCTCATTATGATTCTGAGTAGAAGCTTAGTGATATGGTTTATAAGGTTAATTGTACGAAAATCTTCACAATCAATTGCTCCTGGTCTTTTTGGTATAGCTATAAATAAAGATTTCAGCATATCACTGGGTAAATATCCACTGCTGTAAATATCATTCAACATTTTGGTTAATATATCTACTCCAAATTCTCCCAATACTTCTAATTCTTCTATTGTGATTTCATCTGGCCCAGCTGTTTTTCCTTTCTTCATACGTTTCATAGCGTCAGCGACTTCTTCTTTCAGAATAGGTGGACCTTCTAAGTTACTATCTTCTGTTAATTCTCCCCTTTCTCCTTCATATAATTCTCTTATATACTCATTCCACCTCTTCATTATAGCATCTTCCTCTAATATTATCTTTCCTGTTTTTGATTTCAAACACCCTGTATTTATTCTTATTTTTCTTCCTGTAAGCTCACTGATTTGTCTGTGCATATTTTTTGTATCTTTAATGGAATTTAATTCAATTTTTTTGCATTGCTCGTTTAACCAACTTTCTTTAGCCTTCCCACATTTATCTTTTATTTCTTTATTTATCTTAGCGTATTCTTGTTTGTCATTTTTACTCTGTTTTCTTTTGTCCATCAGTTTTAAGATATCTTCATTCATCCATTTTTTCTTAGCTATTTTGCCTCTCTCCGGTAATACTTCTTTGCTAGTTTGATGAATGGAGTCCCTTAACATTTCCCATTGTTCATCTATACTCTGTATTTTAGTTATTGCATTGTACCTATTTTTCACAGTCACTCTGTATTGTTCTTGCATTTCTTTATCTATTTTCAGAACCTCTTTATTAAGTCTCATGTTCTTAACCATTTTTTTCCCTCTCTTTAATCTTACTTTTATTTGTCCACATAGTGGTACATGATCACTATTACAGTCAGCACCAGGCATTGTCTTTACATTAATGAAAGCATTTCTAAATCTTTTATTAATTAGTATGTAGTCAATTTGGTTGCGTATTTTCTTATCAGGGCTTATCCATGTGTACAGTCGTCTTTATGGTGTTTAAACCATGGTGTTTCCAATTATCATCTCATTGATATTTGCCCATTCTATTAGCTTTTTCCCCTCTTTCATTTCTTGTACCTAAACCATAATCCCCACTACATCCTCCATTTTTTCCCTTTCCTACTTTGCATTAAAATCACCAAGTAATTATTTTATTTCTTGTGATCCAATCTGAGCCATCGCCATTTCTATTTCGTTCGTAAAGTGTTGTATTTCTTCATCACTACTGCTTGCTGTTGGTGCATATACTTGTATAATATTTATGTCTATTGGTTTGCCTTTGATTTTTACCATAATAACTCTATCTGAAATACACCAGTATCCATTAATTGACTTGGCTGCTTTTTTCGTCTATATTATTCCTACACCTTTTTCATGTAGTATCCCCTCCAGAATAAATTATTGTGTGATTGTCAGCTATAATTTTGCCCGATCCCTTCCATCTCATCTCACTAACGCCTAGTATATTCATTTTCATGCTATCCATCTCTCTTAGAACATTGGTCAACTTTCCTAGCTCATTTAATGTCCTAACATTCCATGTTCCTACTCTAAATTTATTTATTTTAGTTATGATTTTGATTTTTATATATTTTTATATTTTTTTAATTATATTTTTTATATATTTTTTTGATATATGTATATATTACTTTCCAGCGCCATCCTCCAATTTTAATTTGCATAGTTTGATAACCTGATCCCACTCACTCATGTCCAGTAATCTGTGCTGTAAGCAATCCTTGACCAACAGAGCCTGCCCAAGTCTTCCCTGCATGGGTGGGTTAATGCAACATAAATAGCCAGGGCACTCCAAAGAGTTTGTCTTCAGTTCTTGCAACATGAGGTTGTCAAAATCGTAGACCAATTGTTTTCCAATATTGATCCTCTCTACTTTGCACTAAGGCAGTTCCAATACCCAACCTGTACATGCTTGAGTCCCAGACGATCAGTTTTCCTCCTACCCCTCCTAGCTCTACCCTCTTTTTTTTTCTTTTCTTTCCCCTCTCCATGTGCCGCACCGATAAGCGTGGACGGTCATGTTTCGCCACCACACACGATCAGCAGAGTCGTGGTAAGCTCTGAATCTTCTCTCGACTATATCACATAACTAAGCTATCCAGGTAATTACTTCTTCTCTGCCTTCTCCTTGTTAGTTTCCTCTCAGTCTTGTCAGTTGTCACCAAGTTCTCCAATTTATTTATTCTCATAACGTGCTCAAAACATGTTCACAATCTACGTCTAATTTCTATAATCAGTATTTCTTTTAGTCTGCTTCTTGTAGGCTTGGTCATTGGGTTTTTTCTAAATGTCCGTGTTATTCTTTCCTAAGAAACCACATTTCCACAGCCATTAGATGTTTTTCAACTTGTCTGCTCTTGTCCACACTCAACATCCATACCAAAGTACAGATTCTGTGTAGCACTTCAACACTATTTTTCTCGTTGCAAATGACATCTTTTTGTCAGTATGTTTTTCATCTTGCAAACGGCTACCTTCGCCATGGCGATTCTAATCTCTTCAAGACATCTCCCATCCGATGTTATGACTGTTCCGAGATAACTGTACCGATTTACATGTTTCAGAATATTCCCATTTACTTGTATAGTGCAACAACGGCATCTACTAAATATTGCAGATCCTGCTCATTGTCTGCGATCAATACTATATCATCCGCATAACTAATCTTATTGATGTTACGCCCCAAATGGTGATTCCTCTCATATCTTCTAAATTTCTTCACACACACACACACACACACACGCGCGCGCGCGCGCGCGCACGCATGCACGCACGCATGCACGCACGCACGCACACACACACACACAAGAGTAGATTGGAATGTCCATGGACTGACCACTATATCCGGATACTGCTCTGGGTTGACACCGCTATTCCGGAGATTCGTTCTAAAGAGTTCCCATATGAAGTCGACAAAAGCGTGAAGCATGAAAAATACGGGATCATAAGCTGCAGTGTCCAGCTGGCTCACGGTTCCCCCACAGAAAATGTGAATACCGCCATGATGCAACTCCAGGTTGAATTGCCGCCGTGCTCCCGGCGAGAAAGTTATGTCCTCGTACCTGAAGGAAGCAAGATAGCAATCGTCTGTTATTGTTATTTATTTATTTATTTATTATTATTATTATTATTATTATTATTATTATTATTATTATTATTATTATTATTATTATTATTATTACTAACATTCAGAACTACTGAATGCAAACTATTGAACATAAAATTATCTAGTAAAGCACAAATATCCAGTAGAGACTTTGATTGATTGTAAGGTCCTGCAATGGATATGCAACATTTAAAAACAATACCCCTTGTATGTTGTCTCTGAGCATTAGATTAAAGTGTTGGCAATGACATGCTTTAAACCTTGTATGTTTCCTCGGAGACTGGAGTATCGAAATAAAATGCTGTAACTCTTATATATTGTCTCTGAGCATTAGGTTGAAGTATTGACAATGACATGCTTTAACCTTTGTATGCTGTCTCTGAGCATTAGGTTGGAATGTTAACAATAAAATGCTTTAACCCCGTGGGGAAGACATCAGTATCCTGGTATAATCCCAGTCAAAGCAGAACGTATACGTGGTGCTGGATCGTGACCCGGTGACGTATAAATAAACCTCTCCAGAGCTGGGAAGTTCCAATAGCTGGTCTTGCACTCCCCGCTGCTTTCCGAACTTGGTGGGTAAGGGTTGGGGGGGGGGGGGGGGTTCATATGTAACACAGTCACCGTGTAGATGGTACTTTGGTACTGGGTCGGGAGAAAGTCTCTACACCAGCCTCGCTCTGGTAGATGCAGGAGGTTCACGTGACACGGACTGCAGTCCATCGGACTTCAGTGCTAAGACTAGGAATAATCCACAGCATTCACACACGAACAACATGAGAAACAATACATTGGATATATAGTAACAACATTCAAGAACACACCGAAGCATCTCGCATCTCAACAGCTAAGTTACGAATTAAAACAAAGAGGATCAAATGTTACATTTATTCTTCAATATTGTATGGCATGGTTAATGGAGTAGACACTTGGCTTCTGAGGAAAATGCAGACAGAACAACAAATGAAAACCTAAATTTATTAGAGAAATTAGACCCAGACAATCAAGATGTTGTGGGTAAATTATCAGAAGAAAACTGGGAAATGTAGTAACAACTGGCAACACTGATGGGAACAGAGCAAGAGGGGCGTAAAGCGATGTTTACCTGAATGGCTTGACTACATGGCATAATCAAGACAAGAACTAAGACCTGATCCAAGTCTCGGTGATCGTGTGAGATGGCGAGTCATGATCGTGTGAGATGGCGAGTCATGATCGTGTGAGATGGCGAGTCATGATCGTGTGAGATGGCGAGCCATTATCGTGTGAGATGGCGAGTCATGATCGTGTGAGATGGCGAGCCATGATCATGTGAGATGGCGAGGCATGATCGTGTGAGATGGCGAGTCATGATCGTGTGGAGATGGCGAGTCATGATCGTGTGAGATGGCGAGTCATGATCGTGTGAGATGGCGAGCCATGATCGTGTGAGATGGCGAGTCGTGATCGTGTGAGATGGCGAGTCGTGATCGTGTGAGATGGCGAGTCATGATCGCCCATGGCATGACACATAGTAATGATGATCAAACATGTGTTTGCCGACCTGCACACAAAGGGTGAACATACAAGAGGTAAGAGAAGTTATAACTGAAGGTATCAATGAAAGGTTACCTGATGTGAGTTAAATGAGAATTAGATTGCAGACTCATATTTAGAGAATTGAAATAAGTACACAGCGCACATACTAATTCAATCTTCTTCTTCTTCTTCAGCGTTCCGAGCCATTTAGGTTCTTTGCTGCAGATACAATCCGTCTCCATTCGTCTCTCTGGTTGACCTTCTCTTGCCAGTCGTTGATTCCAAGTGCTTGTAGGTCTGTGTATATATTATCTCTCCACCGTCTTCTTGGTCTACCTCGGGGTCTACGGTCATTTATTTCCTGAGTGTAAGCGAGTTTTGTTTCCCTATTATGTTTCATTTTTTCTATATGCCCCATCCATTGTAGTCTATTAGCCTTCATGATACCAGTGATTAGCGGGGACTTAAACAGATCATAACTGTCTTTGTTACTTCTTCTTTTTCACTCTCCACTTTGTGTATCCCTAATGGGTCCAAAGATGCGTCTTAAAACTTTGTTCTCAAAGGTTTGTAGCAAGGCTTCGTTTCCTTTCGTTGTACTCCAGGTTTCAGAGCCATACAGCACAACTGGTCTGATCACTGTTTTGTATATTGTGATCTTGGTGTTACGAGAAAGCGCCTTGATTTTAGTATATGTTGTAGTGCATAGTATATCTTATTTCCAGAATTGATTCTAGTTTGTATTTCTTCCCTTGTACATCCAAGAATAATGCGCATAGCTTCATTCTGTATCCTTTCCATCCTTTCTATCGCTTATGGCTGAGAGTCAGGATTGCCATTGCAATACTCCAAAACAGACATGACCAGCCCCTCGTACAGAAGACATAGATGGCGCTGCTCACAGTTTACTGCCGCCATCACCCGCATCGCTGCCAACCCCGCTTGGCCTTTGTTATCACCTGGTCTATGTGCACATTATAAGCAAGGCTTCGATCAAACCGTATCCCCAGGTAATTCATTGCCTGCGTTCTTTCCACCGTCTCTGAAACACAGCATTACAGTTGGTGTTGGATTGTTGACAATATGATTATTCAACGAGAACCAAGTCACT
Source organism: Cepaea nemoralis (assembly GCA_014155875.1). Taxonomy (NCBI): domain Eukaryota; kingdom Metazoa; phylum Mollusca; class Gastropoda; order Stylommatophora; family Helicidae; genus Cepaea; species Cepaea nemoralis. The sequence goes on from JACEFZ010008516.1 coordinate 120,573, forward strand.
GTTGCCTTAGTTGGGTTGACCATTGCCCCAGCTTCATCACACCAAGTACTTATGCGATTGAGTTCGGTTTGTAGTTCCACAGCAACCTCCTCTCTATCCTTACCCTGACGATACACTAAAACATCATCGGCATATGACAATGTCCTGCCAGGTCCAGTGATCTGCTCACTGGTGATTCTCACTTGTGTAGGCGTTGAACAGTACCGGAGATAATGGTGATCCCTGTGGTAGGCCAGGATATATTGTTGTTGGTTCCGAAGGTCCAACTGCCACATCTAAAAACTACTTTCCGTTGGAAGAGAGCTGCAGCGATCCAACTAAGGAGGAATGGACTTACGTTTAGTTCAAGAAGCTGAAACATTAAAAAATCCAGTGGTACTCTGTTGTATGCGTCCTCAAGATCAATCGCTGCAGCAACGGTTTCAGTGCCTGAGTGGAAACACTTCATAGACATCGTGGGCAAAGACTGCTGCATTGGTCCAGGTTTCTCTTTTGGACGGTACCCACCCAGGGTAGGTGGGAAAACACCTTGCCTCTCTAGTTGGCTTGATATTTTCCTGGCAATTACCTTCTCCAGCAGCTTGCCTATTGTATTCTGCATGGTTATAATTCGATATCCCTGAATTTTCTGTGGTCTTTGTCAGGCTTCGGCAAGGGAATCAGATAGCTGTGTAACCATTCCTCCTTGATGCTAGCACTCCCTATACTGTTGTTGTACATGTCTGCTAGTTTCTCTAGCTCATTGTCGGTACACCTATTTATGTCGTCGTATCTTATGCCATCAGGACCTGGAGCACTGTTTTTTGATCGTCGAAGCACAGCCTTGATTTCTTTCACTGTCACTGTGTCTTCATCCGAAGTGTTCTGGGCCTTGAATCTGTCTGAGGTGACCTCCTTGGCCAGATTCCGGCCTCCCATGTCTGTCTGGTTGCTCTGCTCAAGGTAGCGTTCAAAGAGGGCTTTGCCCTTGTCCTCGTCAGTCCTCTGCAGATGAGGTCAGCACCTTGGAAGTCAGAAATGCTCTTATTCTTGACTACACCACTCATGCTTTTATGTAGTCGCCAGAACAATTTCAGTGACTTGTCTGTGCTTACTCTTTGACACACCTCTGCCCATTTTCGCTTTTAACCACCGTGACCAGTTTTTTGAAATAGCTTACTTTTGTGTGCATCTCTCTTTCTAAGTGCAAGCAGGAACTAGGATGACCAGCTCTGTTCTTCTTGGCATTTTGCCATCTCCTTACAGCACTACGCTTATCCACCCAAGCCTTCTCCACCTCGAAACTCCACCACGGTGGCTGCTCCCAGCTTTTTTTCCCTTTCTTCCTGCCCTGAAACGTTCTGCGCTTGTCACGTCTTATTTTACTCACCACATCTTGCCCTGTACTGTCATACTGGAACGTCTTTACCTTTAGCTTGTGCTGCCTGGTTCTGCCTTTCTCCACCAATATGCTGCATGGGTGGTGGTCGCTGCCATGGTGTCCTAGGACACCCCATCTACACACTGTAGTGAGTGAAGGTGAAACTAGCGCCAGATCAATAGCACTGTCCTCATCGCCAGGACGGCTTGCTGTCCTGGTGACACAGCCACTGTTGATACAAACCAGGTCGATGGTTTCCAGTGCAGTCTCGAGCTCCTCCCCTTGTGTATTGGAGGAAGTGTTTCCCCATGATCTGCCTTTAGCGTTGAAGTCACCACAGAAAATAACATTTCTCTCGTGGCCTAATATGCCACTTAAGCACTGCCACTTCTGGGCGTCCACACTCGCATTGCGGGCATAAACATTAACCAACACGAATGGTATACTGGAATGAACTCTCAATGCCTGTATTTGTATATCGTCACTGTTCCAACTGGACATGTCTAGCTCTGACGCCACCATGCTGTCGCGAACGAGAATCGCCGTTCCCAGATGTCGTCTGTTATAGAAACATTTGAAGCCGGCAATTCGGAGTAGCTGATCGCCCAGTCTCGTCTCCTGGAGTGCTACAATGTCGTTCCTGTAAACTAGGGTTTCTAAAATAGAGCCCCGTTGTTTTACACTGGCACAGTTCCAATATAGAATACGGATGTTCCTGAGTCCTAGACGGTGACACTTGAGTCTAAAACGTCTCAAGCCACCGCGCTTACCTGGCTTCTTTTTCCCTGCGCGGTTACCACGCCGCTTCGGTATGTTGACTGCTGATCCTTCGGAAAACACACGTTGTTCCGCCATGTTGAAAAAACGTAAACACAGACTTTTGATTGAGAACCACACACGCTGCTGAAAATTCACTCAAGGATGGCTTCGCTCGATGCACGAACTCCGTAGCACCCGCGCAGATCTTGAGTAGAAACTCCTGGTTTTACATCCTGGCACACCAATTACACGCAAGAAATGAATAAATCCATCCCTTACGCGAAAAAGTTAACGAGCACAAAACAACACGACCGTCCGTCGCCATCTTGAAACCGGATCTTGATTTTCCAACCATTGAAGAGAGAATGCAAGTTTGCAGGGCACGTGCCTACCTCAGAATTAACGCAAACACACAGCATCCACTGCATAGTGAAATTAGGAAGGTGAAGGGCAGCAGGTTAAAAAGAGGACGGTCGTGGATGGGTCAAGCCGAGGACATTCTTCAACAGGTGTGTTCACTTGAGGACTTAGAACCTGGCGAGGAGTGGGTGCAAGTGCCAACAGACTTCTGCACATCCTTTTCAGTTTGCATCCAACTAGATAGAAAATGCAGACAAGAAAATCCGGCTGCTGTTGAGGCTGAAGTACAAGCGTTGATTTTCGAGAATTCGCTAGACAGTGACGCGGTCATCTACACAGATGGGTCGGTCGTCCGACATGTGAGAAGCTCATGGGCCTTTACAGCTCGGGCCGGAGGGAGAATTGTGAAGGAGGACTCTGGTGCTTTCACTGAAACCACAAGTAGCCTGACCATGGAAGTCATGGCAGTAAGTAAAGCAATAACATGGCTCGAGACACAGACATTCACTAGGGCTTGTTTCCTTAGCGACTCAATGAACATGATCAAGAGGATAGAGGAGGGGTCGATTCGAAGAGAATGGTTGCTGCCTCTGAAGCGGTCTCGGCTGGCAAAGATTAGTTTCATCTTCGTGCCAGGGCATGCGGGAGTACAAGGAAATGAGCGGCTGACAAGCTCGCAGGTGAGGCTACTGTTGAGGCGGACGCGCCATGGACCAGGCTGACATTCTGAATGCTCTACGAGAAGTGAGACTTTTGCAAGAACCAAGTGATGACTGTGAATCTACAACAATGGCCAGACTGCGAGAGCAGCAAATTAAAAGAGGGGTGGCCAAACAAGAACACTACGCAGGAAGCCAAAGAAGATTGATAAACCAACACAGAACTGGCGTCGTTAGCCGCTACACGCTGCGGGATTTGCTGAGGAGGGGATCCGAGCACTTATGGACTGAATGGTCCGATGTGCAACGAGGATGATCTGTCGACTAACTAACTAACTAACTAACTGTATTTCTTCCTTATGATGTTGGAGCAGTTGAAGATTGTACCCAGGTAATTGTATGTTTCCGTTCTTTTAATGGTCATATTATCTATTTGTATGTGGCCAGAGTTTTTAGCCATTCCTTCTCTTGAAATTATCATATATTCTGTCTTATCTTGGTTGATAACCAGCCCCATGTGTTGGGCTTTTTCCTTTAAGTTAGTCAATATTTCCAGTGTCTTTTGTTCATTTTCCCCTATAATATCTATATCATCTGCATAAGTAAGCAGCTTGGATGTTCCTCCAATATCACATTCCTCCTTTACTCTCCTTACAACTTTCTCTAGAGCCAGATTGAAGAGTAGCGGCGATAGTGCATCACCCTGTTTCAAGCCAGATGTTATTTGGAAAGGGTCTGATTTCCTGCCTTTATATGTTACTATATTAGAAGTATCTTCCATGCATAGTCTGGTCATGTTGATTAACTTCCTTGGTATTCCAAATTCCTGCATAGCATTCCATAGACTATTCCTATGAACACTATCATAAGCCATTTTAAAAATCCACAAAATGTTATGGAGATCTCTTTTATATTCCCAATTTTTTTTCGGCTATTTGTCGAAAGATAAATATCTGATCTATTGTTGATCTGTTTTGTCTAAACCCCGCCTGGTAGTCACCTAATATGTATTCTGAATATGGTTTTAGTCTATTTAGTAGTACTGCGGATATTATCTTATAGCTTATGGACAGTAGTGATATTCCTCTATAATTTTCACACAGGAACTTGTCTCCTTTCTTAAAGATAGGTATCAATAATGACTCTTTCCAGTCATGGGGTAATTCTTCAGTCCTCCAGATTTTATTATTAGTTCGTATAGCTTTAGAGTGTAATGCATGGCCACCTGCCTTTATAAATTCAGCAGCAATTCCATCAGCCCCATTTGCCTTATTGTTTTTAAGTCGTGTGATTACATATAGGAGTTCTTCAAATGCATGTTCTTCAATTTGTGGTTCACACGTTAGAACCTCTTCCTGTGGGAAAGTGTTACTTGGAGCTTCACAATTTAGTAATTCAACAAAGTATTCTTTCCATGTGTTGCACATTTCCTAATTGGTAATTATCATATTCCTAGTTTTGTCTTTTAAACCATGTGTGTTGTGTTGGTGCCCTCGTTTCATTGACTCAGTTCTTTAAAAAAACTTTCTGGATTCTTTTTTTTCCCGGTGATTAGTTTCCATATCTTTGATTATATTACTCATATATTCTCGCTTCTGCTTTCGAACTATTTTTGTAGCCTCTTTACATTCATTTATATATTGCTCTTCCTTTTGGATGTTGTTGATGTCATTTAGCCATACATGTCTGGCATTCTTCTTCCTAATGACTGCTTCTTCAAATGTTTGATTGAACCATCTGTTCTTTCTATGCGTGGTTAACACACCGAGACATTCTTCTGCGGTAGATTGAATTGTATTCTTGATGTTCAACCAAGATTGGTCAACGCTTTCCTCCAATGGGTTTTGTGGAATTTCAAGTTTACATTTTATTTCATCTGCAAATTTATCGTTGAGGCCTGAGTGCCACAGCGACCACTTCCTCGTTGGGGCAAAATTTAAAATAAAACTTTTCTATGCTAAACTACAAAGGTTACACCCAACATATAACATAATAATACAATTGGAGTCATAAATGACACAGAAGACATAAATATAAAACAGCCCAACACAAAGAGCATGTGAAATCAGCAAATAGTTACCTTCTTCTTGATAGGATGTCCTCCATGGCTGTGGCAGTGATCAGTTCCCCGTCGGCACCAACATTTCTTATCAGTTGTACGCCTCTTGGGGTAATCCAGTTAGCGAAAAGGGCCGGTGACTACTGGTCCATTAGGGGTACCCAAAAATGTAGGGGTCCAGATAGAGGACTGTGCTGGGTCATCTAATTCGTTGTCAAGAGTAGTGTCCCAGTACGGCAGACAGACTAAGGGATCCACTTCTCGTAAGGCAGTCTCATACCTGTTGCAGAGACACAACATGAAAGATACATGTTATGCAATAGTGAGAGCAATGTTCTTTGATCACGTAATGTGAAGAAAGGCATTGGAAAATTTGGCGACGACTGTAAAGATCAGAGGTAATAGATGCAGAGGCAAGACGGTAGATTGGAGGAATATCATCCAGAGACAAGAACACCAAGAACCGAGATTTGTGGCGAGACATGAACGTCTATGCCATTTGGACTGGCATTTGATGATGACCAGCTGACAAATAATGCACCACTACAAACGGAAGAAGCTTGAACAAGTCTGATATAATCAATGTAGTACTGACTCGGTTGGCGGATAGTGACAAGACTCCGACTCTAGCCCGATTATACAAATTGGAGGAAAGGGGGGGGGGGGGAAGGCCTGGTCAATGCCGCCTTCGAGGAAACAGAAGAGAAACCAAAACCAACTCCTTACACTAACAGTGAGCAGAAATTCTTTTGGATGGCTGCTGCATCGGAGGGCTGAGCACGCTTTGGTATACCCAGTTTGCAGTGACGTCGTTCAACATAACATAACATAACATAACATAACAACTGCCACACCCACCTGTGTTTAGTGTTAATAAATCTGAATTGTTGCGTTCTAGAAAACCACAGTCGTATAAATCAAACAGTATGAAATGTCGATTGTAGAGGCTTGTAGATGACAACGAGAAATGGAGGCGGTGCAAATTTACTTTAAGGTCACACGGAAAAACTCATTCCAAGAAGGCATCAAGCTAGTGGGCAGGTGGACCAAGTGTGTTGCCAGACAGGCGGAAATAACACAAACAATTTCTGGATCACACTATTGTATTTTTTTAAAAATTTTTTGTAACATTCCTGTTACTTAATGACTTCCCCTCGTATTATTAAATGATGGGTTCATCGAAAGGCATGACAGACATGGATATATATACTCGTACTAGCACTACCCACAATCGCAATCAGTTTTATAAATAACATGTTGATTCAATAATACATGCTTGCAAGCGAGTTCTTCTCTTCTTCTCTTCTTCTCCTCCTCCCCCTCCTCTTCCTCCTCCTCCCCCTTCTCCTCCCCCTCCTCCTCCTCCTCCGGACGAGGAGAGGACGAGGGGACGGAAGAGGAGGAGAAGGAAGCGACGGAGACGGAAAAGGAGGAGACGGAAGCGGAGGGGACGGAAGAGGAGGAGGCGAAAAACGGAAGAAGAAGCCGGAGCCGGATAATAGTATGACTTTGCGCATGTTATCGCTGAAGCACTTACATAAGAAGGTAGAGTCTGTGCCATCCAGTAAACCCCGCTCCAAAGTGAGCCGTATTGACGGCTGGCGCATGTAAGAGTGCGATGGCGTCATATTTGTTGGGTCGTACTCTCTGAAATATGATAGTTGGAACAAAATATATAAAACGTCTCTCCTACATCTTCACCTGTGTGGATGTAATATCGAAAATCTTTTGCATTTAGAAATGAATACTACAAACAGGAAATGCATCATCACTAATCAAGAAAACAATATACCTCGCGCGCATGGCCTGGAGTAGCATCTCATATTGCAGTGGTTTGTTTCTTTCAAGAGAAGCCAGCCAGATCCAAACTGTCATCTGCACGAGGAGCAATTGTATCCGCGAAGACAAACAGGCTACACACAACTTTTCATTAAGCGAATGTTTAAACTTACCTTGATATTTCCAACTTTAATTAAGTTGCTAATTCATTTATTTGTTTGTTTTGGGATTTGAGATTTAAAGAATGAGCACAACCCACAACTAGCAACGCTGATCGTATTCCGGTACGAACCTAAGGCCTTGTCCACGTCAATTTTGGAATCACTAGACTCGAGTTCCGCTCTCGTTTGAGCTCATCAGTAGTGCATATCCTTGACCGGACCCAGAAACAAACCCCGGATCACTGGCGTGTGACACGGGTGTGTAACCACTAAACCACGCGGCACACGCTAGACGCAACCAAATTATCACACTAGAATATCTCAACGTCACCCATTGTAGGCTAAAGGTCAAGATTTGCTCTATTGCCGCGACTGACGTCCGTCAATCAATGTGGCCCCGAATGATCAGGTCTTCTCACTGACAAGGCACATCAGACCGTCTAAAGTCTACTAGCAATAATCAGTTGCTAATTGTTGTAAAAGAATTTTTGGCTATTTCCATTCTTATGTTTTAAATAAGACATCTCGGTGACATCATTCGTCAGGTGTTACTGTGTAGTCTAGATATACAAAAATGAATTCGTTAAACTGTCATGCCTTTCTGCATATTTGAATTGATTTAGGCTTCCCCGAAAACACCAACATTCAAGCTCTGGGTTTCCGGTTTCAAGATGGCGACGGACGGTCGTGTTGTTTTGTGTTCGTTAACTTTTTCGCGTAGGGGATGGATTTATTCATCTCTTGCGTGTAATTGGTGTGCCAGGATGTAAAACCAGGAGTTTCTACTCAAGATCTGCGCGGGTGCTACGGAGTTCGTGCATCGAGCGAAGCCATCCTTGAGTGAATTTTCAGCAGCGTGTGTGGTTCTCAGCAGTCTGTGTTTACGTTTTTTCAACATGGCGGAACAACGTGTGTTTTCCGAGCGGTCAGCAGTCAACATAACGAAGCGGCGTGGTAGCCGCGCAGGGAGAAAGAAACAAGGTAAGCGCGGTGGTTTGAGACGTTTTAGACTCAAGTGTCACCGTCTAGGACTCAGGAACATCCGTATTCTATATTGGAACTGTGCCAGTGTAAAACAACGGGGCTCTATTTTAGAAACCCTAGTTTACAGGAACGACATTGTAGCACTCCAGGAGACGAGACTGGGCGATCAGCTACTCCGAATTGCCGGCTTCAAATGTTTCTACAACAGACGACATCTGGGAACGGCGATTCTCGTTCGCGACAGCATGGTGGCGTCAGAGCTAGACATGTCCAGTTGGGACAGTGACGATATACAAATACAGGCGTTGAGAGTTCATTCCAGTATACCATTCGTGTTGGTTAATGTTTATGCCCGCAATGCGAGTGTGGACGCCCAGAAGTGGCAGTGCTTAAGTGGCATATTAGGCCACGAGAGAAATGTTATTTTCTGTGGTGACTTCAACGCTAAAGGCAGATCATGGGGAAACACTTCCTCCAATACACAAGGGGAGGAGCTCGAGACTGCACTGGAAACCATCGACCTGGTTTGTATCAACAGTGGCTGTGTCACCAGGACAGCAAGCCGTCCAGGCGATGAGGACAGTGCTATTGATCTGGCGCTAGTTTCACCTTCACTCACTACAGTGTGTAGATGGGGTGTCCTAGGACACCATGGCAGCGACCACCACCCTTGCAGCATATTGGTGGAGAAAGGCAGAACCAGGCAGCACAAGCTAAAGGTAAAGACGTTCCAGTATGACAGTACAGGGCAAGATGTGGTGAGTAAAATAAGACGTGACAAGCGCAGAACGTTTCAGGGCAGGAAAAAAAGCTGGGAGCAGCCACCGTGGTGGAGTTTCGAGGTGGAGAAGGCTTGGGTGGATAAGCGTAGTGCTGTAAGGAGATGGCAAAATGCCAAGAAGAACAGAGCTGGTCATCCTAGTCCCTGCTTGCACTTAGAAAGAGAGATGCACACAAAAGTAAGCTATTTCAAAAAACTGGTCAAGGTGGTTAAAAGCGAAAAATGGGCAGAGGTGTGTCAAAGAGTAAGCACAGACAAGTCACTGAAATTGTTCTGGCGACTACATAAAAGCATGAGTGGTGTAGTCAAGAATAAGAGCATTTCTGACTTCCAAGGTGCTGACCTCATCTGGCAGAGGACTGACGAGGACAAGGGCAAAGCCCTCTTTGAACGCTACCTTGAGCAGAGCAACCAGACAGACATGGGAGGCCGAAATCTGGCCAAGGAGGTCACCTCAGACAGATGCAAGGCCCAGAACACTTCGGATGAAGACACAGTGACAGTGAAAGAAATCAAGGCTGTGCTTCGACGATCAAAAAACAGTGCTCCAGGTCCTGATGGCATAAGATACGACGACATAAATAGGTGTACCGACAATGAGCTAGAGAAACTAGCAGACATGTACAACAACAGTATAGGGAGTGCTAGCATCAAGGAGGAATGGTTACACAGCTATCTGATTCCCTTGCCGAAGCCTGACAAAGACCACAAAAAATTCAGGGATATCGAATTATAACCATGCAGAATACAATAGGCAAGCTGCTGGAGAAGGTAATTGCCAGGAAAATATCAAGCCAACTAGAGAGGCAAGGTGTTTTCCCACCTACCCTGGGTGGGTACCGTCCAAAAAGAGAAACCTGGACCAATGCAGCAGTCTTTGCCCATGATGTCTATGAAGGTTTCCACTCAGGCACTGAAACCGTTGCTGCAGCGATTGATCTTGAGGACGCATACAACAGAGTACCACTGGATTTTTTAATGTTTCAGCTTCTTGAACTAAACGTAAGTCCATTCCTCCTTAGTTGGATCGCTGCAGCCCTCTTCCAACGGAAAGTAGTTTTTAGATGTGGCAGTTGGACTTCGGAACCAACAACAATATATCCTGGCCTACCACAGGGATCACCATTATCTCCGGTACTGTTCAACGCCTACACAGTGAGAATCACCAGTGAGCAGATCACTGGACCTGGCAGGACATTGTCATATGCCGATGATGTTTTAGTGTATCGTCAGGGTAAGGATAGAGAGGAGGTTGCTGTGGAACTACAAACCGAACTCAATCGCATAAGTACTTGGTGTGATGAAGCTGGGGCAATGGTCAACCCAACAAAGGCAACAGTGACTTGGTTCTCGTTGAATAATCATATTGTCAACAATCCAACACCAACTGTAATGCTGTGTTCAGAGACGGTGGAAAGAACGCAGGCAATGAATTACCTGGGGATACGGTTTGATCGAAGCCTTGCTTATAATGTGCACATAGACCAGGTGATAACAAAGGCCAAGCGGGGTTTGGCAGCGATGCGGGTGATGGCGGCAGCAAACTGTGAGCAGCGCCATCTATGTCTTCTGTACGAGGGGCTGGTCATGTCTGTTTTGGAGTATGCAATGGCAATCCTGACTCTCAGCCATAAGCAGATAGAAAGGATGGAAAGGATACAGAATGAAGCTATGCGCATTATTCTTGGATGTACAAGAGATACAGCATGCAGGGCGATGCGCTCCTTCTTGATTTTCCAACTATTGAAGAGAGAATACAAGTTTGCAGGGCACGCGCCTACCTCAGAATTAACGCAAACACACAACATCCACTGCATAGTGAAATTAGGAAGGTGAAGGGCAGCAGGTTAAAAAGAGGACGGTCGTGGATGGGTCAAGCCGAAGACATTCTTCAACAGGTGTGTTCACTTGAGGACTTAGAACCTGGCGAGGAGTGGGTGCAAGTGCCAACAGACTTCTGCACATCCTTTTCAGTTTGCATCCAACTAGATAGAAAATGCAGACAAGAAAATCCGGCTGCTGTTGAGGCTGAAGTACAAGCGTTGATTTTCGAGAATTCGCTAGACGGTGACGCGGTCATCTACACAGATGGGTCGGTCGTCCGACATGTGAGAAGCTCATGGGCCTTTACAGCTCGGGCCGGAGGGAGAATTGTGAAGGAGGACTCTGGTGCTTTCACTGAAACCACAAGTAGCCTGACCATGGAAGTCATGGCAGTAAGTAAAGCAATAACATGGCTCGAGACACAGACATTCACTAGGGCTTGTTTCCTTAGCGACTCAATGAACATGATCAAGAGGATAGAGGAGGGGTCGATCCGAAGAGAATGGTTGCTGCCTCTGAAGCGGTCTCGGCTGGCAAAGATTAGTTTCATCTTCGTGCCAGGGCATGCGGGAGTACAAGGAAATGAGCGGGCTGACAAGCTCGCAGGTGAGGCTACTGTGGAGGGCGGACGCGCCATGGACCAGGCTGACATTCTGAATGCTCTACGAGAAGTGAGACTTTTGCGAGAACCAAGTGATGACTGTGAATCTACAACAATGGCCAGACTGCGAGAGCAGCAAATTAAAAGAGGGATGGCCAAACAAGAACACTACGCAGGACGCCAAAGAAGATTGATAAACCAACACAGAACTGGCGTCGTTAGCCGCTACACGCTGTGGGATTTGCTGAGGAGGGGATCCGAGCACTTATGGACTGAATGGTTCGATGTGCAACGAGGATGATCTGTCGACTAACTAACTAACTAACTAACATTCATTTTGTGTGTGGGTGGGTGTGGGATTTGTGTGTGGGTGCGTGCGAGATGTATGGGTGTATGGGGAGATGTGTTTTTGGGTGGGGATGTGTGTTTGTCTAGGTGGTTGTGGGTGAGTGGGTGGAGGAGGATATGTTGGTGGATGATTGATGGTGGGTTATGGGATGGATGGGGGTATATGTATGGGTGGGGAGAGATGGGTGTGGGGATATGTGGTGGGTGGGAGATGTGTGCAGGTGGGGGTGGTTGTGGGTTTGGGGATGTGTGTGTGGGTGAAGGATGTATATGGGTGTGGGATGTTTGGGAGGATGGGTGGGGAGTGTGTGTGGGTGAGAGATGTGTGTGGGGGATGTATGTGGGTTGGGGGAGGGTGCGTGATGGGTGTGGGTGATGGATTTGGAGATGTGTGTGTGGGTGGGGGATATGTCTGGCTGGGTGGGGGTGTGTGTGGCTGGATGGAGGATGTATGTGTGGGTAGTGATGGTGATTGTAGTTGGGGGATGTGTGGATGGGTAAGAGATGTGTGGATAGATGTGTGTGTGGGTGAGGGATGTGTCTTTGGGATGTGTGTGGGTGTTGTATTGTGTGGGAGGGGAGCTGGGTGTGGATAAATGATGTGGGTGGGTAAAGGTGTGGTTGGGTTTATGGGTGGGTGAAGGATGTGTGTGAGGGTGGGGGATGGGTGGTTGGGATGTGTGAGTGTGGGTGGGTAGATAGGAGATGTATGTGTTGATGAGTGGGTAAGGGATGTGTGGGTGTTAGTGGTTGAGGGATAAGTACGTGTGTCTAGGGATGTGTGAGGGGATGAATGTTTGGGTTGTGTGTGCGTGGATGGGAGGTGTGTGTTTGTGAATGGGGAATGTGTTGGTGGGTGGGATGTGTGTGAGGGATGTTTGTATGGGTGGGGAGATTGTGCGTGGGTGGGGATGTGTGTGTATATGGGTAGGGGTGTGTGGTTAAGGGATGTGTGGCTGGGGGAATGGGTGGATGGAGGATGTGTGGTTGGGTGGAGGATGTGTGGTTGGGTAGAGGATGTGTGGGTGGGTGATTGTATATGAGCAAGGGTGTGTGGTTAAGGGATGTTGGTTGGGGGATGGGTGGGTAGAGGATGTGTGGGTGGGTAGAGGATATGTGGGTGGGTGAGTGTGTGCAGGTTAGGAGATGGTGGGGGATGTTTGTAGGTGTGGGCTCGGGATCTGTGAGTGGGCTGGGGGAGGTGGGAGATTATGTGGGTGAGTGCGGAATTTGTGTGTGGGTAGGTGCGGAATATGTGAGTTGACGGGGAGATGTGTGTGTGGCTGAGGAATGTGTGTTTGGTTGAGTGGTTGGAGGTGTGTGGGTGGAGGAGGATATTGGTGAGTGATTGTTGGTGGGAAATGGGACGGGTAGAGGATATGTGAGTGGGGGGGAGATGTGTGTAGGTGGGGGATGTGTGGGTTATTGAATGTATGTGTGCTTGGGTGTGGGTGGATGGGATGTGTGGTGGGTGAGAGGTGTGTGTGGGCGGGGAGATGTGTAGGTGTAGGGATGTGGTGGATGGGTGTGTGGGTGGAGGAGGATATTGGGTGAGTGATTGTTGGTGGGAAATGGGACGGGTAGAGGATATGTGAGTGGGTGGGGAGATGTGTGTAGGTGGGGGATGTGTGGGTTATTGAATGTATGTGTGCTTGGGGTGTGGGTGGATGGGATGTGTGGTGGGTGAGAGGTGTGTGTGGGCGGGGAGATGTGTAGGTGTAGGGATGTGGTGGATGGGTGGGGGAATGTATTGTATGTGTGTGTGGTTGGGTGGGGGAGTTGGAGTGAATGGGGATGTGTGGGTGGGTGGTGGATGTGTCTCATAACATAGTAATATGCATTGTTTATGTTTACAAAATTCATCTGACAATGTTTTTTTCCTATGCACTGTTGATGAAAGAAATATGAGTGATTGGAAGGGCCGAATGTAAGACGGGCCTGAGTGCCCAAATTGTTACCCTTTGAAAATAAAGTCTGTTCGTTCGTTCGTTCAGTCTTGTTCGTGTTTAAAGATAATCCATTCTCATTGTCTTGAATGGTGGACAGACTACTTCTAGACTCTGCTGTTAACACATCATGTCTGGCGTGCCTCTGAATATTTATAATCTGCCCTCACCACCACCGCTTTAATAATCATCGCCCATGCCTTAATCACTAATACCACCTTCAATTTAATCGATATCATCACCACTACCATTGTAATCACTACCACCTCCACTATTGTAAATACTACCACCTCCACTATTGTAATCACTACCACCACCACTGTTGTAATCATTACCCCATCACCACCATTGTAATCATTACCACCACCACTACTATTGTAATCACTACCACCTCCACTATTGTAATCACTACCACGACTACTGTTGTAATCATTACCCCATCACCACTATTGTAATCATTACCAACACCACTATTATTGTAATCACTACCTCATCACCACCATTGCAATCATTACCACCACCACTACTATTGTAATCATTACCCCATCACCATCATTGTAATCATTACTCCATCACCACCATTGTAATCATTACCATCATTACTACTATTGTAATCACTACCACCTCCACTATTGTAATCACTACCACCATCACTGTTGTAATCATTACCCTAACACCACTATTGTAATCATTACCACCACCACTAATATTGTAATCATTACCCCATCACCACCATTGTAATCATTACCACCACCACTACTATTGTAATCATTACCCCATCACCACCATTGTAGTCACTACCACCACTACTACCAACACTGTCGCGTCGTCCCATATTCTAACCGTGCGATCCCCCAGTACGTTCGATGTTTCTGAGTAAATTCTAGCAAGTGAATGTTAAAAATATCAGCTGAGAAAAAAATGAAACCACGTCTAGTCTCATCATCTCATCTCATCATGTTCCTCTTGTACCTTGCGGTGTCGAGGTGAAGTATACCATCGTGAGAGTGCCCGATTATGGGCTTCGTGTATCGATATTCCCATGGACTCTGCTATTCCCTCCGTCCAACGTTTACGTGGTCGGCCTCTTCCTCTGTTTCCATCTGGTCTGTACATCATTGCTTGTTGTGGTATGCTGTTGACTGGTAACCTACTTGCATGGCAAGACCATTTGACTTGCTGCTTTCTAATAAAATCTAGTGCTGCTTTAACCCCCACTTTAGTCCTGATTTCTTCATTTCTGATCTTATCTCTTCTTGATACGTTGAGTATTCTACGTATACCACGTCTAGTTTCTCTTTTAATTACTCTGAATTCAATAAGTTCTTCTTCGTATCTGATGGAGAGTTTTGTTACAAATATATATTCGCATCTATACTGACAAAATGTCGATGGACACAATCTTGATGTTTCGCTACGTCAAAGCCTCGTGAATAGTCAATGCAACACAAATGAAGGCCCGTTTGCATCTGTGCACATCTTTCAATTAGCATGGACAAATTAGAAATTCCATTTCTTTTTACTTTATTTGCCGAAAACCAAGCAATGAGTTCTAAAATATTTGGTTCTATTTTATTTTTGTAACGTTTCCATTATAATGCAAAAGAGTAGTACGGTAAGATGACTCATTAAACTGGTTGTTCTATGTGATTTGCAATCCATAGTTTTGAGGTTAAGTATTGTGATGAAAACTTGAAGAATTTAAACATCCAGGAAGTATGATCACAGAAGATGGCAAAATAGACAGAGAAATAGAAATCAGATGTCAAAAAGCAAGTACGTTAGTATATTAGCTATCACCTATACTGAAACGCCCGAATATACCTATTTCCATACAATGACATATAATAAATAGCAAATTCACACCAACCGATGTTACCAGTGTCAAACTTGGACATTATCCAAATCACATTTACGCAAAATCAACAAGAGAGATGCGATGCTTGAGAACATGCGATGCTTGAGAACAATGTAACTATCCGAGGGCTAGTAATAAATGATGTTATCAGACAGACGGTGTGGTCAACAACTTGTGCCACATATACTGAAAGGCAGAAGATCAAATAGTTCGGTACTCTCATTAGAATGCAACACCATCAGCAACCAGCACTGGTATTAATCAAAGCAGATCTGATACTAGAGCAAGAGGACCCGAGAAGAAAATGGATTGACGACATCAACGATATTGTACAATCACACGGAATGACCCTTCCCATCGGGCGTTAACTATTCCACTTCGCGACGTTTGATGGTAAAAGTGGAACATGATGATGGTGAAAACGGATCTGTAGATAGTCGAGTATATCTTTCAGGTGTTATATATCTTATTCAAGAACTTTGTTATTTCGGTATGCCATGTTCTCCCAGTGCATAATACATTTTTACAGGGATATTGTGGCTCCCTAGAGCTTTGTCATCTTTCATTCATTTTCTTGATATTATTTTCGACATCTTTTAGCATGGGCGATCCATTTATACTTGTAGTATATCACATCTGTTATCATAAAATAATTATTCACTATGTACTGACCAGCTACATAAGATTGTGTCGACGATATCTCCATCCCTTGACTGGATATCATCATCATCTTGGGCCATGTCGATAAGCGTGGGCGGTCATGTTTCACCATCTTACACTTCGTGTATCAGCTCTATGTTCTTGGCTCGACTATACCACGTGGCCAAATTATTAAGGTATTTGCTTCTCTGTCTTTCCCTTGTTCTTTTCCCCTCAATCTTGCCAGTTGTCACCAAGTTCTCAAATTTATTTCTTCTCATAATATGTCCAAAGAATTTTGACAACGTCTAATTTCTCTAATCAGTTCACGGTTTTTCATTTATTTTTTGTAGGACTTGGTCATTTGCTTTTCTGTCTGTCCATGGTATTCATTGCATTTTCCTCAGAAACCACATTTCCACAGCGGTCATATGTTTTCCAGCTTGTCTGCTCATTGTCCACGCTTAACATCCACCAAAAGTACAGGTTCTGTGTAGCACTTCAACATTTACTGGATATAACATGATTGAATGCAAGTACGATTTCCTGATATCGGCTTTATTTTCTTATGTCCGATTTTATTATCATTGTTAGTCATGTTTCTAATTGTTGCATTATTCATTAAGCCAATTCTCTTTAGCATCGTTTGTATTTTTGATTTACTTATGCCATTTATGAAACATTTTGTCATCACTCTTTGCTAGTCTTCTTGATTTCGTGAGATCTAACCATTTTCTATGTCATTCATGTCTTGTGTTCCTTTTTCTGTGACACTGATATTGATCGTGATAATGACAATATTTATGATAGTACATAATAACAACAAATATTACTAACTGTGTCGCTTTTAAGGCCGTTGACAGCGCTATGAAAGCGCCTCCTGTCCTCGTCAGACAAGACACGATACTCTCTACGCACACATCGCCTCCTGGCTTGTCGTTTGCGTCTGGGTACAGCTGTTCCGTTAGTGTTATCAGGAAGGTAAATCATGGCAATCTCCAGAAGATGCTTGTAGTAGCTGGTGAAGGGCGGACATTCATACATTATTCACATACAAATACATTTTCAAATACATGAATAAAATACAATGGTTAATGAATTTATGTCGACATCAGTGTACACTGTGCGTAGTGGTTCATAAAAGCAATTTAACAATTGCCAGACATACGAGTCGAGGGTCCAAAATCAGTCGCGGGTGATTTAGGAGCAGATCCCTTTGCGTATGAGCATCGATCGTTCAAACATCCATGGCACCTAGTAAACCACAAGCAGCCAATAAATGTTGTGGCTTACCGTAATGGCGTGTAAAGCTGTCATGCAGCTAACATTAGTAATGTACACTTGGCTGTTTGTACAACCGCTGTCATCTGCTTCCGGTACATGCTGACAATTCTCAGATGTGTTCGGTAAACACAGTGTGTTATAAATATCACACTACTGGTCACGGGCAGAAACACACTGTCGATCACGGCAGCGCGGTGATTCCTCCATCATGTGTATATGGGAGAATTCGGTGCTTTATTATTTAAACCACGCTGAGGTGGAAACCTTCCCGAGATGTTGCAACATTGTAGTTCATGTTATTGTGACTAATTGGTTCATGAAATGGTGATGGTGAAATGATAATCCCCTCTCAGCAAACAACACACATGTTGATTGGCTGAGTGAACGAAGCGTTATTGTCTGAGCATTCAATAACAGGGGAAACACTGTTGCCAGTGCTAATTATACAGATCTTCTCAGGAATCAACTTCGATCCGTTATCACGTCCACACGATGTGGAATTCAAAATACACTTGTATCGTTGCAAAATTACAAAGATCGGTCCCACACAGGTTGGAGAATAGTTGCAGCCAAGGAGGTCCTATATCATGTCTTTCATTATATACAGGGAAACGGTCTGGAGACGTGTGGAACGACTGGCTTTTCCTAGGAGTTCTGACTGTCGTAGGCTTCTTTCATCACTCTCTGTCAAACCATCCTCTCCCGGTCATGATGATTTATCTGTGTTTGCACACTATACACATGATCCCAAGGGAGCCTGTAATCCCTGTATGCCTCATCATTTGTTGGAAAGGAGAACAATCAGATATATCCAACAAGATCTCGGTACTGAAAGAAGACTGCTTATTAAGTTAGTTACATATCCTTTACAGGACGTCGCACTCAACCATGCATTTTTGTGTTTTTATGTGATTTCTTGGTAAGTTTACGTTCAGTAGTTTGCCATTGCTTTCTGAACGACCGGCACTTATATCATTGTATGAAAACCAAAAACCATTGTATGAAAACTGAGAATCTGCAGCCAAATCGCCCGCAGCTGTGTTTCGAATGCGGTATGCTGGATTACGAATTGCGTCGTTAACCCTTCTTCATGGAGCCGGATCTGGTTATTAAAATAAACAAAAGTTAGGAAAACGAAATATTTTGAACTTATAAAAAGACATTAAAGCCTAGATTAGATCATTATGGATGAAAGTGTACCTGTTAATCGAAGGATATAAAATCCACAACAAAGATTAGTTTAAGATGTAATGATGATGGTGGTGGTAATACTCATGGTGATTGCCATATTAATGCTGATGATTATAATTATGATTGTGATGGTAATAACATTGGGGGTGTGTTGATGATAACGATGACCATGACAGTAACAACGGCAACGTTGATAAACCTGATTTTTTGATCGTCCAGCGGAATAGACTTGTTCATCTGACTGTCTAAAATGATGTTTTCACACAGCCAACTGAATGTACTGCCTATGTAAGACTCAATGTCTGCAGACTGCACTTTGTTGTAACAGTCTTGGATTTCTTTCGGTAAAGGTATCTTCCAGATTTTGCCTTGACACAGTCCAAACATCAAGATCAGACATACACTAAACGGAGTCATCTTCATCGATTACGATCCGCTGTAAACAGAAGAGATTATTAGTGTTAATTGCCGATAAGTTTCTGGTTCTATACCGAATTATTTATTTACCTCATGCAATGTTATCACTATCTAGGCAAACACGGGTTTGTCTATCATAGCTAGGACACCAGTATAGGGGACAGGAATAAAAGTGTGTGTGTGTGTGTGTGTCTCTCTTTCTGTGTGAGTGTGTGTGATCATCATGTGCCATGCCGATAAGCGTGGGTGATTAACTCTCGCCATCTCACACGATTGCAGGCGTCTTCGATCAGCTCTGTGTTCTTATCCCGACCATGCCACGTGGCCAAGCCATTCAGATATTTACTTCTCTGCCTTCCTCTTTGTACTTTTCACCAATTAGATCTATTACCCTCTTTGGACAACAATCACCTTCAAATTAATGTTCTAATTGTGGCTGACTCGGTCACTGAATTATTAATCTGAGAAAGGCTATTGAACCTAATTTAACTTCTCTTCTGAGGTTTAACGGGGTACGTGTAATGGTAGAATGGAAACGTTATTTATTTTCCACTCAATCTTGCCAGTTGTCACCAAGTTGTCTCATTTCTTCCGGCCCACCGACGGTACTAGAACTTGCTTGCTATAACGTATGGAACACGAGACGTTAAAATACAATTGAAATGTAAATATTATGTTTAGAATAATAGGAGATCGTCACACATGCGGAGACCTCCTGGCTGTTATGTGTCTTAAATTTCCTATTTTCAATTATAAATAATTGTATCTAGATTTTCTTGTTTATTGTAATGACTGTTTATTTCGCACCATCCCAAGTCCTTTCCCCTCTCGTGGTAGCGGCACCTACGCGCTGACGTTACCACACAACACACAAACACACACACACACGCACACACACACACACGCACACACACACACACACACACACACACACACACACAGCGCGCGCGCATCTTTCCCTCCCCCAGATGCGTCCGGCTGTCAATACAGGTCCGATGATCCAGAAATATTTACTTTTTTCCAGTCATCCATTTTATAGGTATGTAACAAGGATTTCTTTGTCTGACAGTGATAGGTAAGTGAACTACAAGTGTGAATAGCGGCAATAAAGTAGCAAACATAGCATAAAATGTCATAGAAGCCTCTGTTATTACGAAATTATTATCCCCAGCTCAGAAGAATTCCCCGGTCAAGGTATTAATCAAGCTGGTCTCTAGGCCAATGTTTTTCAACCTTTCTACTGGAGCAGATCCTTACGCACATGTTTACGTTCCTCGAGGAACTCTGTACGATGATCCAAGTGTCTGTCCTACTTTATGTAATAAACCAGATGGGTAGAAATGTTGCATTTAGACGATTTCGGTCTGTTTCGGCGGAATCCCTGGCTGCCACTCGCGGAACCCAGGTTGAAAACCTCTGCTCTGGGCTATTTATTTAGGTCGGCCCTATTTATATATTTTGCAAACCTTATTATGAGATATATTCTATTACCAAACGTACCTATAAACTTTATATGTACCTTTGGTGAGCCGTAGCTTCACCGGTGACCCCTAGTCCTCTGCTTTTCTTGTGTTTCAATAGGGTTTTAATTATGTTTCTAATTCAATGTCTTTTTCATGGTCAGATCCCGTGTACTTCACCCTTTATTATTGCTACTAAGAAAAGAAAAGTGGACGCGGAGCGACACTTTTTCAATAAAGAATGGGGAGTGTAGTACTTCTTTGTATGAACAAAGGGCCAGAAAATTATTTGCTCAATATGCAGAGAAAGTGTTGCCGTTTTGAAAGAGTACAATCTTCGGCGTCACTACGAAACAAAACATCTATCAACATATTCAAAGTTTTCTGGAATGTTACGCTCTGAAAAATATGAGTCCATGAAACGTGGTTTAGAAACACAAAGAAATCTCTTCAAGAGAAATTTTGCTGAAAATGAATCTGTCACTCGTACAAGTTACAAAATAGTGCATTAGATGGCAGAACGAGGAAACCCGTTTACTGATGGCAACTTCATCAACGAGTGTATGATGGAAGCAGCAAATGACTTGTGACCTGAGAAAGCCAATTTGTTTGGAACTATCAGCCTTTCGGCAAGTTCAGTTGTGAGAAGAACAGAAGAACTTATGGAGAACATAGTCCTACAGATTTGCTAGAAAACTAGGAACTTATTGTGGTATTCTCTGCGCTGGATGAGTCTACTGATCTCTCGAATACGTCACAACTTCTCGTGTTCATTCATGGTATCAATTAGGACTTTCAGATAACGGAAGAGTTAGCATCCGTTTGCAGCATGCATGGAGCAAAAACAGGAAAAGACATTGTCATGGAAGTGCAAAATGTTTTGCAAGACTATAACTTTCTATGGGATAATCTTCGAGATGTTACAGTTGATGCAGGTAAAAAAATGGCTGGAGTGAGGAAGTGTCTGATGGGGCAGATCAGAACTCAGTTGGAAGATTTGCAAATTACGGGTGCTCTGTTCATACACTGCATCATACATCAGCAAACATTTTGTTGGAAAGACTTAGATATTTCTTGTGTACTGAAACCAGACTTTTCTGCTGTTAACTTCACTTGGGGACATGCAGTCATTCACCGTCAGTTCCAGGCTTTTCTTGAAGAAATTGATTCTGAATTTTGTGACTTGCCTTATCACACATCATTGAGGTGGCTCAGCTGCTTAAAGTCCTGTTTCGTTTTTACAAGCTCCGAAACGAAATAGATATTTTCCTCACTGAAAGTGATAGAGCTGATCCACAGCTGTCAGATCCACCTGGCTGCCAAAATTGTCATTTTTAGTCGACATCACATCCCACATGAATGAACTGAATTTGAAACTTCTTGGAAAGAATAACCTAGTCTGTAATCTCTACAGAATCACCAAAGGATTTCAGAGAAAGCTGTCATTGTTTGAAACGCAACTGGATGGAGAAAATTTTCTCATTTCCACTGATTCAAAGAGTTTTATGCTACAATCTCCGAAGATGTTAACCTCAATTTTTCGGGGGGGGGGGGGGGGGGGGGGGATTATTGGTGACTTGAAGAAACATTTTTTGGAGAGATTTTCAGATCTTGACAGAATTGAGAGTGACATTCTTTTGTTTCAGAATCCGTTTGATTGTAACCTTGATGATGTTTCAGTTGAACTACGGTTGGGGCGCATTTATTTGAAAGCAAATGACTTGTTGAAAGAGAAGCACAGAGAAGGAAAATGTGTTGGATTTTACCGCTGCTTACCTGATGTTGAGTTTCCGAAACTAAAGAAATGTGCCGCTGGTGTGGCATCAGTGTTTGGAACAACTTGTGTCTGTGAGCAAACATTTTCAAAAATGAAGTATGTGAAGTCAACACATCGAACGAGATTGACTGATAAACATTTGAAAGCAATTGGTACTTTTGCTTTTATTCACCCCAAACAAAAGGGAATCCCAGGGTATGACGTCACATCCAAGGCTTCCCTGTGTTGCGCCGAACATTCAGGGGGTTTCCGTGTGTTGCGCCGTAGCTCGGTGCGCAATTCTATGCGGCGGTGGTGCGCTATTCTTTCACTTTCCGGTTAGGGTTAGGGTTAGGGTTAGGGGTAGGGTACACACAACCCTAACCCTAATCCTAACCTACCCTAACCCTAACCGGAAAGTGATTTGCAGGACCGATGCAAATGAGGATCGAAAGGGAGACAGACACTCACACAGAAACGGGTTGCCACAGCCCCAAAGAAACAACACTGTGGTTGTGGGCAATTGAAACGCACTGACACGCACTCCAGCCGAACACAGGGAGATCACGTCGGCGCTAAATATAGCTCGTGACGCTAAATATAGCTCACGAAGTTTGTTTGGGGTGAATTAAAGCAAAAGTACCTAGCAATTCTCTTGATTGAATGCAGCAATTCCAAACCAAACATTGATGATATTTTGAAAGCTAAATATTAGTTTCACAAATCTCACTAACCTTTTTTTTTTTTTGCTGCTTAGTTTGTGAGATTTGATTTGTGCACATTAGGTCTGATGTAACTATCTTTTTGCTAACGTCGCCTTCTTTGATAACTTTTTTTAGTAAATAAATATGTTGATTATCTTTTTTCGGTTTTGTGTGCATTGCAACTCACGCATGATTAATTTAGTTTTTCGTCATTTTTCCCAAAGCTTTCGTTCTGGCTTGTAAGTATTGTTAAAGTTAGTGCATATCCTTTACAGGACGTTTACAGTCAACATCAGCATGTTTTGCTGTTGTTGATATCTTGGCAAGTTTACGTTCAGTAGTTTGCCATTGCTTTCTGAGCAACCGGAACACATACCATAGCGTAAAAACAATGGCGACCGAACAGTCCTTGGTGTGCAGAGCCTAGATCCGATGGACAAAAGACGTGGTTTGCCCTGTTTTGTATAGTTGATGTATGGGCAGCCTATATCTTAGATGAGATACGTAAGTTTGAAATAAGGAATTTACTAGTTAAGTTTTCTCAATTGCAGCGCCGCGCCAATATACCGGCTCAAAGGTGTTTGTGTAGCGGACACAATATGTGGACGAATATAACAGTTGAGGTTGTACAGAGATAAACCAACGATTGAATATTTTGTAATTGATTGCTGCGTATGAATACTCCTAAAAGCAGTGAGTGATGACAATCATGATCATGAATGTATTGTTTGTGGCGTGTATACAGCAGGAAGATATTTGGTATGATTATTCTGTAACGGAAGAGGATGGATTAAAATTGTATATGGTGCTTATAAGTAGGTACCCAGATATCTAGGTTAATAAATCGCTACGATATTCTAAAATACTAACATCATGCATGGCCATACGGGAGAATTACAAAGGTGGTCACACAAAAAAGGAATTTAGCATTTAGTAATAGTTGAAGTCTGATCCACCCTGAGACAAGGATGCAGTGGTGTTTGTGCTGGGAGATGAATCAGGTTATTAGTGGAAGTATTGTGGATGAGGTTATATCTGAAAATAAACATGTGCTTGTTGTATCATCGAATGTGTATTGTATTACGCCACGTACCACCTATTGCGAAGATGTGTATGGGTGTTGTGTATGTCTCATGAGGCGTAATAAAGTGAGATGTGTGACTGGTGTGTCACAGGGAGAATGGGTAAGAGAGATGATAACTGGACATCTGCTGTCCAGTCACAAAGAACAGCACACTAGTTGTTGTTGGCCTTAGACAACACTGGTTGATATTAGTTTGTAGTAATCGTGTCAGTTGGGATGAGTTGTGTTGTGTTATATTAGTGTTGATGTACAGCCATAGACATTTCAGGAATAGGTAGTTTATCCCAGGACACATGGGAATCCACATACGTTGAATTTTTTAGAAGATGAAGAGGGTGATGTAAATTCACTCTGCTGATCCACAGGACAAGAAATAAGGTATGTGTGTATGTGTATGTGTGTGTGTGTGTGTGTGTTTGTGTGTAGCATCTCATAGTTAATATGTTTACAGCAGGACAAGTCAGGTCTAATCCTTCATCACTGGTGCGTGTAGGATCTGTGTAGGATCTGTGTATGATAGTTCCACTGAATTAGATGCATTCTGTAAGTGAGTACTGTGCTACATGGATGTCAGAACAGGATGAGAATACTGAAATAGAAGCTGATCAGCCCAAATAACAATAAGTGTTATTTTGCGATAGCAGTAGTACAACTGATACAATCGTGATTGTTGCATTTAACAATTGATTTAATCATCATATCAGAATTAACATGTGGAAATATAAGTATTTAATACTAATGTATGCATTGATTAATGTATGATTTTATAACACAGATAATCATAGATTGTTTTTTATATTGCTGGAGTGGCTGACTAAGATCAGGGCACTCCTGGGCTTAGGGTAGTGCCACTATTCTTAGATGTATGTAAGGTCTTCCTTGTAAAGTGTCTTATTGTTATCAGTGTCAAAGTTCTTTTTTTTTTGTGTCACTTCTATTCAGCTTAGGGGTGAAAGCACTCATTTGCGGTACTTGATGTACCCTATGGGCTTGCCTGAATGTGGCAGAAGTATGGTTATGCGTTGGGAATGACCCGATGTTGTTGTTTGATATTAGGCCACTGTTGTCTGTTTTATTTGTTATTGCTATTAATGTTTCTTAAGTTAGCTCACAAGGTTAAATCAACTCACAATGATAAGTTAGCTCACAATACTAAGTTAGCTCACAAAGTTAAATAAGCTCACAAGGTTAAGTTAGCTCACAATGTTAAGTTAGCTCACAAAATTAAGTTAGCTCACAATGTTACATTAGCTCAACATTTTAAGTTAGCTCACAGTGTTAAGTTACTTTATTCACAATGTTAAGTTATTTTAGCTCACAATGTTGAGTTACTTTAGTTCGCAATTAGCATTCGTATGATGCGCCCTGCTCGTGGTTGAAGTTTTATCATCCATACACGTCATAAAGACGTCAACAGGTTTAGATGTGTGTGTCTGTGGGGGACAGGGTGTTGCTGGACACGGGCAATAACTTAAACGGTGCATATACTGTTCAAAACAAAACAAAACAAAAAAGAACAGCATAGTTACCGAAGGCACATACATTGTCATAATTTTGACACTCAATAACTTTTTTTTTTAATTTAACGAGTTAATTGTTCAAATTGTACACAAGAATACCTTATGGTTCACCGATAAGAAAGAAATCCTTCAACGCTGGGCAGAGCATTTCAGCAACATCTTAATGCAACTTCCTTCTTCGATGATGAAACCAATGAGACACTTGATGACCTGCCAACCATAGTGGAAGTAAATAAAGCCATCCAGCAACTCTCCAGCGGCAAAGCATCTGGTCCTGACTCCATCCCAGCAGAGATATACAAGGCAGGTGGGCCGGTCCTAACAGAGCAGCTTCACCAAGTCTTTACAAACATATGGGTGAACGAGACCATGCCAGAAAATTTCAAGGACGCGTCAATAGTCCACCTTTACAAACGTAAAGGAAACCGCCAATCCTGTGACAACCACCGAGGCATCTCCAGCATTCAATTGCAGGGAAGATACTCGCCAGCATTCTTCTCAATCGCCTCACAGCCCATCTCGATCACGGTCTTCTTCCTGAGAGTCAATGTGGCATCAGAAAAGAACGTGGAACTGTTGACATGATTTTCGCTGCCAGGAAGCTGCAAGAGAAATGTCAGGAACAGAACTGCGAAATGTTCTCCACTTTCATTGACCTTACCAAGGCTTTTGATACAGTCAGCAGAGAAGGACTGAGGAAGATTATGGCAAAATATGGCTGTCCACGAAAGTTTGTCCAAATAGTGCGGCTATTTCATGATGGCATGCAGGCAAGAGTACAGGAAAATGGCGAACTATCTGAACCCTTTCTGTCACCAATGGAGTGAAGCAAGGATGTGTCCTGGCACCAACACTGTTCAGCCTCATGTTTTCAGCCATGCTGATGAATGCCTTCGAGAACGACGACATTGGAATAGACATCAACTACCGTATGGATGGAAAGTTATTCAATCTCAGAAGGCTGAAAGCTAAAACCAAAATTAACAGCGACACCGTCAGAGAGCTCCTGTGCGCTCTGTACGCCAACTCAGAGGCGGACATGCAACATAATGTTTCAGCTTTCTCACATGCCTATGCCAACTTTTGGGCTCACTATCAACTTGGAGAAGACGGTAGTTATGTACCAGACAGCTCCAGGGAACAATCACACTGTGCCGAATATCAAAGTGAATGATCATAGACGAAGTGTTGTGGACAAATTCACCTATCTTGGCTGCACTGTGTCACAAGCTGCCACAATTGATGACGAAGTGAATGCAAGAATCTCCAAGGCCAGTGCGGCCTTTGGCAGACTGTACAAGAATGTATGGGACAGAACTGGAATAAGCCTGCAAACAAAGCTAAAATTCTACAAAGCAGTTGTATTATCCACACTGCTATATGCTTGTGAAACCTGGACTGTTTATCAGCGACACGCTAGGAAATTAAACCACTTCCACACAGTCTGCCTAAGGAAGCTACTGAAGATTAAATGACAAGACAAGATTCCAGACACTGAAGTCCTAGAAAGAGCATCCATGCCCATAATCCATACTCTAATGATGAAGAATCAGATTTGCTGGGCTGGTCACTTGACTCGCATGCCAGATCACAGGCTCCCTAAACGAATTTTTTACAGCGAACTGCGTTGTGGTAAACGCTCCCAAGGTGACCAGAGGAAAAACGCTTTAAAGACACTCTGAAAATGTCACTAAGGCTTTTGGAATTCATCATGACACCTGGGAGGCTGCAGCCAGAGACCGAAATTCGTGGCGTGCATCATACGCAAGGGTGCAGTCATATGTGAGGCAACCAGGACTGCAAGAGCTGTGATGAAGGCAGGACAGAAAAACCACTGCAGGAAATCCTCCTCCAGAAACGTCAAGCATTCCTTGCCCACATTGTCAAAGAACATTCGAGCCAAAATAGGCCTTATCAGCCATCTTAGAACCCACGGCTCCATACCTTCAACCCCACTGGATGAAATGAATGGTCATCATCATTCTTGATGGACAAACAACAACATAACAACAGGGTTCAGCCAATCAATTGGCAGTAGTTTGCATCTGGGTCACGATATTTTTATGCGTACGGGCTTTCCTGTTAGTATATTGTGTGGCTCCCTCTTGCGCCGATCAGAGACTGGCATCGCCTGGGCATGGATGCGATCAGACGTCTGATGTGGGCCTGTGGGATGGCTGCCCACTCTTCCTGGAGTGCCTGGAACAGATCACGACGATTGGCTGGAACAACGTCTCGGCAACAAACACGTCTATGTAGCTCATCCCACAGGCGCTCAATCGGACTCATGTCTGGAGACAGAGATGGCCAGGGAAGGGTGAGAATGTTGTGGCAGTCAGGAACTGTGGTCAACCGTGCACAATGGGGTCTGGCATTGTCATGTTGAAACACAGATCTTTAGGCAGCCAAATATGGAAGGACAAGGGGTCGAAGAATTTCATTGATGTATCGTGGCGCATTAAAGCCTCCTTCAATGTGCGCTAATTGGCTCCTTCCGTTGTAACGTATCCTTCCGCACACCACTGCACTTTCACCACCGTGAGACGGAGCTTCATCACTGCACTTGTGGGCGAAACGTTCATTTCACCTACGGTAGACCCTTCGCCGTCTATAATGATGCTACAACAAAAATAATTCTCTTCATTAGTCATGTCTATCATACACATGAACCTACAACTATGGAATACGGACAGAATTCGTGTCAAACCATTGAGATAGCACCATAGATCTCATAATTTATATTAAACCAGCATATGTCAAATAACAAACACACAAACACGTTGGGCCGTAATGTTGTGTCTAGTACATTAACAAGCATTTAAAGAAGAGAAATTATTGGTCGGTTCCAAAACTGTACACTTATTACACAGAAAATCAATTGGGAAATCCGTTGACGCAACAACGGGTTCTCCATCTGATATCCTTTTTTAGAGTTTCAGTTGCTTAAACAGTGAATTACTTCCGGTAAAATGGCGACGAAATGAAGCGTTATTCTTCGGGAGACGCTGTTTAGTGTTTTCCTGTGGATTTCCTGGGGATTCATGTGATAGTGTTTCCTAGTGGATTATGTGATGTTATTTTGTGTTCGTTTATTGGAAGTTTTCAAAGAAGCCACGGAAGGTAGGTGGTGGATGACATTTTGAGGCAGCCGACAGATATTTGTTGGTCATGGTCTCGAGTTTCGCGACGGCAGGCAGAGGATCTCTTTCGAGAGACAATGGTTGCGGTCATCCGGCCAGTATGGTCACTGCCATAGAGGAAAGCAACGGCAAACTACCTCTTTGAAAGTGCCTAGTACATTATGATTCGCTTAAAGACTGATCATCGCAAGACAAGGACAGAGACATTAAAATTAGCAACATGGAACGTTAGGACGTTAAACGACGACGGAAAAATTAGAGAACATAAAACAAGAAATACAAAGAGAAAAAATTAATATTTTAGGGATGTGCGAAACGAGATGGACAGGAGCGGGCATCAAGATAGATGAAGATTTTAAGATTATTTATTCTGGAGGTGAAGATCGACACAGGGGAGTGGCAATAATTTTGGACCGGAAAACATCAAAATCTGTTCAAGGATATTGGGCCGTGTCGGACAGAGTTCTACTAGTTAAATTGAGTGGCAGACCTTTTAGCATAAATGTTATTCAAGTATATGCCCCAACAGGAGAATCCAGTGAAGATAGTGTAGAGGAATTCTATAATGACATAGAGTCTGCCTTAAAGAAATGTAAAAATTCAGAAATAAACATCATAATAGGAGACTTCAATGCAAAAGTAGGAAATCAAGGTGATAGATACACAGTAGGAAACTATGGTTTAGGAGAGAGAAATGAAAGAGGATACAGACTCGTAGAGTGGGCTAAAGAAAAGGAAATGATTGTAGGAAACACCTGGTTTAAGCAACACCCTAGAAGATTATGGACATGGAGGAGTCCTGATAGCAGGATCAGAAACCAGATTGACTACATTCTGATTAGCAGAAGATTTAGAAACGCACTAACAGTAGCAAAAACAGTTCCCAGTGCTGATTGTTATAGTGACCACAGACTACTTCACAGGAACATTGAGGATAAAGCTGAAGAAAGTCAAGTGTATAACAGGAAACACTAAATATGATTTGTGTACATTGAGTAATGACAAGGAAATACAAAACAAATTTAACATAGAAGTACAGAACATATTTAAAATATTGTCTGATCTAGAGATATTATTCCAGGATGTGAATGATCAATGGGAAATGTTAAAGAATTCAATCAGTTTGGCTGCAGAAACAACTATTCCAAAATTAAAGAAGGTGGGTCGTAAGAAATGGATGACTGAAGAAATTTTACACCTAATGGAAACAAGAAGACTCAACAAAAATAATCCTGCCAAATATGAAGAAATTCACAGACAAGTCAGAATATTATGTAGGAAGGCAAAAGAATCATGGCTTGAGGAAAAGTGCTTAGAAATTGAAAAACAACACAACAGTCAAAATACCAAATTAGTGCACAAAAGAATTCAGGAACTTACTAATAAAAGAACAAGTACATCAACAGGCTGTCTAAAAACTAAAGATGGCAAAATCATAATAGAAAAAGATCAGATTCTACATGTATGGACAGATTATATGAAAAACCTGTATAATGATAACAGAGAGGAACAGTATGATATTAGATTTAATAATGAAGGACCACCAATTTTAAAGATGGAGGTTCAAAATGTACTTAAGCATATGAAAGCTGGCAAGGCCCCCGGTGCAGATAACATCACAACAGAAATGATTAAAGCTTTAGAAGAATTTGGACTAGAGCAAGTCACCAGACTGCTGAACACATTATATGATACTGGAGATATACCTTCTGAATTATGTAATTCTGTATTTATTGCAATCCCAAAGAAATCAGGAACCTTGGAATGTGATCAACATAGAACAATTAGTATAATGAGTCACATCACAAAGATCTTGTTACGAATTATCATGCAAAGAGTGAGGAAGAAAATACAACCTGAAATAGGGGAAGAACAATGTGGGTTTGTAGAAGGAAAGGGTACAGTAAATGCTGTGTATATGCTGCGAACAGTTATTGAACGTGCTATAGAAGTAAACAAGGATATACATCTTTGCTTTATTGACTACACAAAGGCTTTTGATAGAGTTAGACATGTCAACATGGTGGATATGCTTGCAGATCTACAAATTGATGGGAAAGACATTAGACTTATAAAAAACATATATTGGAAACAACAAGCTGCCATAAGGATTGATAATGAAGTGGGACAATATCAACCTATTAAGAGAGGTGTTAGGCAGGGATGTGTAATGTCTCCAGATCTTTTTTCCCTATACAGTGAAAATATTTTCAGAAATGTAGAAGATATAAATGGAATCAGCATTGGAGGACGAAACATAAATAACATTAGATATGCAGATGATACAGTATTGATTGCAGACAATGCACAGGATCTGCAACAATTAGTAGACGCGGTTGTTGTCCACAGTGAGCAGCTGGGGTTGGAATTAAATTGTAAGAAGACACAGGTTATGGTCGTCACTAGGAAGAACGAAGTACCACAATGTAATATACAAGTAAATGGGAATATTCTTCAACAAGTGAATCGGTACAATTATCTCGGAACAGTCATAACATCTGATGGGAGATGCCTTGAAGAGATTAGAACAAGAATCGCCATGGCGAAAGTAGCCTTTAGCAAGATGAAAAACATTCTGACCAATAAAAAGATGTCAATTGAAACGAGAAAAAGAGTGTTGAGGGGATACATAGAGCCTGTTCTTTTGTATGGATGTGAAACTTGGACAATGTGCAGTCAAGCTGAAAAACATCTGATGGCTGCAGAAATGTGGTTTCTGAGGAAAATGCAAAGAATACCATGGACAGATAGAAAAACCAATGACCAAGTACTACAGGAGACAAATGAAAATCGTAAATTGATTAGAGAAATTAGACGTAGACAGTCAAAATTTTTGGACATGTTATGAGAAGAAATGGACTGGAGAACTTAGTGACAACTGGCAAGATCGAAGGGAACAGACCAAGAGGAAGACCGAGAGGAAAATATCTGGATGGCTTGGCCACATGGCATGGACGAGACAGGAACACTGAGCTGATCCACGACTCTGGTGATCGAGTGAAATGGCGAGTCATGACCGCCCACGCTTTCCGGCATGGCACATGATTGATTGATTGAATTCAGTGAATTGTGCTCACCTAAAATTGTGTTGCATTCACGTGTGCACATCATGAGGTGTGGTAAAAAGAAATATGGCCATAAACACTATTGATCACTGCATTTTAACGATTACAAAAACGAACGCAATTCAGGTCAACACGTGCATTTGACACTGTAAAGAACATTTGTGGCTGGTTTTTATATACCCTAACACCAAATATTACTTACAAACTCATAAAAACGCAACCCCGGATAGCTAACAGTATAGATTTATAAACAAACAGACGAAGGGGTTGAATAAATGATGAATGAGTGGATGGACAAACCGACACAGAGGTAAGCTGGTATGTGGTTAGACAGATAGGCAGATATATATACAGACAGAAAGATACTTGGATATATAGACAGACATATAGCAACACAGAGAGACGGTCAGATAATGGACTTTCGGAAGGACGATCGGAACGAACGAACGAAAGAAAGAACGAACGAACAAACGGACTTTATTTTCAAAGGGTAACAAATTGGGCCCGCAGGCTTGTCTTACATTCGGCCCTTCCAATCGCTCATCTTTCGTTCATCAGTTGTGCATAATACATTCACATAGGGGAAAAAACATTGTCAAATGAATGTTGTAAACATAAACACTTCATATTACCTTGTTATTAGACACATCCCCCACCCACCCACCCACCAATCCCCTACACATACATCCCCACCAAACCACACACACCTCCAAGTATACATAATTCCCTCACCCATCCGCCTATCCCCCATACATCGGATACCCTCACACCCCCCACCTACACACATCCCCCACCCACACACACACCCAGGCACACATACATGCACCCACCCAGCCCACCCACCCACCCATCAACCCACAAATCCCCCGCTACACACGTCTCCCAACCCACACACATCCTCCACCCATCCCATAACCCACAAAATCTCACCCACCCACATATCCTCCACCACCCACCCACACACGCCCAACCATGCAGCCAAGCACACATCCTCCAACCACACCCCCCCCACCCACACACACATATCCCTGCCAAACCACACATATGCCCGCGAAACCACACATATGCCCGCCAAACCACACATCCCGCACCTACTAACACTAAAAACTCTCACCCATCCACACATCTCTCACTTACACACACACACCGCACTTACGCACACCCCCTCCACCCACACAACCTCCCCCACTCCCACACATCCCGTATCCACAAACACACACACATACACACACATATACCCACCCATCACCTAACCTACACACACTAACCACCCACAATCTTCCACCCACCAACCCCTCATTCAGCCATCCCTTAATCACACATCCCTTAACCACACATCTTCCACCCTGATACACACCAACCACACACTCACACACACACACATCTCCCCACCCATACACACATTCCCCACACACACATCCCCACCCACGAACACATCCCCATCCACAAACACACACCTCCCACACACACACATCTCACCACCCACATATACACCACCACAAACACACCTCCCACACACATCCACACACTCACGTACTCATCCCTCAACCACTCACACCCACACATTTCCCACCCACAAACACATACATCTCCCATCTACCCACCCAGACTCACACACCCCAACTACCTACCCACACACATCCTCACCCACACATCTCCCCTTCCAAATAACACCCCACCCATATATACATTCCCCAAACACACAGATCCCCCACACATATCCCCACCCACACATCACTCACCCACTCATCACTCACCCACACACACAGATCTCCCCACCCATCCACACACCTTCACCCCTAAACACCCTCACCACCTACATACACATCACCCACACACATTTATCCCATCCATCCACACCGCCAGCTACACAGACATACCCCCCCCCCACACACACACACACAAACACACATCCCTTCATCAATACTCCACACCCATCACACACCCACCCCAACCCACACACATCTCCCATACACCCATTCACCCACACATCCTCACCCACCCACCCACATACACATTCCTCACTTACACAACCCCCCTCCACCCACCATCACCCACACACTTCCAACCATCCACCCAAACATCCCCACCCATACACACATCTCCCACCCACCACAATTACCCATCCACCTACACACATCCCCACACACAACCCCTTCACATATACATCTTCACACACATTCCCCCACACACATTCCCCCACACACAACCCCTCCACACATATATCCCCCACACACACATGCCTCATTCACACCCACACACATCCTCACATCTAAACAAATACATAATCACTGAAACTAGTATGAACAAACTCCCACACTTTACACACACATACACTGACGATTTAAACAAAACATTGTATATATATACATTGTGTAACTTAAACATTAGTGGTGCAATTCAACTATTTCTTTTTTCTTACTCTCTCTCTCTCTCTCTCTCTCTCTCTCTCTCTCTCTCTCTCTCTCTCTCTCTCTCTCTCTCTCTCTCTCTCTCTATCTATCTATCTTTCTCTCTCTCGCACACACACTCTCTCTCACTCACTCTACAGTAATGTGCATGTGCTCATATTATACATGATCAAATCAAGTGGTATTGAAAATGATAATATGAAGATGATACACACAAAATCTCTCTCTCTCTCTCTCTCCTCTCTCTCTCTCTCTCTCTCTCTCACCACACACACACACACACACACACTCACACTCACTATTTCCCTCATTAACTCACTCTCTCCATCTTTCATTCACTTTATATCTCACTCTCTTTCACTCTCACTCACACGCAGACAGACACACATTCTCACACTATCAAATACACTATCCCTAGCAAACATTGTATGCATGCACGCATACATGCAAGCATATACACATACACACACGAGCATACACACACAACATACACACGCAAATACACACAAATATCCACACACATACAAACATCTACACACATACACACATCCACATACACATACTTACACACATACACACATAACACACGAATGCACATTCCCTCGCATACACTGCATGCATGCAACACATACACACACAAACCATACACCACATAATAAATACACATGCACATACACATATACACACGCACCTACATATAAATACACATGTACGCACACATAAACACACACACAAAACATACTCTCATAAACACACAAGCACACCAACATACACACATATATTACATATACACACACCTTTTACACACATACGCACATACACATACGCACATACACACCCCATACACACAGATAAGCACACACATACATACACACATACACACATATAATCACACTCACACATAGACCACATACACACACCCACCCATCCACCCACACACATACTCACACAGACACGCTGCCTCACATAATCTCTTAAAATAATATGAATAAACTCCACACTTTACACCCGCACACACTGTCGACTATCGTGAGCATATTCACAAGAACATTCCAAATTGGGGAAAATGGGAAAATATGGAGAAAAGAATGGTGAATTAAAATATGTTATACATTGTGTAAGGTTAAAAAAAAAGTAGTGTAATGCAGTAAGATAATTCAAGGAATTGATATAAACATGATGACATAAGCAGTTCATGTTAAATTCAAGTGGCAGTAACAATGCTAATATGAAAGATGAGGATACAGAAAAAAATATGGCATAGCATGTCACATGACATACGTACGCTCAGCTCTCTCTCTCTCTCTCTCTCTCTCTCTCTATCTCTCTCTCTCTCCCCTCTCGCTCTCTCTCTCTATCTATCTATCTATCTATCTATCTATTTTATCTATCTATCTATCTATCTATCTATCTATCTATATCTCTATCTCTCTCTCTATTTTCTTTCACGCACACTCACGCACTTACCCTTTCATTGTCTCACTCACTCACTCACTCACTCTCGTTTATACTCACTCATTCTCACACTTCACTCTCACTCTCTCTCTTTCTCTCTCTCTCTCTCTCTTCTCTCTCTCTCTCTCTCTCTCTCTCTCTCTCTCTCTCTTTCTCACACACAGACACAGACACATACTCACATATTCACTCTCTCACTCAATCTCTCACTCACTATCCCAAGTACACTCACTCTCTTTCTCTCTCTCTCACTCACACTCGCTCATTCACTCTCAAAACCACACTAACTCACTCTCTTACTCTACTCTTACTCTCGTTACTCTCTTAACGTGTCCACGCAGAGCTCGAGCTGTGCCCCATTTATGGCTAGCGTCTGGAGTTTTTGTCTGGTCGTTATTAGCATGGATTTGGTTTTGTCGATGTCAACTAACATGCGGTTTTCATTGCTCCATCTACTACGGTTAACAAGTTCGTTTTGTAAAAAGCTCTCTAAGTCGCTACGGTTCTCTTGACTAGTGTATATAGTGCTGTCGTCTGCAAAAAGGTCACACAAAGTACTGAGATATAAAGGAAGATCGTTAATATAAACTTCAAAATGTAGCGGACCTTGTATTGAGGTCTTGATAGACAGTTATTAAAGGACAAAACTTGTTGTCTGTCGGATAAAAATTACTTAATTAGGTTCACCATATTGGTGCTAGTTTTCATTTGTTTTCATTTTCTAATTATGATATCATGATCTACCATATCAAAGGCTTTTTTAAAGTCTACAAATACTGCTCCACAAATGTTAATGCAAAGATGCCAGTTATCGGTCAATCTTGTTAGGGTACCATGGCAAGAATATTTAGGTCAAAACCCGGATTGTCTGTCAATTATTAGATCGTTGTTAATTATATGGTGTACTATTATTTTATGTATGCGTTTTCCTAATGGCTTTGATAGCGATGATTGTAAGGAAAAAGGTCTATAATTACCCAAGGCTCTATTATCAGTTGAGCCATTTTTAAGTAGAGGATAAACTTTAGCAACTTTAAACGCAGAAGAAAGTAGTTTTTGGACAGGTACTGGTTATATATGAACGTTAAGGACTCACTAATAATTGGTGCAGCATAGCGAAGAATTCTATTACTGATACCATCTAGGCCTTCTGAATTTGATGCTTTGAGATTTTAGAGATATTTATATACTTCTGCAACAGACATCAAGGGAATCTCGGGGTGGAGGAGGGGGGGGGGTATTTATAGAGCACTTCCCTTACCAGAATGATGACAGTGAAATTAAATTACATGCTGAGTCTGGTATTGAGGAGTTTAGATTCTCCATTTCTGATTGAAAGAAACAACAGAAATCCTCGCATGTTATAGTGTTTGGTATTGCTGACTCTGAAGAGTGTTTGTTGTTGGTTAGTGAGTTAATAGCATTCCATATATTTGCGTTCTTTGATTTATCTACAATCAAATTTTTGAAATGAGCGTTCTTTATCCTATGAATTTCATGTTTAACTGTATTTCTTAGTCTGCAGTAATTGATACAATCTTTATTTCTGTGTGCTGTATCTCGTTCTCCTATGATTTCGAGGAGTTCGCTAGTGACCATGGGGATATGTGTTGATTCTTCACTCGAAATTTTTTTACTGGCACATGTTTATCAAACACACTGTAAACTGTCTTTGTCCAGTAAGCTAGTGCATCATCTGGATCAGGAAGTTGTTCAAGGAAG
Organism: Cepaea nemoralis; assembly: GCA_014155875.1. NCBI lineage: Eukaryota > Metazoa > Mollusca > Gastropoda > Stylommatophora > Helicidae > Cepaea > Cepaea nemoralis. The sequence continues at coordinate 157,900 of JACEFZ010008516.1, forward strand.
AGCTACATGTTTTAAGTCGTCTAAAAATATTTTTTGGTTGAGAGCTTTAAAATTTCCACATTTAATGCTTAAAGGTTTATTTTTAGTAGTTTTGAACCCAATTTTCGACCATGTACAACATCTTGGGTAATGGTCACTGCACTAACAGGATATATATAATCAATTATAGTTGAGGAGGTTCTGTAACTCGTGTGGGACGGTTTATTAGTTGTTTGAAATTGTAAGATAGAATTATATCGTCCCATGTCTGGTTGGATTTAGTAATATCTATGTTAAAGTCACCTAATATCATGACTTCTCTACCTGCTGTTAACACTTTATCCATCATTGTAGTGAAACAGTCATACCAGTTGTACCCATCACAAGCATTCCGATATAGTTATCCAATGAGAAACGGTTGCTGGCTGGCTGACTGACATCACCTCTAACTAAACACATATCTACTATATATCTACTATCTCAAAATCACTTCTACGGGAACAGTTGAGAGAATTGGAAAGGTATGCAGCAATAACTGTCTCTAATTTTTAATTTACGTCTCTTCGAATTACTGTAAAGTCTTACCCTTAAGAGAGATTTCAGAGTCGGTTATTTTGTTGTTGAGGCGACTTTCTGTGATTCCAAACACATGTAACTGTTTGCACAGTATCACGGAAATCTCAGGTAATTTATTGAGCAAATGATAGATGTTGAGGTGACCTATATGTAGACTATCTTTATTGAGCCACTGATCGTGATTGATGAACATTACACAATGAAAGAATGATTTTGCTTGTGGTAGAAAATTTCAGAGTTTTGAAACATTATTTAGTAGTAGTTAAGGCTATTAGTGGGGGTAGGAAAATGGCTGTGCTAGAGTGACATCATGAAAGCGTGGTGCAGAGCTGCAGGATTTTATTGCATTAAATGTTGAAGTTGATGTTTCAACAGATAACAGTGTAGATTACCGCCCAACGAGGGACTACTGCTATGAGAGTTACTGGAAGTGCCTACATTGGAACATCCGGTCGGAGGGATGACAGACAGACAGACAAACAGACAGACAGACAGACAGACAGACAGACAGACAGACAGACAGACAGACAGACAGAAGTAGTATAGTAGGCGTCCTGTCATGTTGTTTTTTGTGGAGGTGGAGGATTCTCGATAACCTCCACAAATTGTGATAACTCTTGATATCGATTTTTTTAAATTAAGGGGGCGTGGTCTAGTGACGTGGTGGTGTATACAACATACACAAATACAACATAAAACAATAACAAAACGATTCAATAGGAGGTATATACTAATTTTATTAAATTGAAAACTTTTATAGAGTACAACATAGTTAAATGATGAAGAGGTGTGGTAGATACATTGTCAGGTTTTACCTTCGATTTATGTACAAGTTGACAGGGAAGTACGATGTTGCTGGTAGGTGTAGATGTTGGTCCCGTTGGTCTTAAACCCCATTGTGGTTTCCCCACCCGCCTCTTGGGTGGTGAGGACATTCAAGAACTTTTCCTAGTCGAAAACGTTGTGGGTATTGGTCAGACCTTCTTGCTCGTCTTGGTGTAGGAAACGACACAATGATACGTTTTGCTACACAGTGACACCATTACATCCCCCTAATATTATAGCTTGAAAAGACCAGGGATTCTCTTTTCATAAGCTTCGATGTCCTGACAGTCCTGACAGGTAGCAGTACTAGGGGTGGTTCTATGAGCAGGGCAGATTTCAGCAGGGAACCACTTATTGTAGACTGTCATATTCCTCTCGTAGGTGTGGTCTAACCACCTCAGAGAGTGAATCGGCACTAAGGGCCAAGTAAAGAGAGTCAGTGTCCATTTCGGTGAGTTGGACGTCGTCTTTAGTGACAAATTTGTGGAGAACGTCATAGTAGAAGGCTAGCATGCGTATCTTGGCATACTGGTAGACAAAGAACTCAATCTGTAGAGGTAGATCCCAGACCGTTTTCTTCTTTAACTTTTCTACTTCGTAGAGATCATCTGTAATAGCAATCATAGTTTTAAATCTAGAGTTATTTATTAGTTTTGCAGGGTCTGTTCCCTGGCTGTAGGAGACATAGGTATGTTTTGCTTTATTTGTTATTGTTTTGCCGTAAGCTGCATTGCCCAACAATTTCATAGTGTCGGCTGTGATAGCCTCAGTCGGATTTTTGTCTCCTTGGTTAGACACTGTTTCCCCAAATTGTTTAAAACAACTAACAGGTCGATATTCGATTGTCTAGTAGATTTGTGTGTAACTACCAAGCCGTGGGATAGATACCACTTTAAAAGATGGGTGGCTAATAACATTTTCTTCCGAAATAAATGCCGATCAAAGTCCAGCGTAGAGTAGTCAGTGTCATAGAGCAGGTGACAGGCTGATAGAGTTAATCTGATGAGTGAGTGCATCAGGATATAAAAATAGAATAATAACAGAAAGTTGCACATTGTGGCACTTGTTGTAAACGAGGGCCACGTCATAACAGTACGTAGCATAACAACCTAACTGTAGTTTTGGGGCATTCGATCGCCAGCGCACAGACAGAACGGAAGCTTTACATGACCAACTCACATACATAACGGTAGCTTTAAGATTACATAGTCAGCTTATACACAGTACGCCAGCTTACGTACAGAACACTTCATGTGACAGTCTACAAGCTTAACGATGGTCGCACGTGTAGAGATGCACGCTTAGCTCAGCGGACACCAGGCGCACAGGTTTGAGCCATACTTTTATGTCGACGTGATGGGACGACCAGGAGTCGTCGCCTCTGATATCACCATTGCAGCTGATAGCGGACTTCATCACCCAACAATTAGGGCCAGTATGAATTTGTGATTTACAGACACTGAGCAGGAATGTGAGATGAGAGTGAGAGCCTGAAGTATCTCCATAAACGTTCATCACTGTTATCTAGTGGCTGTCGGTGGTAATTTAAATCACTGTTCCCGTCATCAGGCTGTTTGAGTTGTCTTTGGACGTGAAAGAGAGTACTGCTTGCTGTTGGGATATTCAGAATAATGATCGCATATGATTCAGCTCGGTTTGCATCATACCCACGAGCCAGCGCTCAGGGTACCAGCTGATCGGCAACTTATATGTGAGACGCGAGGCACCGATCACTGCCCAGGCTTACTCAGTCCTTCGTCACCTTGGGTGCTAGACATCCATACAAACCATACCCAAACAAACTCAGCCTCGTGACAGTCAGAAGTTTATTTTTTTATGGCGTAGTCTTTCATAAATTTCCCAATGGCGTCTCTCGACACTTCCGTGTTCTTAAAATTGTGGCATCTCAGCAAACGAATCTTGTTATTCATCAGGGGTCTCAATATCGCATTCAAACAAACCGAAAAATGTGTCAGTTTTTACAGCCTCGAGGATCTGTTTTTAAGTCAACGAACCCTAATGAAGTTGTGATGGTGGAAATGTTTTCCGCAAGAAAACGCTTGATTAATGTATTTGATCTTTTAATTTTCTGCACTCGCACTCCCAAATAACGTTAATTGTCACCCTGACAACATTCTCTAGGTAGTCGTAAATGGTGCAAGAGTTCTGATAGAGTTCTACTAGTGATTTATTATTAACCGGGTTAATTGTTTTCCCAGTAGAAGGCAAGTTGGGGGTCCGTGGAATAGCATTCATGATATTGATAAGCTGCCTTACTTTTGTTATCCCACCAATCTACTCTGATATTCCGCTCACCAAGCTGCATCTCATGACTGTTGAATTGTGTTTTTTAAAGGTATGATGTTATTATGCGACACACACGTTAGCAACTCTCGACTCTGACGTGTGTACTTGTGTAATTTGTGTGATCTAAACCCGTCAACTCTGTTTTTGTATATGGGGAAGTCTGTTGGCATGTCATTCATAAGCGACCAAAGGTATAGTGTGTTCGCAACAAAATCCTTAATCGTTTTTACTAGCTTATTACCCCTGATACGGGTCAGAAGTGCTTGGTGATGGCGGTAAAATATTATACTGGGTCCACTCACCATGTTATCTTTTAACAACTTGTGTAACTGATTCTCCTTTTTCGAACACAAAACAAACCACACATCTGTATTCATGGTGCTGAATAGATAATGCAAAGTTATTTCGGGCACACAACTGGTGTCAGGTCTCAGTCAGATATGACTGAACAACCGTATGACAGTAGTACGGTACTACCTGTTTTCTGTAGCGCTGAACGTGGCGGCACTTACCAAACCCGACACCCCACATTTGTGCCAAACGGTTTCGGGACGAAAGAGCTCAATTGGGAGGGTACAAGCCTTATCCTGGTGGGAGGAAATGGCAACCCAAAGACAAAAATGTCATGGCAGGGCAGACCAGACCCTAAGCCTTGGTTGGCAGCTGGTCTAGGAATCGAAGCTTCGACAGGTGGACTGTTAGAGAAATTGCTTTGCTGATACGGCAGCTTCTGCAGCTTGTCATGTTCCAGATGTATAGGGGTTACCTTTCCTCTGGAGTGAAATAGGCAAGCCGAGAGAAGGATCATGCTGCATGGGCAACACATGGTCTCTATATTTTAGCCCAGGCTTTGTGCTATGAAGAGGCAATAACACCATCCCTGGTCTTAACCGGTCTCGGAATCAAAGCGAGAGGCAACTGTTACGGGTTATAAGTCCTTGTCAATTGGCGTAGACATGGGGGGGGGGGGGGGCGTGCGTTGCCTATGACGGTGGGAGACACCTACAGATGTCACTGATCAGCTACCGCCCGCCTCAAGCTGGGCACCCTCAGCCAATTGGGTGCTGATCCGCCACAGCCTGCCTGCTTCAATGTGTGCTTGGGGCTAGGACAAAATCTGAATCGCAGGCTGTAAAACCAATGCTTCGGGTACTAATGAAAAGAAAATAGAAACCTCAAGCTACGGCTTGCAACCTGGAACGTGAGAACCATGTGTCCAGGATTTTCCACTGACTTGAGAAATATTGACGGTGTGAGAAAAACGGCTGTGATTGATGCTGACCTCAATCGTCTTAACATTGATATTGCTGGCCTGCAGGAGACTCGCCTCGCTGAGGAAGGGTCACTCAAGGAAAACAATTACACCTTTGACTGTGAATCTACAACAATGGCCAGACTGCGAGAGCAGCAAATTAAAAGAGGGGTGGCCAAACAAGAACACTACGCAGGAAGCCAAAGAAGATTGATAAACCAACACAGAACTGGCGTCGTTAGCCGCTACACGCTGCGAGATTTGCTGAGGAGGGGATCCGAGCACTTATGGACTGAATTGTTCGATGTGCAACGAGGATGATCTGTCGACTAACTAACTAACTAACTAACTAACTAATTACACCTTTTTTTTGGGGGGGGAAGGGTAGAGGGCAGGCAGAAAAAAAAGGCAACACAGTGTGGGCTTTGCAGTGAAGAATTCGCTACTGGGAATGATTGAAATTCCAGCAGGGGGTATTGAAAGACTATTATCCCTGCGATTGGCAACCTCTTGTGGTTTTGCCACTACTATTACTGCATATGAACCGACACTAGATTCCAATGATGATGTGAAGGATTCATTCTGTGAGAAGTTAGACTCCATGATCAAGGCAGTTCCAAAATCAGACTACATTTATATGCTCTGTGATTTCAATGCTCATGTGGGCAAGGACTCGAGTTCATGGCCAGTAGCCTTCAAAAATACAACATCGGTCGCATGAATGAAAATGGACAAAGGCTGTTGGAGCATTGCACCTGAATGATCTATGTATTACAAACTCTTTTTTTTAAAAAAATGACTGCATAAGGTCACACGGAAACATCCAAGATCCGGCCATTGGCATCAGCTGGACTTCATTATCACACGGTGACAATATCTGAACGATACATCATTGACTCGAAGTTACCACAGTGCTGACTGTGATACGAATCATTCTTTGGTTTTTGCAAGGGTTAGACTAAGTCTAAAGAGAATCGACACAGCTAAACACACATCTAGCCCCAGGATTAATGTTATTAACACTCACAATCCTGAAAAATGCTTCCAGTTTCAACAGCATCTTGAAGACGCTTTCACTGATACACCACAAAATTGTACTCTCTTTATAAAACTGCCATCGGGGTTTACGGCACTGTGGATCATAAAAGGCATGACTGGTTTGCGGCAAACAGCCAGGCTCTGCAGCCCTTGATTGATAAGAAGAAGATAATTCTCTTAAGAAACAAGGAAAGAACAACGTGTAACATTCTGAGTGAGCTGAAGCAAGCTAAGAAGGATGTGAAAAAGGCTGCCAGGCAGTGTGCAAATGACTATTGGATCAACTTATATGAATTCATTAAAAATGCAAGTGATAAGAGAAACATCAGAAGCATGTATGAAGGGATAAAGAAAGCCTGTGGTGCAATGATCAACAGAAGTGCACCATTTAAACCTTGATTGGAGAAATGTTCACTAATAAAGAACAGCAGATGGATAGATGGGTAGAGAACTATTTGGAGCTTTACTCAAGTGAGACCAAACTAGTGGATGATGCCCTCAACCCCATAGAGGCCCTACCAACTCTTGACCACCTGGACACACTTCCCACCATAACAGAAGTTAAGTGTGCTATAAAAAAACTTGCATCTGGCAAGTCTCCAGTACGGATGGGATTCATTTAGAGTTTTATCAAGAAAGGGCAAGACACACTCACTCTACAGATCCACCAGCTAAAAGAGCTATGCTGGCGAGAAGGACAAATCCCACAGTATTTCAAAGATTCAAGCATGATAACACTGTACAAGAACAAGGGCGGTTGTGGCGACTGCAACAACTATAGGGGTATCTCACTTCAGTGTATTGTTGGAAAAGTATTTGCCAGAATTTTTCTGCACAGACTTCAAGTCCTAGGAGATCAAGTCTACCAAGAATCACAGTTCGGCTTTCGACAGAAACGTTCTACCATTGATATGATATTCTCATTACGACAAATGCAAGAAAAATGCCGTGAACAGTATCAACCACTGTTTATTGCCTTCATCGACCTCACAAAAGGCATTTGATTTGGTCAGTCGTGAGGGTCTGTTCAAGCACTAAAGAAGATTGGCTGCCCACCAACTCTTTTGTCCATTGTGGAATCGTTCCACACAGGCATGAAGGGTATAATCAAGTTTTATGGTGCAACTTCAGAAGAGTTTGAAATCAAGAGTGATGTCGGTTACTAAATCAATCAATCATCAATCAAGAGTGGAGTTAAGTAAGGTTGTGTACTAGCTCCCACCGTCTTTGAAATACTTTTACTTCTACTGAAAAGCCATCAGGATTGGAAATTTTGATCTCTGCAAAATATAGGGTACTCAGGTTATTTTGGAAGATTTCCAGAATTTTTCTGCAAAAAAATAGCATTTTGTTTCGGGTATTTTGAAACTAAACAGATATATTACTTTAGCTGAAGCCTGGCGCAAGAAAGTTGATGACGTCGAGGAGCTTCAGCCTTTCTGTTGCTATGCATATAAAATTGTTGTTTCTTTTGGCAAAAAGCTGAATGGGTTAGACTCACTGTCAGTGAAATACTTGATAAATTACTGTTCAATCAATTCTACATCAGACCTCCAACTATTTGTCCCTAACACCTGAAGCCCCCTCAGATATGAGTCGAGCTTTTCACTTAATTTTGAGTGGTCAGCTAATTGCGAGAATATTGTTTCGAACTGTTCGACCAACAACTGATAGCTCTTGTGGGCAATTTTATGTAGATAGTCCAGCATTTCGTTTACAAGAACCCCCTGTCGTGATGCAGTATTTAGGGTTGTCGAACCCATGGACATTAGAAGCAACCGCAATCGAGAGGGGGATGTGTCTGGCTATGAATGTTGACAATTTTGAGTCAGCTCGTAATTTTGTCGGTCTCCGGTCAGCCGGTCTCCGTGACCAAAGGCTTGCGAACGCGGTTCGTGAGTCGGGTACCAGGCGTTCGAAACTCAGCTGCGACGATTTGTGCAATAGACCGTGTCGCGTTTTGTTATAATGTGCTGGTATGGGAGTCGGTCGTTCAGAAAGCAATGGCAAACTACTGAACGTAACACTTGCCTAGCACATCAACAGCAGCTGAAAAATGATGGTGTTGACTGCAACGTCCCGTAAGGGATACGCAACAATGTTTTATAGTAATTTTGTATTATCGAAAAATCATTCGAGGTCATAGCTCACCCTCTAGGGAAAAATAACGTTTGTGTCCACTCAAAAGCCGTGCTCACAGAGCAACTCCGAGATAGATTCTGTTGAGCGATACATCCTATCCTCGTACGTTTCTAAGGTGGCCACATCAGTACAGAGGTGTTCGTGATGTGTCAGCTGTTTATATAATTTCCTCAGATTGCCGCATTTCCCACAGGAAAATGTCCGCGAGGCTATGCTAAGGTCTATGATGTACACGAAATGATGCTCATGAAGAAGAAGATTCAATAGCTATGGATGTTCGCTAGTACTCTAATTTTCGGTATCAGATGTTTCTCCTCCATAAAAGTTAAAATATTGATTCTGATGTGAATACAAGCTTCCAGTTCCGATATATCAACTAAGCTAACTCCAGTGACGTTTTATGGGATTTTACCCCATTATACATCACCCAGTCTTTAGAAACTGACCGTGTTTGTTTTCACATTTTTCTAACACATTTTGCTCCTGCTTTAAAAACAGATACACTGCGAACAACACACAGGTTGTCTGTGTACACCCTGCCATATGTGTCGAGTTAAAACATATTAATAAATTTGTTTTGACGGCGTGCTGAGGAATCGTAGTCATACAACAACCGACAGGGAACTCGACAAGCTTGTAAACGTGAAAAGTTATGCTTCGGATTGCTTGCGACAGAATTTGATATCTGGCCTACCTAGACCCGTTGATGTTACAAAGTCGACAGAGTTCATCTTGGCCGCAAATGCCTGGAAATCAGATGGATTATTAATCAGAATCGGACGGTTAAATAATGAGAAATTATTTGGGCATGCATGAAAAATAATAGGTGATTCTGTGCCTTTCGATTTCTCAATATCGTATGCAGACTGATGACAATTCTGAAACGAGATATCTGCTCACTGAAGAGCGGGAATAAACGAGATCCCCAATCTGTCGTCGTATAAGTGTCAGGGCGATATAAAAAATTTCCATTCAGATAACTAACGACCATGCCTTATGCGTGATCTAAGCGTAGCCAAATGTTCATACATAAGATCAGGCAACACAACATTTGAGAAGCGGATTTGTGTACTTGTAGTATTTCTTATTTTCATAATGTTGTCCCTTCAGATAAATAACGACCAAGCCTTGTGTGAGATCCAAGCGTAGCCCAATGTTCATACAGAAGATCAGGCAACACAACATTTCAGAAGCGGATTTGTGTACATGTAGTATTTCTTATTTTCATGATGTCGTTCATTCTGATAAATAGAATAACTGGATTCTGTGATTCTCTTCTTCATCTCTGCGTCATATCTTCGTGTTAGATGTCATTGTGTAGCCTAGATATGCAATATGCTTTACCAGTTCGATTTAATTGTCTTTATTATTTGTGTGTATTTTTTGGGTAAGGGAAGGGTGGAGAAGGGAAACCATGTCAGACCATGCTTACGGGCATTGCCCATGATGATGAAGCCCAACATATTTCCTCCATGATTTTAACAGACGATATATATATATATATATATATATAATATAAAATATATATATATATATATATATATATATATATATATATATATATATATATATATATATCCCTCCACAGATCTCAGATCTCAGTCTTTGTTTTTCTGTAACAGCGCCGCTGTTGACATTCCTCCACGCCATCGTCTGAATCCATCAATCATCATTTTTCTTGGTTTGCCTCTACCTCTCTATCTCTCAATTTTTTCAGCTGTAACAATATTCTCCAATGCCTCTCTTCTCATCACATGACCAATAAAAGCTGATTTTCTCTTTCTTATTGTTGTATATAATGTTCTAGTTTCACTAGCCTCCTTCAGAAGTCGTTGTTAGTTACTTTGGCAGTCCAAGGAATTCGCAAGATTCGTCACAGCAACCAAATCTATGTTGCTTACAATTCCTTCCTAATTTGTTCATTTACATTCCAAGATTCACTGGCATACAGCAAAACAGGTTCTATATAGCACTTAAGCACTCTCTTACATTCAATGATAGTGACTTCTAGCATAATATACTTTTCATTTTCTGAAATGCAGCTTTTACTTGTATTATTCTGTTCTGAATCTCTATTATGCATCTTCCATCTGATGTTATAATTGCCCCCATATATTTAAAATTATTCACTTGATAAAGAATTACCCCATCTATGTCCATTTCACAGTTTGATGTCACCTCCTTCTTCGATATCACCGTTGTTACTGTTTTCTTAATATTAAAAAAGAGTAAATTCTTTGCACTCTCTGTTGTTTGTTTTTGTTGTTTGTCCATAAAGAATGATGATGACCATTCATTTTATCCAGTGGGGTAGAAAGTATAGAGCCGTGAGTTCTAAGACGGCTGATAATGCCTATTTTTGCTCGAAATGTTCTTTGACAATGTGGCCAAAGAGTGCTTGATGTTCCAGGAGGAGGATCTCATGCAGTGGTTTTTTGGCCCAATCTATTCTTTACAGCTCTTGCAGTCCTTGTTGCTTCACAAGTGACTGCACCCTTGCGTAATAATGTACGTGACGAATTTCGGTCTGTGGTAGCCGTGTCCCAGGTGTCAAGATGAATTCCAAAATCTTTAAGTGAGATTTTAAGAGTGTCTTTAAAGCGGTTCCTTTTGCCGCCTTGGGAGCATTTATCACAACGCAGCTCGCTGTAAAAAAAAACGCTTAGGGTGCCTGTGATCTGACAAGCGAGTTAAGTGACTAACCCTGCGAATCTGATTCTTCATTATTAGAGTGTGGATACTGGGTATGGCCGTTCTTTCTAGAACTTCACTGTCTGGGATCTTGTTTTGCCATTTAATCTCCAATAGCTTCCCAAGGCAGACTGTGTGGAAGTGGTTCAATTTCCTAGCGTGTCGCTGAAAAACAGTTCAGGTTTCACAAGCATATAGCAGTGACATATATTTGTGCTTTACAGATTATACCAAGGCATTTGACAAAGTAAAACATGATGAATTCATTAACATGTTGAAGGAGATCAATAATGATTCGAAATATATCAGAATAATAAAAAAAAAATATTTACTGGAACCAAGTAGCAGCAACTAAAATGGGAAACATTGAGGGCAATTATGAACAAATAGAGCTAGGAGTACAACAGGGATGTGTTTTGTCACTGGATCTCGTCTCCCTTTGTAGCGAAGCAATAATAAGAGAAATCACAGAGACGCAAGAGAAATACTTATCGGAGGGTATAATATAAACAATCAATGCTATGCAGATGACACAGTGTTTATGGCGGAAAATGCAAAAGATCTCCAACAATTGTTAGACATTGTAGTATCAGAAGGTCCAAAAAAAAAAAAAAGACTCTCCTTGAATATTAAGAAAACAGTAACAATGGTGATATGACAGAAAAATGTGACATCAAAATAGGAATGGAAATACATGGGAAAATTCTTAACCAAGTGAATAATTTTAAATACCTAAGGGCAATTATAACACCGGATGGAATATGCACAACATAGATTACGAACAAAATAAGACAAGTAAAAGCTGCATTTCAGAAAATTCACGGTGAGACATGTACGTCCATGCCAGTTGACGGGGCACATAATAATGATACACATTTTAAAACAAACTAAATGCTGGGATAGAATAATGATAATCAATGAGTTTGGTAAGTCGTGAGGTAGTCCGCTTAGAGAAGTACCTGTGATGATAACAGTATGTTAGATATATCCCAGAACATGTTTCATGGATAATTTTTGTTATGTAGACGTGCCTTTAAACACAATTAACATAGATTTGCCTGCATAGATCTGGCTGCTCTAGATGGGTGGGTCACTGCTTCCCCGTGACCGTCCTATAGGAACATCAACTTCTACGGTTAGAAGTTTTCTGCTCTGCACTCTGCTCCTCAAGAACTGGATAGAGCCAACACATTTAATGGTCCAGAACCCTATCGAAACAAGAAGAGGCGAGGTTTCCTTTTCGACAACTTATAGATCTGGAGTTCACAGACAGTCATTTTTTTTTAAATGCAGCGTGGATAAATATATACTTTTCCTTATTTATGTCAATTCATAAGTCTCACTCGTCGCATTATGACTTTGACTTCCAACAAAGTAGAGCAAACTGTTAGGTCCGACATTTAGAGTAGACTGTTAGTTCATTGTGTTTTCCACGTTGTACATGTCAATCACTTTGTTTCCTGCATTAAAATTTCACACGGGTCACTCTCGACCAAGCCACGTGTTCTACTGGACTCTGCCTGTACATTATGTTCTGATGACTTAACGTACTGAGCTACGGTTACATCTATCCGCTCCCCACCTCTTGTTAGCAGCAATGTTTCACCTGTCACTGTCAGCAGGCAATCTAATTCAAGTAGGGGTTACGTACAATTCTATATTTACCATGTCACGTGTTACTGCGTCAGTTCTTGTTCTCCCCATTGAGTTATCGCCTAATTTTTAGACGCCGCAGGAGATCATGACATGCCGGGCTGTTTACACATTGTCAGTGTGAGCAGTTATGGCATTATGTGCTTTATCTGCATTTGTTTGACACTTGTTACATGCATTTTTCTATATACTTTCAGGTATCGGGTTGTATGTAATCTGAACCATCTGGAGCTAGTATCATGACACACATAGATAATACAAAATATTAACACCCACAGGGGCATTTATGAAGTATCACGAAATGATGAAACTCCAGAGGCCACAAAATACCGGAATTCACAATATGAAGACAGCTGTCAGTAAATTACTGCTTGTACACTTATCAGTTAATTGTTAATTCTAAAACTCCCAGAAAGTGTGTGCCCTTCTTTCTCCCTCTCTCTCTCTCTCTCTCCTCTCTCTCTCTCTCTCTCTCTCTCTCTCTTTCTCTCTCTGTGGGTAATTGGACGGGTGGAGGACATTGGGTGGGTGGGGAGATGTGTGTGAGTGGGGATGTGTGGGTTGGGGAATATATGTATGCTTGGGATGTGGGTGGATGGGATGTGTGGTGGGTGGGAGGTGTGTGTGGGTGGGGAGATGTGTAGGTGTAGGGATGTGGTGGATGGGTGTTGGTAAGTATGTGTGCCTGGGGGGTGTGTGTGTGTGGTTGGTGGGGATATGGGGTGAATGGGGATGTGTGGGTGGGTGTGACTCATAACATGGTAATATGCATTGTTTATGTTTACAAAATTCATGTGACAATGTTTTTTTCTATGCACTATTGATGAACGAAAGATGAGTGATTGGAAGGGCCGAATGTAAGACGAGCCTGCGTGCCCAATTTGTTACCCTAAAGTCCGTTTGTTCGGTCTCTCTCTCTCTCTCCGCTCTCTCTCTCTCTCTCTCTCTCTCTCTCTCTCTCTCTCTCTCTCTCTCTCTCTCTCTCTCTCTCTCGGGTCATTGTAATATTATTATTTGGCTTATAGAATTATGGAGACCATGGGCAGCATTATGTCTAGCACACTTCTGTGCCGGCCTGGTGCTCGTGTGTTCAAAGCCTCTTCGGACACGAAGATTTCTATTCTTCTTTTCCTCAGGTTCTAGGGTCAACCCAGCGTCATGGATACTAGAGCAGTGTAACAGAGCACCGTCTCTGTTAGTAATTTAGGAGGAGTTGATGTGCAAGGACTGGGCACGGTTGAGCATCCTAGGAAGACGTAGGGAAGGACGCTCAAGCCGTGACGCAGTGCTTAGGAAGTTAGTTACAGCCTGGATCTGAACATGTCAACATCGATTGTATTCTGAAATCATCATGTAACCTGTTTTATATATTTGGACTTATTTCGTTAAATAAAACCTTTTGAAACTACAATCGGGACTCAGCTTAAATACATCATTCTAACTGTTTACTCTGTGATAGAGTAAAATTGTTGCCGCTTAACCAGGATCTTGGACTTAGATGTCGCGGACACAATGCAGAAGTACTAGACAAAGATGCAGCACAACGGAGAACTTTATTGAACACCTTTTCTCGGCTTGCTGCGACAAAAAATGTATGATATTACTGAGTGAATTTGAATCTTATTAGAAGCAGTACTCAAAAGATCCAGACCAGACCACCTTATGAAAGCTTGTAACTTATAATAGAACCACCACAAAGCATTTTTTCGGCTAGTCGATTGGAAGCCAGCCATACAATATTCGAATGGAATTGGTAGATCTTACCATCGTAAGCTGTTTGTCAGAATCGTAAGCTGTTTGTCATCATGAAATGGAGTGATCTGACTGTCGTTACTATGCTGTGAGTTTTGACCTTGCCGTTATCACAGCCGTTAATTGACCTTGCTTGTCGTGAGGGTCACTTACTTACTAGAACTGTCCAGATTGAAGAAAGTTTTTTAACTACACTAAAGAATTAAAACAGCCGCAACCAACTTGAAAACTACAGGATTATCGAGATTCATGCGAATAATGCGATTAACTTGCTTTGGTCCTCTTGACGCGGCTGGAACATAAGTGGGTTGCCGGGGGGGGGGGGACCTCCTGAAGAAGAGAAACATATTGTAATCGCTTCATTCTCTTAAGCCGTTTCAAGTCGTCCAGAAGTGCCGCTTTTTCGGGTGAAAAGAAGCCACAAGTCTGGGGTGCCCGACCATGGGTGAAAGTGGAAGTACTCCTCGCGCTAGAGAAGCCAGAGATGTCTGAGGATTGATGTAACCACCAGAGACTGCTTTCCAGGGGTCCAAAAACCGACAGGACAACTAGAAGATAAGGTCGTCGTTTGGAGAAACCTAAGAAATTACAGCTTCAAGTATCCTTATATGATTACATAAAACGAATCGGTATGGATTAGTTGATTTTAGGACAATTATTAATAATTGTGTAATAATTTTTGTTCATTGATTAGGATCGACCTTATTAGATTTTGCAAGGACGATATCATGGACAACACAAGATAACATAGATGAGACCTCTCAGTCGAGCAAGTACTGAGTGTGAATAGACAAGCCTTCGTGGTTACAGGATGATGGTTTTAATTATTACTGTTATGTCATTGTATAAATTATAACTGCACTTGCTGAAGACAAATCGTAGCAAATTTAGTTTAGATATATCATTAAAGTAGATTTGAATTAGATTATATTAGTTAATATTAATTATTATTTTATTGAGACGACACGTAGCAGAGATCATGAAAGGTTTGAGCCAAAAATTGAAGAAGGTGTCCATATGGTTAGACGAATTGCAGGTAGGCGGTCGGTGAAGTACAGCATTTTGTAGGAAGGGTTAAGGAGAAGAACGACTAGACAAGAGCCTTATAGATTTAAGGTAGAGTGCAATGAAATAGTAAAGAATAATACGAGACAGACAGTAGTTCAATGAAAACAGAAGACAACATAAATGGTATATAGAGACAGTTACGTTGAGCCAGATGTGACTAAGTCAGAAGTGGGTTATAACTAGACGAAGATACAGAGATAGGCCTGAGAGAGACCTTTCCAGTAAACAACGGGAAGTTGGCCTTCTTATAGTGTGACTGCTAGCAAAAGACGGGACGATTGGTTTGAGCAAAGGACAGGAGACAGTATTTGAAGTCAGGGTCGAGGAAACAGGTAGGAACACATAGGTAGAAATTCAACTGCTCCTAAGGTGGCTTGCGAATCTAGACTTGTAGACAGGAAACGAAGATGAACGGTATTAGTAAGAGAAAATAGACCAAGAGGACTCCAGACGCAGGTGATTGAAGTGGTAGAACGGAACACACAGACCACAGGTTTGATAAGTAGAAAAGAAAGTTCAAGATACAGACTAGCCAACAAGATAACAAAAGCAAGTCAAACTGAGTTGGGGAAATTATAAAAACCTCCTCATGACAAAAGGAGACACAATTGAGATCAAGGAAGTAGACAGACGAAAACCTACGAGGTCAAAAGACAGGTTGAGGAAAAGTATACAGGGAAAGAAAATACAAGATAGTCTGGATAGTTAAATAGAGGTACGAAGACAGGTGTGTCAAGTTCGCTCATGTAGAGACATTGAATTTATTCCCTAAATGGTGCAGGAAAGATGGAGGTAGAAATACGGAATGTTAGGTGTGGGGAGTTCAAGCTATGGAGAGGATATTTCCACCTCTACCGCATATTATAGTAAATACCGCGCATGCATGGGACAACTATAGATACTGATATTCAGAGGACGAGTTGACTATTAAGAAGAAGAAACGTAAAAAAGGAGTGTCAGGAATTTCTTTTAACCAGAATATACGGAAGAAGAAATGAAGAAATTCAGAGGATATATGCTTTCTAGACCTGATTTATATACGCTTACAGATATTGAAGAAGACGAATTAGGAAATCTTGATCTCTAATAATAATCTAAATTAGAGCTACGGGCTAGGTTTGATAGTTGACCGATAAGTGACGTGACGAAATACGTTGAGAGAATCTTGACTCGTTAATAGTGTGGGATGAAGTGATGAGGAGGTTAAGATAAAGTGAGTGAGTAGTTGACTGTCAGGAGTGGCTTGACAGTGGAGAATTAGTAGGACGGAGAGTAGTGGGATTAGTGATGATTGAGAATGAAGTAAGAAAGCAAGTTCGAATTGTTGAGAGTTCATGTTGAGTATTGAAGTAATTCGTCTAGTTATGGGTTGTCCGTGCGTGTGTTATAAAAGGTTAGACAACATGTGTTCGTCACGCTGAGTGAAGCAGGAATGAGGTTTTGAGACACCGTCTAAGTGGAGTACATGGATAGAATGATGTCAGGCGATGGTAGTAGTTGCGCATGCATGTACGAGGCGTTTGGCATATCTTGTGTCACTGTGTGTGGAAGTGATAGACACGCTTAGGCTGTGGTGAGTAATTGTTAGAATGTTGAATTGGTGTCTAAATTGTTTTTTTGTAGAAGTAATAGTATAGGCATGTCAGGTTGTTGTGATACGAGAATAATGGTGAGATGAGAACGAGTTTGTTTGTACACAATGGTCAATGCATATGAGAAGTATAAATACGAATGCCGTGTAAATATGCGAAGAGTGGCTGATGAGTGACGCTGATAAAACGTGGAGGATAGAGTAAGTGAGTATGCGAAAGTATAAAGAAGGTGATTGAAAAAGGTGTGATGTCTTTTGTTTGGAATGTGTGGTGTTGGACAGAATTAATGAAAATTTTATGACAGGATGACAGATAGAGAGTTAACGTTATGTTTATTTATAGTAAGCAAGTACCATGTCTTGGCGGAGGTGAGTGTGTGGAAGAACGAGAAAACACAGAAAAGTTAGCTGTGGGAAAGTGATTCTTAGCGGTTTTAGCGTTTAGATCGTTGGATGATGAGGGGGACGAAGAATTGGTTTTTAGAGCTAATGTGTTGTTTGAGCAAGGTAAACTTTGAGTTGTGGAAAGGGAGTGAATGATTGAGAAAAGTTTAAATAAGAAAGTAGTTAGATTGTAAAAAAATTTTTGGCAGAGACAATGCGGGTTTTTTAAGTTTCTGAAAGAGTTCCGATGAATAGGAGTAATCTTGAGTAGTACTGAAAGAGGAGTGATGTAAATAAGAGAAAGAAAGAATGTGATTAGCATAAATAGAGCACTATAGAACGTATTTCCCATAAGTGTGACTGGCTTGACTACCATCGCTGTGTGAGAACGAAGTGGGGAGAAAGTTGAGGATAGTTTAGAGTTGTTGTGGTGAGATGTTAGAAAGTATTGATAAGGAGAATGAAATGTTAGTTGCGTGGGTAGACGAGAAGACTTAAAAGTAGAATTAGTTATTGACAAATCTAGTAGCTAGATGTGTGGTGAAGCCTATAATAAATAGACATTCGTTGGTGCTTGTAGCATTGTGGAGATACCGTAGTAAACGGTAATGTTTAGGAAGTTATAATAATTCTTGGTACAAATCCAGGGGAAACAACTAGTGTGCCGAGTCACAGTTTTTTACTAGATAGATGACTGGTAGTACATTGGGGTAGCCGCCACACTAGTAGATGAAGTGAATTTGAGCTGTAGTTTACAGCGGTTGTTTAGCGTTTATATTTCAAATATTATGAGGTGTTATGAGTTAGTTTTGTAAAAGATGGAATGTTGTAAAAGGGGAAAAAATCAATGCTTGACTTCCAGAAAAAGTACGGTCATTTGTTGATTAATGATTTTGGTTGAGGGGAACAAATATTGTTCCGCGCTATGATGAGAATATAGTCTGTAGGTAACAGATATATTATATAAAATATTTGTTGGGATTAATGCACGTTAATAATTGCCCTAGCATTGAATTTTTTTTTTTTTTTTTTTTTCTGTTATAAGAGTAGCGGAATAGGGATGACTTGTGTGAATAGATATGTATTTCATTGGTTTGTATAAGAGACCAATGTTGTTTGGGTACCATAAGCAGTTTATTGTAATTTAATATGTATGGTATGTTATATTATTTTTTTATTTATTTGGTCCTGTAAAATGATTATTGCCATTTAATTTTAGAATAGGATTGTTGTGTTTTCAGTCTTTTGCGTACAAACTACTGGTCCGTAAAAGAGACCAGTAGTGTTAGATAACACTAGATATTTTCAATTGATGCTTGTTTTTTTTTGAATGTGGGCATATATGAAAACATTTTTGAATATCTAGGGGGGGGGGATATTGTTCTGTTCTGATTGTATCTTCGATTATTCATGACTTATGCCGTTATTTAAGTTTGCCTTGTTTGAACATTGGCATGTTACTTGATCAGTTAATTTCAATTTTTTTTTTTTTTATCAGTTATAATGATTCCGTTCTTATAATTGAGTTGCCGTTGACCATTCTTAAAATAATTACTTTTTAGTAAAATTGTTTTTCTTTTGACATTTAATTGGGTGAAGTGTTAAAACAGAAAATAGTTAATAGAGTCCTTAGGAGTTCTGGATACATATTTACGTTCAGAAGATGTGGGACAAGTTTAAAACATGGATTTAGTGCCATGATGTAATGGAAATTTAATAAGCGACACGAGATTGCTGGCTTTAGAAGAAGTAGAAGTGGGTAACGTGCTGCGCCAGCGCGTGAAGACAAATAGTAAAACATGAATTGAATGCCATGTTTTTTTAATATATATACTGTGGATACAATAGTAAAGGGGGGTAAGTGTGTTCGTGAGAAACGAACATTGTCAGTGTGGAGTGCGGTGGTCACAGCGAACATAGATTAAATAACATGAGGTTTTGGGGGTCCGTGATATAGGGACTGAGATGGCAAGCAGTGATGGGTTAGAAGGTCACAGACATGAGTTCAGTGGCGGTATTTTGTTGCTGTTGATAACGGCATAAATTGACAAGTAGAGGTTTTAGGAGATATGCCCATAATAAATGGACATTAGTGGATTGCTGAAGTTTTCGGGGAGATTAATAAAGGGAAATTTTTAGTGAGGTATAGGAGAGATTTGGTTATGTTAGGTATGTTTATAATGCTGTCTTGAGTGATAGGGCCCATAATGGACCTTTTGATTGGTGTACTGTCTGTAATATATAGACATTTAGGAGTGAATAATGTCTTTATTTGAATTAGTTGATTACCTTTATTTGATATGAGGGGAAAGAAAATGTATCTTCAAAACGTGGGGGGTATGATATCCTGTTTTGACTTCGTTTTGGTTGACTCATGATTTTAGTTGAATTGTCTTGTGTATTGAATAGTAATTACCCTGGTTTACAAATAAGTTGAAAATTTTTAAAAATTTTGTTCACAAGCAATTATTGTTTTGTTTAGAATAAAAAGTAATAAGACATTCCCTTAATTAAAACCTTTCGTTCAGAAAATAGCAAACAAACAAATGTGGACTAGAGGAGAGACATATTTCCCTTGTGAGTAATAAGTTTTAGTAAACATGAGTATTATAAACTTCGGCCTTATGATAGTAAGAAGGCTGCTGCACCAGTCAGCATTAATGGTTGGAATATGGGGGGTTAATTACACATAAGTTAATTACATGCCATGCTAAGATGATGGGGTATACAACTGGTAGAAATATATGGTTCTGGGAGGTTGAAATAAGAGCTGCATTAAGTCAGCATTGATTGAAGGTATATGGATTGGATGCCATATTATATTAAGGAATAAACGTGACGTTAGAAAATATAAGAAACTGGTTGATGGGGAATGGATATTAATGGGGCTGTAGATAGCAGCACATATGGTTTAGTACAAAGTTAGAACAAGAATGCTTATCATGGGATGTGAGGGGGTAAAAATAGGAGCTGTGATAAACAGCGTTAATTAATTTACAAGATGTTCATGGAAAATGAACATGGTTAATGGTTTCATGATGGGACATAAGACAGGTGAAATATGGTCATGGGTGTGGATGGCAGCATAAATATTGAGTATATGGAAGAAATTTTGGATCAACTTAATTTATAACAAACAGAAATGTAGATTCATAGATTATAAGATGTGTTTTTGAAAAACTTTTATTTGTAAACGTTTTTACGTTTGCAAGGGAGGTAAATGTGATTGTTTTTGACTACTTCTTTATATCTTCATAACTGGGTGCGCACCCCATCTTTTCTGTCTATCCTGTGTTGTGTTGTTGATTTTTGAGAAAAAATGAGAAGTTACATAAAGCGAAGTATATACCAACGATTTTTATGAATGAACAATTGTATATATGAATTGAAATATCCTTATGAACTGTGTTTTTTAATGAAACCTTGTAGACTCAGAAACGAAGAAGAAGTATCACTTCATAACATAGCGGTTAGCTATAAGAGAGAATTATAAAAGATAAGAGAGAATGATAAGAGACAAGTGGAGAATTATAAGAGACAAGTGGAGAATTAGATTCGAAGGATGTAGAAGTAAAGTTCATTTAAGATGAGTTGGAGAAATAATATTGGGGTTAGGTTAAAGTGAGAGAAAGAATAATTAGAATAAGTAGGTTAGGGATTAAGACTTTTGAAAAAAAGTCTTTTTAAAGAAAGGGAGGTCTGTAACAGAGCACCGTCTCTGTTAGTAATTTAGGAGGAGTTGATGTGCATGGACTGGGCACGGTTGAGCATCCTAGGAAGACGTAGGGAAGGACGCTCAAGCCGTGACGCAGTGCTTAGGGAAGTGAGTTACAGCCTGGATCTGAACATGTCAACATCGATTGTATTCTGAAATCATCATGTAACCTGTTTTATATATTTGGACTTATTTCGTTAAATAAAACCTTTTGAAACTACAATCGGGACTCAGCTTAAATACATCATTCTAACTGTTTACTCTGTGATAGCAGTTTCTGAGAGTTGAGGAGCCTGGTGTGATCCATTTACCCATTTAGTCAAGACGATATTGACCAGGCACCATTTCCCAGTACGCTACGACAAGTAAAAAAGATTCCGTTCCTTTTGTGGTACAGGCTTCACGTTTTTGAAATGTTTGGTTCGTCCTTCTTACTGAATAGTCCCCTTTGTGCAGTCATTTTTGAGTCTTAGCAGCAAACATTCAGCAATGCACTCAAATGGTGTAGTTTAAATCAGCACTGTACTCATATGGTGTAGTTCCACCTTTTAAACAAGCTTTTACCACAATCATGGTCATGTTTAATGTCTTCCTAGACTACACGCTCCGCAGTATTGTATTATTTTTCTCTAATATTCTCTATTTCACATAAGAACATTAAGAACTCATGATTTTCGGTAATTGTAATCATTTATTAGGGTTGTTGTATTTTCTTATAGAAGTTTGCTTTGTGAAGAGACTTTTCTTAGATAAAAGTTATAACATTAAGTATTAAAACGTGAAAAACATAAACAATAACAACAGACATCGCTGCTGGTGAATAAAAACAAAAAGACATTTTTGAAAAAAAAAACAGCGCTCAAAGGCCAGATGGCATAAGATATAACGACATCAATATGTGTACCGACAACGAGCTAGAGAAATTAGCACACATTTTTAAACAACAGTATAGGGGAGTGGTAGCATCAAGGAGGAGTGGTTACACAGCTATCTGATTCCCTTGCCGAAGCCTGGCAAAGACCACAAAAAAATTCAGGGACATCGAGTAAACCCTGCAGACTACAATAGCCCAAGCTGCTGGAGAAGTTAATTGCCAGAAAAATATAAGCCCTAGAGAAGCAAGGTGTTTTCCCAACCTACCCTGGAGGGTACCGTCCAGAAAGAGAAACATGGACCAATGCAGCAGTTTTTGCCTATGATGTCTATGAAGGTTTCCATTCAGGCATTGAAACACTTGCTGCAGATCTTGAGGACGAGTACAACAGAGTACCATTGGGTTTTTAATGCTTCAGCTTCATGAACTCAAGATAAATCATTTCCCCCTTAGTAGGATCGCTGCAGCCCTCTTCCAACGAAAAGTAGTCTTTTGATAGTTGGACTTCAGAACCAACAACAATATATCCTGGCCGGTGCTGTTCAACGCCTACTCTGTGCGAATCACCAGCGAGCAAATCATAGGACCGGGGAGGACATTGTCGTATGCAGACGATGTTTTAGTGTATCGTCAGGGCAAGGATAGAGATCAGGTTGCTGTGAAACTACAAATCAACACAATCGCATAAGCACTTGGTGTTTGAAACTGGGGCAATGGTCAACCCAACAAAGGCAACAGTGACATGGTTCTCTTTAAATACTAATATTGTCAACACCTCAACGCCAACTATAAATCTGGGTTCAGAGGCGGCGGAAAGAACGCAGGCGATGAAAAACCTGGGGATATCATTTGATCAAAGCCCCACTTATACTGAGCATGTAGACCTGGTGATAACAAAGGCCAAGAGGGGTTTGGCTGCGATGCGGTGATGGCGGTTGCAAACTGTGAGCAGCGCCATCTATGTCTTCTTTATGAGGGTTGGTCCTTTCTGTTTTGGAGTATGCAATGGCGATCCTGACTCTCAGCCATAAGCAGACAGAAACGATGGAAAGGGTACAGAACGAATCTAAGCACATTATTCTTGGGTGTACAAGAGATACAGCATGCAGGGTGATGCGCTACCTTCTTGATTTTCCAACCATGAGGGACAGAATACAATGTTGCCAAGCACGTGCCTGTCTCAGAGTCAACGAAACACACAACATCCTCTGGCCCCGCGAGTAAGAAGGTAACGGGAAGCAGGTTAAAAAGAGGAAGTCGTGGATGGTCAGTCGAAGACATTCTTCAGCAGGTGTGCTCACTTAAGGACTTAGAACCTTGCGAGGAGTGGGTACAAGTGCAAACAGAGTTCTGTACATCCTTTTAACTGTGCATCCAACTAGACAGGAAATGCAGACAAGAAATCCAGCTGCTGAGGAGGCGGAAGTATAGGCTCTGATCTTCGAGAGTTCGTTAGAGGATGATGCTGTCATTTACACGGATGGGTCGGTCGTCCAAGGTGTGAGAAGTTCATGGGCTTTTACGGCTCAGGCCGAAGGGAAATGTGTGAAGGAAGAGTCTGGCACTTTTGCTTTGACCACAAGTAGCCTGACCATGGAAATCATGGCAGTAAGAAAAGCAATAACTGTGCTCGAGACACAGACATTCAATCGGGCATGTGTCCTTAGTGACTCAATGTGTATGCTCAGGATGTTTGAGATGGGGTGGGTCCGAAGATAATGGCTGCTGTCTCTGGAGCGGTCTCGGCTGGCAAAGATTAGTTTCATCTTCGTGCCAGAGCATACGGATGTACAAGGGAATGAGAAGGCTGACAGGCTTGCAGGTATGGCCACTATTGAAGGCGACGAGTCATGGACTAGGCAGACATTCTGAATGCTCTACGAGAATAAGTCTATCATGTATATCAGTTTAGTTATTTTTAGTTTAGTTTATGGATCAACATCACGGCACACGGGTAAAACCCCATAATGCCCCGTTCTCCTCCTAATCAACCTGAGTCTGGAGAAACTCAGCTCAGTGCCGAACACCGTAGCACCGCCGAGGATCCTGAAATACTTGGGTAATTTTTAACTCGAATTTTCCCCGGGGCAGCGCCGTTGGGAAATACTCTTTTTCGATTTCCAACTGCCAAGGGATTTTTACGTGCGCAACAATACAAACGGCGTCCGATCTCACTCCCCAGAACCAGGGGAAGTAAGTCTTTACGAGAACCAAGCGATGACTGGGAATCTACACCATGGTCAGGCTGCGAGAACAGCAAGTTAAAAAGGTGTGGCTAAAAAAGAAAACTGCGCAGGAAGCCAAAAAAATAAAACCAACACGAACTGGTGTCTTTAGCCGCTACACTTTTCGGGATTTACTGAGGTCGGCATCCGAGCACTTATGAACGATGGTTCGATGTGTAATGATGATGATCTATCGACTAAATAACTAACTTGCAACTATCGTTGTTTATTTGTAACTCTTTAGATAGATTGCCTCTAGCTACCACATGTAGAATTCGTTCAACAAAGAGCAACAGCATCGGGATATCACTACAATGACATGTTATAAAAAAAAGAAAAATTCATAATGTATCGCTATAATTTGAAAACCCCAAACTATAAATAGATGTACATGCCTGCACTGTTATGATGATAAACACTGATGATTATCTCGTGATCTATACTGTAGTTCTGTATTGTCATGTCATTATTTATTGTCGCATCAACTTTCCTCATAATAAAATTTTTCTGAATATGCTGATCGTGTTTTATGTTTCGTGTTGTTTTTAGACTCATGAAGATGACATTAGATTTCAACTGATCAACTTTTTAAAAATGCTGGAGAGATTTGGGGAAATTTTTTCCCGATAGAGCCGCTGACGTTACGGTTTGGGTTCCCTCCGATGTTGGGTGGTATGTGTTGACTTTGGTTGTCCTGACATCCCGCAGGCGACATCTGCGATAGATTGATCATCAACAAGTTCACATCATTCAAGACATGAAAATTAAATAAAGCAACGCTGTTTAAATAAAACACACCCCAAAAACACACCACCAGCACGCACACACACCAAAACCCCACCAAAAAAACACACAAAATAAAAGGCCCCAACGGTTTTTTGAAAAATTGTTTTTTGGGTTTCCTTTTTTTTCCCTTCTTACTGAATAGTCCATTTGTGCAGTCATTTTCGAGTCTTAGCAGCAAACATTCAGCAATGCACTCAAATGGTGTAGTTTAAATCAGCACTGTACTCATATGTGTATTTTCACCCCTTTTAAACAAGCTTTTACCACAATCATGGTCATGTTTAATGTCTTCCTAGACTACACGCTCCGCAGTATTGTATTATTTTTCTCAAAATATTCTCTATTTCACAATAAGAACATTAAGAACTCATGTTTTTCGGTAATTGTAATCATTTATTAGGGTTGTTGTATTTTCTTATAGAAGTTTGCTTTGTGAAGAGACTTTTCTTAGATAAAAGTTATAACATTAAGTTTTAAAACGTAAAAGAAAAAAACAAAAACAACAGACATCGCTGCTGGTGAATATAAACAAAAAGACATTTTTGAAAAAAAAAACAGCGCTCAAAGGCCAGATGGCATAAGATATAACGACATCAATATGTGTACCGACAACGAGCTAGAGAAATTAGCCCCACATGTTTAACAACATTTATAGGGAGTGGTAGCATCAAGGAGGAGTGGTTACACAGCTATCTGATTCCCTTGCCGAAGCCTGGCAAAGACCACACAAAAATTCAGGGACATCGAGTAAAACCCTGCAGACTACAATAGACAAGCTGCTGGAGAAGTTAATTGCCAAAAAAATATAAGCCAGCTAGAGAAGCAAGGTTTTTTCCCAACCTACCCTGGAGGGTACCGTCCAGAAAGAGAAACATGGCCCCAATGCAGCAGTTTTTGCCTATGATGTCTATGAAGGTTTCCATTCAGGCATTGAAACACTTGCTGCAGATCTTGAGGACGAGTACAACAGAGTACCATTGGGTTTTTAATGCTTCAGCTTCATGAACTCAAGATAAATCATTTCCTCCTTAGTAGGATCGCTGCAGCCCTCTTCCAACGAAAATAGTCTTTAGATAGTTGGACTTCAGAACCAACAACAATATATCCTGGCCGGTGCTGTTCAACGCCTACTCTGTGCGAATCACCAGCGAGCAAATCATAGGACCGGGGAGGACATTGTCGTATGCAGACGATGTTTTAGTGTATCGTCAGGGCAAGGATAGAGATCAGGTTGCTGTGAAACTACAAATAAAACACAATCGCATAAGCACTTGGGGGTTGAAACTGGGGCAAGGGTTTCAACCCAACAAAGGCAACAGTGACATGGTTCTCTTTAAATACTAATATTGTCAACACCTCAACGCCAACTATAAATCTGGGTTCAGAGGCGGGGGAAAAGAACGCAGGCGATGAAAAACCTGGGGATATCATTTGATCAAAGCCCCACTTATACTGAGCATGTAGACCTGGTGATAACAAAGGCCAAGAGGGGTTTGGCTGCGATGCGGGTGATGGCGGTTGCAAACTGTGAGCAGCGCCCCATCTATGTCTTCTTTATGAGGGTTGGTCCTTTCTGTTTTGGAGTATGCAATGGCGATCCTGACTCTCACCCATAAGCAGACAGAAAACGATGGAAAGGATACAGAACGAATCAAAGCACATTATTCTTGGATGTACAAGAAAATACAGCATGCAGGGTGATGCGCTACCTTCTTGATTTTCCAACCATGAGGGACAGAATACAATGTTGCCAAGCACGTGCCTGTCTCAGAGTCAACGAAAACACACAACATCCTCTGCCCCGCGAGTAAGAAGGTAACGGGAAGCAGGTTAAAAAGAGGGAAGTCGTGGATGGGTCAAGTCGAAGACATTCTTCAGCAGGTGTGCTCACTTAAGGACTTAGAACCTTGCGAGGAGTGGGTACAAGTGCAAACAGAGTTCTGTACATCCTTTTAACTGTGCATCCAACTAGACAGGAAATGCAGACAAGAAACCCCAGCTGCTGAGGAGGCGGAAGTATAGGCTCTGATCTTCGAGAGTTCGTTAGAGGATGATGCTGTCATTTACACGGATGGGTCGGTCGTCAAGGTGTGAGAAGTTCATGGGCTTTTACGGCTCAGGCCGAAGGGAAATGTGGGGAAGGAAGAGTCTGGCACTTTTGCTTTGACCAAAGTAGCCTGCCCCATGGAAATCATGGCAGAAAGAAAAGCAATAACATGGCTCGAGACACAGACATTCAATCGGGCATGTGTCCTTAGTGACTCAATGTGTATGCTCAGGATGTTTGAGATGGGGTGGGTCCGAAGATAATGGCTGCTGTCTCTGGAGCGGTCTCGGCTGGCAAAGTTTTAGTTTCATCTTCGTGCCAGAGCATACGGATGTACAAGGGAATGAAAAGGCTGACAGGCTTGCAGGTAGGGCCCAAATATTGAAGGCGGACGAGTCATGGACTAGGCAGACATTCTGAATGCTCTACGAAAAAGTAAGTCTATCATGTATATCAGTTTAGTTAGTTTAGTTTAGTTTATGGATCAACATCACGGCACACGGGTGCAACCCATAAGTGCTCCGTTCTCCTCCTAACTCAAACCTGAGTCTGGAGAAACTCAGCTCAGTGCACGAACTCCGTAGCACCGCCGAGGATCCTGAAATACTTGGGTAGATTTTTAACTCGAAATTTTGCCCGGGCAGCGCCGTTAGGCTACTCTTTTTCGATTTCCAACTGCCAAGGGATTTTTTACGTGCGCAACAATACACACGGCGTCCGATCTCACTACCCAGAGACCAGGGGAAGTAAGTCTTTACGAGAACCAAGCGATGACTGGGAATCTACAACCATGGTCAGGCTGCGAGAACAGCAATTTAAAAAGGGAGGTGTGGCTAAAGAAGAAACACTGCGCAGGAAGCCAAAGAAGAGTAATAAACCAACACGAACTGGTGTCTTGAGCCGCTACACGTTGCGGGATTTACTGAGGTCGGCATCCGAGCATTTATGAACTAAAGGGTTTTCGATGTGTAATGATGATGATCTATCGACTAACTAACTAACTATGCAACTATCGTTGTTTATTTGTAACTCTTTAGATAGATTGCCTCTAGCTACCACATGTAGAATTCGTTCAACAAAGAGAAAACAGCATCGGCATATCACTACAATGACATTTTATAAAAAAAAAAAAAAAACTTCATAATGTATCGCTATAAATTTGAAACCACAAACTATAAGATATGATGTACATCCCTTTGCACTGTTTTGATGATAAACACTGATGATTATCTCATGTGATCTATACTGTAGTTCTGTATTGTCATGTCATTATTTATTGTCGCATCAACTTTCCTCATAATAAATTGTTCTGAATATGCTGATCGTGTTTTATGTTTCGTGTTGTTTATTAGACTCATGAAGATGACATTAGTTTTCAACTGATCAACTTTTTAAGAATGCTGGAGAGATTTGAGCTGAACTTTTGCCCGATAGAGCCGCTGACGTTACGGTTTGGGTTCCCTCCGATGATTGGGGTGGTATGTGTATGATTTTGGGTTTGTCCTGACATCCCGCAGGCAGACATCTGCGATAGATTGATCATAAAACAAGTTCACATCATTCAAGACATGATGACATTAAATAAAGAAAACGCTTTTTAAAATAAAACAAAACACACACACACACACACACGCACGCACACACCACACACACACACACACAAAATAACAGCACACACACATGATAGTTAAATTGGTCTCCTTGTTCTTAGGGCAGTAGGACAACACCAACAACTATCTTCTTCAGGTTCCTGGTCTGGCGCAGACATCGACGATCATGACTCTCCACGCCCCTGTCATCTGATAGTTTAATGACGCTGTTGTTCCTTGTTTTATTACTTACTAGCAGATCCGGCCCGGCTTCGCCCAGTCACTGGTGGGGAGCATCTCATTTAATTCCTATAAGTAGTCATATAAGTTCCCGTTCCCGACTGTCTATCTGTCTATCTGTCTGTCTATCTGTCTGCCTGACCCTGCCCGGCTTCGCCCAGCCCCTGATAGGGAGCATCTCTTTTAATTCATATAAGTAGTCATATAAGTTCCCGTTCCTGTCTGTCTGTCTGTCTGTCTGTCTGTCTGTCTGTCCCTCCCTCTCTGTCTCTCTGTCTGCCTGTCGCCTGTCTGTCTGCCTGTCTGTCTAATCATTTATTGGTTGCATTTTAGAACAACCTAGATAAACGAAGCCCAACTTACAAAAAGCATTAGAAAGAGCACTTAAAAGGTCTTTACATCTTCCCCAAAAATTTAACTTGGGTAAATGGAGCGGCGGCAGCACCAGCAGCAAAAGAAGAAAAAGGAGGAGTAGGAGCTGGGAGGGGGAAAAGAGGGAGGTGGAGGAGGGAGGAGGGGGGGGAGGAAGAGATAGTCGGAGAGAGGAGGAGGGGGGAAGAGGGGGGAGGAGTAGGAGTAGGGAGGAATAGGAGGGAGGAGGAGGGATTAAGAGGAGGAGAGAGGAGGAGGAGGAGGAGGGAGGAGGAGGGAGAAGGAGGGAGGAGGTAGAGGGAGGAGGGGGAGAGAGGAGGAGGAGGGGGAAAGGGGAGAAGGAGGGAGGAGGAGGAGGGAGGATGAGGAGGCAGGGGGGGGAAAAAGGGGAGGAGGAAGAGGGAGGAGGGGGGGGGAAAAGGGAGGAGGGGGAAAAGGGAAAGGGGGGAGGAGGAGGAGGGGGGGAGGATGGGGGGGGAAGGATGGAGGAGGGCGGAGGAGGAAGAAAAAAGAGGGAGGAAAAGGGAGGGGGAGTGGTTAGGAGGTGGGGGGGAGGAGGAGAGAAAAAGGAGAAGGGGGAGGAGGGAGGAGGAAGAGGGGAGGAGGGGGGAAAGAAGGAGGAGGGGGGGGAGGAGGGGAGGGTAGTAGGGAGGGGGGTAGTAGGGAGGAGGGGGGGAGGGGGAAGAGAGAGGAGGAAGAGGGGGGAGGAAAGGAGAAGGAGAGTGAGGATGAGGGAGGAGAAGAACGCAGGAGGGGAGGGGGGGGGAGGAGGGGGGGAGGGGGAGGGAGAAGGGGGAAGATGGAGGAGGAGGAGGGAGGAGGAGGGAGGAGGAGGAGGGGGAGGGAGGAGGGGGGAGGGAGGGGGAGGCAGAGGGAGGAGGAGGAGGGAGGAGAAGGGGGGAGAGGAGGAGGGGAAGAGGGAGGAGGAAGGATGTGGGGGGAGGCGGAGGAGGGAGGGGAGTGATGAGGTAGAGGGAGGAGGAGGGAGGAGAGAGGATGAGGAGGGAGGAGGAGAAGGGAGGGGGGAGGGAGGGGGAGGGGGAAAGGAGGGGGGAGTAGGGGGGAGGGGGAAAGGGAGGAGGAGGAGGAGGGAGAAAGGGAGGAGAAGGAGGAGGAGGGATGAGGGGGAGGACGTAGGGGGGAGGAGAGAAGAGGAGGGAGTAGGAGGAGAGAGGAGGAAAAGGGGAGGAGAAAAGAAGAGGAGTGTTAGGGGGGGAGGGGGGTTTAGGAGGGGGAAAGAGGGAGGAGGAGGAGGAAGAGGGAGGAGGAGGAGAAGGAGGGAGGAGGAGGTGGAGAGGGGGGAGGGGGAAGAGGAAGCGGGTGGGGAGGAGGAGGGGAGGAGGGGGAGGAGGATTATAACGCATATGCCTGTAGATAACTGCAGTAAAAAGGTGGGTCTGTCTATCTATCTGACCCGGCGTGGCTTCGCCCAGCTCCTGGCTGGTAGCGTCTCATTAAATTCATATAACAAAATAAAGTAATTTAAAAAGAATGTCCTTCCACACACCATCCATTTTTTCTAATGAAAACCGTTTCTAATCACCTGCATGACTGTAGATAACTTCGTAAGCATAAAAAGATGAGTTACAATGTTATGCATTATGCATTATTTTTTATGAAAACTTTGAAATATGCCCTTAAAGATTGTATCATTATTTATCTATAACTCATATGCCGGTACATAACCTCCAGACAAAGAGTTTATAATCTTGAAAGATGCTGCAACAATATGACTATAAGGTATACAGCAATGTTATTAAAAGTTATGCCCCTTGAAATAACTTTCTAGAGTTAAGTCCCCTCGCTGTATATAAATATACAATGTAAAATGAAAATTAAATATAATTAAGTAAGCAGCCCGATTCACACATAAAAAATATCACAGTTGGTTTGCGCTGGAATGAAAGGTAGATGTGTAGAAAATTTCATCTCAATCGGATGGACCGTTCGCGAACGCATAAAGGACATACACACCCACCCACCCACAGACATCCTTTTTTTATATACAAGTTTTGTCCAGCTGTTTAAGCTGTCCATATACATTTTCGCTGTCTTTCTTTGATTCTATGGCTTAGTCGTTTCCTACATATTCAACCTCATAAATTAAATGTTTTTAATGTCACTGACAACAACTGGGACGCGGGAGGTGTTTCCAAGGCACCAGGGCCGGGTTATATACTGGCCAAGACCTATTGACGCGTCCTCGTCGAGCAGTCCTGGGCAACAGGTCCCTTCGGGGTCCTGGCTAAAGTCAGTAGGATCGCCGATTCCTCCGAAGTCGGAGAGTGTCTGCCTGTACGGCGAGGAACCACCAGTCTGCACACCAATAAGCCAGACATGGGACAACGGATACTCACGCAAACCTCAGGTCCTGTATGACATCACACTGATGTTGGACAACAGGATGCCTTCATCCGACATAAGGACTTCGCGTTGGAGCTCAAGCCAACGAACACAAGCAAGCAAGCACTGACAACAACTGATGGAGTATGTTTAACCTTCAGTAAAGCTGCCGGATTTGCTGAGGAGGGGATCCGAGCACTTAGGGACTGAATGGTTCGATGTGAAACGAGGATGATCTGTCGACTAATAACTAACTAAAGCAGATTTATTTAAGGCATCATCAGACTTCACACTCGCTAAAATGTGTACCTCTGTTTCTTGATTACCTTACATGTACAGTTTACCACTTTTATGTGCCTCTTTTTCATGACTACTTTGCATGTACAGTTTACCTCTGTTATATGCCACTGTTTCATGACTACCCTACATGTGCAGTTTACCTCTGTCATGTACCTCTGTTTCGTGACAACCATATATGTACAGTATACCCCTGTCATGTGTTCTTGACTACAATACATGAACAGTTTACCTTTATCATGTCCCTCTTTTTCTTGACTACCTTACATATACAATTTCCCCGGGGAGTCTCCGTGGCTAAGTGGTCAAGCCGTTTGACTCGGGTTCCAAAGGTTGTGGGTTCGTTTCCCGGGCCGCGTCCTTCGGTTCACGAGTGAAATTTTTCAGAGACTCCTGTGGGTCGTCGCTAGAGCTACGGAGTTCGTGCTTTGTGCGACGCTTTCCGCGCTGCGGAAAGAGACCGAGCCATATGGGAAAAACCCCGGAGCAATAAAAGGTCGACCCTGTCGACTTTTAAGCGACATGTACAATTTACCTCTGGCATGTGTTTCTTAACTACCTTACATGTACAGTTTACTTCTGTTACGTAAATGCGGTGCCGTGTTTTCGAATGGATTAGTGTCTTTAAATTATTGGTGCTCGGTGTTCAGTCTCCAGCAGTGACAGGATCCTCTGTTCCTACCAGTACAACCCTGTGCAGACCCAGCCTCACGAAATAATATCTGATAATTGTTCGAGAACTTTTGGATAGAAAATGTGAGGCAGAACTGTGCACCCAACCTCCCGCCATGACCTTTATTGTGTTATTTATTCACTTTTTAATATACTTGCACTAGTATAAATGTATAGGCCTATAACATCCACAGATGCTTCATTAAGACATGGTAGAGAAATGTGTCCACGAGGGAAAAATAACTTCTGGAATGAAATTACATGTGGTGGAAAAACACTATTCTGGTATTTATTGTCTCCAATCCCTAATGCCTGATTTACACTAGGACCAGAGAAAGCCTACAGATATACCACCATCTATAGAATCATCACTTCACAAAACGTTCGTGGCAATCTCTCGTGTAAAGAAATCATCCAAAAACCCCGTTTTGAGTCAGCCCTTTGTTGATTACCACAGCTGTAACCACCGTATTTCCGCAGGTAAAAGAGGAGCAATCAAATATCAGTGAAGAAATAAAAGGAAAGGAAAATTTACCATTTATCAGACACACTCTACTGGACATACATGGCAGCTACCGCCCAGCATGGCGACGTGGAGAAAATTTTAAGATGGTTTTCCCCCACAGAAAAAGGGGATAGTCGAAGCGGCGCTTGACTTAGGTGATGTATAGTGACCACAGAAGACCAAAGAACCTTCTGACGTGCCAGGAAGAGCATAGCAACACTGTTAACTAGTGAATTTGCTGAAGGTATCAGTCTCAATCCGTTTGAGAACACCGACATCCTAGCTGCTACTTGTTCATGTTTGCCATTAGCCTCCCGGTTAGCATCAGTCCATTCTTATCATCACAACAAAGGTAAGTCGAATTCGTGTATTGCTAACATATGTTCTTCTTTCAGAACGGGCTTCTTAATGCATGCAATACACACGCATACATGAAAAAATGGCAATACTGTTTCCATCAGAACTATATTTCTTAGCGGAGTGAGAAAACAAACTTAAGAGTGAAACTAACAAAGCACACATCTCGTTTATTGTCCGGGATTGGGAATTTATGTGGAGCGACTAGTGCCACATACAGACAACTCAAATAGTTACACTGACAATGGCAAAAGCCCGTCTGACAAGGTTTGATGCCAGCTCTCGTCGCTCGCTATAGGAGGGAAAGACAGGGCAACTATTCCCCCCAAAACCCCCGGCTTACACAATGTGATGGTATTAACACTTGACATACCCGCAGCAAGTTCCTGCTTTTGTGTGTGTGGGGTGTGTGTGGAGAGAGAGAGAAGAGAGGGGAGAGGAGAGAAAAAGGAAAGAGAGAGACAGAGAGAGACAGAGAGAGAAAAGGGCTTACACAATGTGATGGTTCTCATACTTGACATTCCCGCAGCAAATTCCGGCTATTTGTGTGTGTGTGTGTGTGTGTGTGTGTGTGTGTGTGTGTGTTTGTGTGTGTGTGTGGTGTGTGAGAGAGAGAGAGAGATAAAAACAAATCAAATCAAATCAACTTTATTAGGGTCACAAATTGGGCGCGCAGGCCCGTCTTACATTCGGCCCTTCCAATCACCGTCTCTCGTTCATCATGAGCATTATTCATTTACATAGGGAAAAAAAAAATAAACTTGTGAAATGAAGGGTTTTAAACATAAACAAGGCTAATTACCATGTTATGAGGCCCATCTCCCACCTATCCATACATCACCCCACCCACACAACACCCCCCCCCTACCCACACACACGCGCACCAAGGGACACATACACACCCCCACCTACCCAAAACACACGCACACCAAAGGACACATACAAACCCCCCCCAACAGAACCCCTCCCCCCCCCCGCACATCCCCCACCCCCACCACACACTGCCCTCACCTGATCCCCCCGCCAAAACACACTCGCCACCCACAAAACATTCCCCACCAAAAACCCCCACATCCCACGCCCATCCACATACACATCCTAACCCACACATCCTCTCCCCCCCCACACCTCAAACCAC
The DNA here is from genome assembly GCA_014155875.1 of Cepaea nemoralis. Taxonomy (NCBI): domain Eukaryota; kingdom Metazoa; phylum Mollusca; class Gastropoda; order Stylommatophora; family Helicidae; genus Cepaea; species Cepaea nemoralis. Next base: position 192,318 of record JACEFZ010008516.1, read on the forward strand.
CCATCCCCCAGCCACATCTCCATCGACAACATATTTCCCCCCCCATGCCCCAAAAATCCCCACCAACCCACACATCGCACATCCACTCACACATCCCCAAACCATACACACACATCCCCCCCAACTGATATATCCCTACCCCCCCCCCCCCACACACACACATACATCTCCCTAACCACCCATACATCCCCAATCCACTCACACGCACCCCCCCACCCCACATACAACTTCCACCCACCCACACATGCCAAACCTAATCCCCCACCACACAATCCCCCACCCGCACATCACATACACCCCTACCACGCACTATTCCCAACCCACGCACCACACACACACATATCCTCCCAACACATCCCCACTTAACAACACACACTATATCCCCACCCAGATACCACACAATTTCCCACCCACACCACACAGATACCCTTACCCATCCACCCCACATAGCCCCCACTCACGACACCACAAAAATCCCCCACCCACCACATACACTCACCCACACAATATCCCCAACCAACACACCACAGGCACCTCTCCCCACCCACACACGCATTCCTACCCGTCCACCAACACACACTCACTCACGATACCATCCTCCACTACGCACCCACACACCCCAACCACCCCCCCAACCAAACATCTCTCGATCACAATACACCTACCCACACAATCCTCCACCACTCACAACATCCCACCCCGACACATACAACTCCCTCAACCACCTACACATCCCTAACCACTCACACACCCCCACCCCCACATTCCCATCCACACACACATCTCCCACCCACACACCCCACATACTTCCCCCCAACCACCACAATCCCCTACTCACCCACACATATACCTCACCCATACGCACATTCCCCGCACCCATCACACACATCCCCCACACCACACACTATCCCCACCCATACCACCACAAAAATACCCTCCACCCACACATCATTACACATCCCCCACCAACAACCGCACACATATCTCAAAAACCCCCTCACCATACACTTCTCCCCACCCGCCCTTGCATCCCCAATCCACCCAACACAATCCCCTACCCACACAACCCCGCCTCCCAACATACTTCCTCAAACCATACACACATCTCCACCCACATAAACACACATCCCCCCCATCCGTCCCATACACATATTTTCCACCCATACACAGATCCCCACACCCATTCCAACACCCCTACTTTCACCCCCAAACATCCATCCACACACCCCCCAACATCCAAAAAATACCACTACCCACCAAAACCCCCACACCCCAACCCATCCAAACGCATACCCCCCCCCACACACCCCCCCCACACATATCCCCACACTCACACACATTTCCCCACATACACTCACACTTCCTTACATCTAGACACATACAAAATGTCTCACTTAGTATTGAAAAATAGTATGAACAAAATCCCACACTTTACTCACACACATACACTGACAATTGTCATGAGCAGTCTCATAAAAATGTTAAACATGGAGAAAAATGTTACATAAAATGTATGTGACGTAAAAATAGTGATTCTCTCCCTCTCTTCTCTCTCCTCTCTCTTTTCTCTCTCTCTCTCTCTCTTTTCTCTCTCTCTCTCTCTCTCTCTCTCTCTCTCTCTCTCTCTCAAATCCACACACACCCCACACACATTCACTCTCACGCATTCACTCTCACGCTCACACATTCACTCTTCCGCTCATTCATTCACTCTCACGCATTCACTCTCCCGCTCATTCACTTCACGCTCACTCATTTACTCTCACGCTCACTCATTCACTCTCTCGCTCACTCATTCACTCTCCCGCTCACTCATTCACTCTCCCGCTCACTCATTCACTCTCCCGCTCACTCATTCACTCTCCCCCTCACTCGTTCTGTCTCTCATTCACACTCACTGACTCTCTCACTCAAAAATACAGTAATGAACATGAGTTTATATTATGCATGAAAAATCAAATGGTATTTAACTGATAATATGACAGATAAGAATACACAAAAAATATGGATTCGCGTGTTACATAACATGCGTGTTACACGACATGCATCTGCTCAGCCTCTTTTCTCTCTCTCTCTCTCTCTCTCTGTCTCTCTCTCTCTCTCTCTCTCTCTCTCGTATTCTTTCATATACACACACTCACACGCATGCGCACGCTCACACACACACACCTAACACATCAACTCTCCCACTGTCTCACTCTCTAACACACAATCCTTCACACACACACACACACACACCCCTCACTCTCTCAACCACACTCTTCACACATACACATGTACATGAACGCATGCACGCACGCACACACTCCCTCACTCACTCTCACACATACACGTACGAATACATGCACTGACACATTCCCCCACCATTTCTCGCTCAATCACTCTCTCCACACACACGCATGCACGTGCGCACACACTCTCTCCCTCTCTGTGACACCCACTTTCTCTCTCTCTCTCTCTTTCTCTTTCTTTCTCTCTCTCTTTCTCTTTCTCTTTCTTTCTCTTTCTCTCTCTCTCTCTCTCTCTCTCTCTCTCTCTCTCTCTCTCTCGCTCCCACACGCACACACATATATAGTGAACAAATTTTAGTTAAACAATTATAATGAACAATATACTGAACAATTATACCAGTAAATGAATTATGGTGGCATATAGTCGGTATGGATTAAGTATTGAAAGAGTTTTCGGTTAAATGTGTAGGGACTCATTTGGGGTTTTCAGATCTGGAGGCAGATCATTCCCTAAGTGAGCACCAGAATAGGCGAAACATGTTTTTTATAGGTCCAATCTAGGCTTTGAGACATGTAACAAATTTAGGCGCTTGCTGTTCATTGCATTAGATTGAATCAGCGGCAGAAGATACTCTGGGGTATTTTGAGATATAATTTATTCACTAATTTGGCTTTGTTGAAAAAGGGAAACGCTTTTGTAGTGGTAGAAGTCTTAGATGACTGTACAAATTATTACTTTCAACGTGCTTTATGCCAGAAACCAGACGAATAGCGCGGTTTTGTAGAGAACATAGTCGTTTTAAATTAGATTTAGGGCAAAACCCTCCCAAACTGTGGAACAGTAATCGAGATGTGATTGGATATAGCATGTTTTAGAATATTTTTCGTGTGCTTTCGTCCAGGAAGTGCTGAATTTTGGCAAGTTGGGAAACTTTTTGTGCTATTTTTTTGGTAAGAGCGTGAACATGAGAGCTCCAGTTCAAATGGCTGTCTATTAAAAGCCCTAGTGCGTTATGTTCAGTCACATTAACTATAGGTAACGTGCCCATGCAGAGTTCGAGCGGGGGATCCAGTTATGGCTAGTGTCTGTAGTTTTTGTCTGGTCGTTATTAGCATGGATTTTTTGGGTTTTTTCGATGTTAATTTGCATGCGGTTTTTATTGCTCCATCTAGTAAGATTATCAAGTTCCTTTTGTAAAGAATTCTCTAATTCACTACGGTTTTCTTGACTAGTATATATAGTACAGTCGTCTGCAAATAGATCACAAGTTGTATTGATATATAAAGGAAGATCATTAATATAAACTGCAAAAGCAGCGAACCTAGTATTGAGCCCTGAGGCACACCAATATTAAGCTGTGTGGGTCTTGATAGACAGTTGTTGAAGGACACGACTTGTTGCCCGTCGGATAGAAATGACGTAATTATGTTCACCATGTTGGTGCTTTAGATAAAAAGGGGAGAGAGAGAGAGAGAGAGAGAGAGAGAGAGAGAGAGAGCGGGGAGAGAGAGAGAGAAGAGAGAGAGAGAGAGAGAGAGAGAGAGAGAGGCTTACACAATGTGATGGTTCTAACACTTGACATACCCGCAGCAAGTTCCTGCTAGTTGTTTGTTTGTTTGGGGTTTTTGTGTGTGTGGGTGTGTGTGTGTGTGTGGTGTGTGTTTTTGTGTGTGTGAGAGAGAGAGAGAGAGAGAGAGAGAGGAGAGAGAGAGAGAAGAGTTTTTTTAATGTGTTATGCAAGAATACAATAGACAATGGTAGTGGAAATTATCTATAATTAAATGACCTTTTCAAAGACGATAAGCAATAAATCATACATCAAACCAAAGAGTAACAGACAATTTAGTGTTAGCAGGAAGGGAAACAGATGGTTAGTGCAGATACAGACAGACAGAAAACAGGCATACAGACAGATACAGACATATACAGACAGACTAATACGCTAAGGAAGAAGACACACATAATTGCTCATTGAGAGTAGTGTAATAAACTATGTTCCAAGTTACTACTCCAAATGGTGCCTTGGGAAAAATATTGGGAAGTAAAGGCGGCCGATGTAGTATTGAGCACCGACCCTCTCGCGAGCCGATTGGTCTATACAAATGTGGGTCTAGTACCATTTGCCCACTACGCCTTAAGGCAAGTAAGAGGGTCCTTACTTTTTCTTGAATTGAGACCGAGATCTGTGGAGAGACATGAACGCCTACGCTAGTTTGCAAAGCACTTGATGAAAGATTACTTGAGTTAAGAGTCGTCTATCTACTTGCTCAAGTATTCTTGCAGTTGCTTTCAGAACAGAATGTCTAAATTATGTGCGTGTTGATAATTTTAATTGGGGGTACCAAAACAGTCAATGAAATATATTCAAAGCAAATACTCACATTTTAAGGAAGTCGTCAAAGGAATGCCCTTCTGGACACACCTTCAAGAAGAAACGTCCAAATATGCAGACAGCGTTTTGACTGGCAAGATTCACGACATACATGTCTCTCGTTGTAGAGCTTGCACTGGCGACCCATGTCCAGGACACACTGTGGCGTTACAACACATTCTGTTGATGGGAATGACCATGTTACTATATTTGGGTGTTGTGTGTCGAGCACGGGGGGATCGTGTTACTTTGTGTGTGCTGTATGTAGAGCACGGGGCCGCTGTATCTGTCAGCATGTTGGGGGGGTGCAGACAGGACATATACAGGACAATAGAGATATCGGAGACAGGACAGGAGATATGTCATAGACGGGACAATAGAGATGTCATAGAGAGGACATAGACGGGACAACAAGACCCAGCTATAAACAGGACACAAGGTTATAAACAGGACAGACACAGGGACATAGACGGGGCTACCTGCACTGAAGGACCTGAGACAACAAGACCGGACAGCAGTACGGCGAGACAACTGATACAGCCCGACTATCCCGGGACACACGGGGTCAAGCACCACGTGGCCAGCAGGCCCAAAAACCAGAAGGCTTCAGACTGAGACTGGACGCGTTAGAGGAAAGACGCGTATGTTTGAAACGAGCGAGGGGTATTGAGTGTCGGTTGTGAGAGCTAGCCTTGCCGAGCTACGATAGCGAGTATTCAGTGCGGGGGTTTTGATTGTATGACTGTTATGGGTGTTAAATGTCATTGATGTATATAATATGTATATAATGTACCATGTATGCCATGTGTGCGGGAAAAAGGTGATATGTATACGCACGATGTTGATACTGCCGGTGGGCATTAATAATTGTCCCTTAGCCTACATACGACGTTTTGTATTTTCATGAATGTATGTAGAAGAGACTCACTGTGGCGTGTGAAATGACGAAAGAAGGTTTATCTGTAATTGTAAGACGCTGACAGCTTCACCAGCGACCCCTAGTCCTCTGCTTTTCGTGTGTTTCAAAAGGATTTTAATTATGTTTATAATTCAATGTCTTTTTCATTTTCAGATCCCGTGTACTTCACCCTTCGTTATAGCTACTAAGAAAAAAAAAGTGGACTCCGAGCGTCGCTTTTTCAATGAAGAATGGGGAGTTGAGTATTTCTTTGTGGAAACAAAGGACCAGAAAACCAGTTGCGCAATCTGCAGCGAAAGTGTTACCGTTTTGAAAGATTACAATCTTCGGCGTCACTGCGAAACAAAACATCTATCTACAAATTCAAAGTTTTCTGGATAGTTAAGCTATGAGAAATATGTGTCCATGAAACAGTTTAGAGACACAAAGAAATCTCTTCACAAGAAAATTTGCTGAAAATGAAAATGTCACTCGTACAAGTTACAAAATAGTGCATAAGATAGCAGAACGAGGAAAAGCGTTTGTTGATGGCAACTTCATCAAATAGTGTATGATGGAAGCGAGTGGGTCCTGAGAAAGCCAATTTGTTTTGAACTATCAGCCTTTCGGCAAGTTCATTTGTGCGAAGAACAGAAGAACTTGGGGAGAACATAGTGCTACAGATACGCGAGAAAACTAGGAACTTATTGTAGTATTCTCTGGCGCCTGATGAGTCTACTGATCTTTCGAGAACGTCGCAACTTCCCGTGTTCATTCGTGGTGTCAATTTGGACTTTCAGATAGCGGACGAGTTGGCATCCTTTTGCAGCATGCATGGAACAACAACTAGAAAAGACATTTTCGTGGAAGTTTAACAGGATTTGCAAGACTATAACCTTCAGTGGAATCAGCTTAGATGTGTTACGGTTGGTGGAACAAAAACATGGCTGGAGTGAGGAAGTGTCTGGTGGGGGAGATTAGAACTCATTTGGAAGGTTTGCAAAATCCGGGCGCTCTGTTCGTACACTGCATCATACATCAGCAAGCACTTTGTGGGAAAGACTTAGATATTTCTTGTGTACTGAAACCAGTCGTTTCTGCTGTGAACTTCTTTCGCGGACTTGCAATCAATAGCCGTCGGCTCCAGGCTTTTCTTGAAGAAATTGAGTCTTAATTCTGTGACTTGCCTTATCACACGTCAGTGAGGTGGCTCAGCTGCGATAAAGTCCTGTTTCGTTTTTCAAAGCTCCGAAACGACATCGATATTTTACTCACTGAAAAAGATAGAAGTGATCCACAGCTGTCAGATCCTACCTAGGCTGTCAAATTTGTCATTCTTTGGTCGACATTAACATCCAACATGAATGAACTGAACTTGAAAACTTCAGGGAAAGGATAACCTCAGTCTGTGATCTCTACAGAATCATCAAAGGATTTCTGGAGAAAGCTGTCATTGTTGAAGCACAATGAGAAAGAGAAAACGTTTTCTCATTTTCACTTGTTTCAAGAGCTTTGCGCTACAATCGCCAGAAGATGTCAACCTTGATTTTCCAAAAAAATTATTCGTGACATGAAGAAAACATTTTTTGGAGAGATTTGACAGAATTGAGAGTGACATTATTCTGTTCCAGAATCCGTCTGATTGTAACCTTGATGATGTGCCAGTTGAACTACAGTTGGAGCTCATTGATTTGCAAGCAAATGACTTGTTGAAAGAGAAGCATAGAGAAGGAAAACTTGTTGAATTTTACCGCTGCTTACCTGATGTTGAGTTTCAGAAACTGAAGAAGATTTGCCGCTGGTATGGTCATCAGTGTTTGGACCACTTATGTCTGTGAGCAAACCATTTTTTCAAAAAATGAAGTATGTGAAGTCAAACACATACCGATGCAGATTGACTGTATGAACATTGGAAAGCAATTATCTTGATTGAATGCAGCAATTCCAGACCATACATTTGAGATATCTTGAAGGCCAATAATCATTTACAAAATGTTTACTACCTGTTTTGTCTGGCTAGTTTGTGAGATTCCGATATGTGCACCTAGATCTGATGTTGGCTTATCTTTTTTGCTAACATCGCTTTCTTGATAACTTTTTTGTTAGTAATAAATAGTGTTGGTTGTCTTTTTTGTTGTTGTTTGTTTTTTTTTAATTGGTGTGTATTGCACGCCACTCACCCATGATTAACTTAGTGTTTTGTCTTTTTACCTTGAGCTTTCGTTCTGGCTTGCAAGTATTGTTAAAGTTAGTTGCATACCCTTTACAGGACGTTTGCAGTCAACACCAGCATAGTTTGCTGTTGTTGATGTCTTGGCAAGTTTACGTTCAGTAGTTTGCCATTGCTATGCTCCCTGGCGAAGGCGTTATTGACTTTCTCCGTAATCCCGTATATACACGTAGGGTAACGTAACTGCGCGAGATTCGGTAGCGGATCGTGTCGCGTTGGTTACGTACGGAGTTATGTGAGCCGGTCACTCAGAAAGCAAAGGCAAACTACTGAGCGTAATCTTGCCAAGACTTCAACAATAGCGGTAAAATGCTGGTGTTGACAGCAATGTCCTGTAAGAAGGATATGCGGGGAAAAAAGTTTGACATTGCTTTCTGAACGACCATCACCCATACCATAGCATAAACAACCAGCGCAACGCGGTCTGCTGCCAAATCGCGCGCAGCTGTGTTTCGAACGCGGGTATCGGATTACGAACCGCGTCCGTAGATCTTCGCCACGGAGACGGCGCAAGTATTGTACAGAATGAGTATGCGGCACCGCGCTCGTCATTTGGTCAGTTATCCGGCCCCCCGTGAAAAAAAGTTTGGTGACCCCTGCCCTAGACCATAGCATCGGTTAAGTAATGTAGGCCTGATATCCATTACTTGATCTATTTTATACGCACATGCATGCTTTTAAACGTGTGTAACCACGCCATCTTTGTTGGCGCTATACCGCTGTGGGTTGACAGGACAATGTGACTGAAGCTATAGCGCTGTGGGTTGACAGGACAATGTGACTAAAGCTATAGCGCTGTGGGTTGAACAGGACAATGTGACTGAAGCTATAGCGCTGTGGGTTGACAGGACAATGTGACTGAAGCTATAGCGCTATGGGTTGACAGGATAATGTGACTGAAGCTATAGCGCTGTGGGTTGACAGGACAAAGTGACTGAAGCTATAGCGCTATGGGTTGACAGGATAATGTGACTGAAGCTATAGCGCTATGGGTTGACAGGACAATGTGACTGAAGCTATACCGCTGTGGGTTGGACAGGACAATATGACCGAAGACGTGGTGCCTGGAAGAGGAGGCAGAAGTCGACCACACGGAGGTGGGCACGTGACACTGAAGACAGCCTGGCCATGAGAGCTCATGAGGTCAGAGAACTATTATCGTAGAGAGAATCTTATTTGGCGGGTTGTGATGGGAACAATTTTCTGCATTTTTTTTTTTATTTTTTTTTGTGTGCGCTGGTTTGCTTTGAACTCAAGTGTAGTCCATAGACAGTACTTCTAGTAGTTTGAACTGAATTGTGCGTGTGGATTAGCTTTCCCTATTACCAGTGTCTTTCGCCATCAAGCGAACCCACTCTGAATTCAGAGGTACTAAAGTTTACGTCTCAAAGTCAAGGACGAGAAGTAAATAATTTAGTCCAGCTGTTCTGTGTATGGCTTGAACATCTTACCTCGGCATAAGCCCACCGGATGTTTAACATCTTGAACATCTTACCTCGGCATAAGCCCACCGGTGTTTAACATCTTGAACATCTTACCTCGGCATAAGCCCACCGGATGTTTAACATCTTGAACATCTTACCTCGGCATAAGCCACCGGATGTTTAACATCTTGAACATCTTACCTCGGCATAAGCCCACCGGATGTTTAACATTTTGAACATCTTACCTCGGCATAAGCCCACCGGATGTTTAACATCTTGAACATCTTACCTCGGCATAAGCCCACCGGATGTTTAACATATTGAACATCTTACCTCGGCATAAGCCCACCGGATGTTAAGAACGCGGGTTCTCATCCATTCGTCATGTTGACTTTCTTTTATGTAAGTGACCTGCTACACAATGATTGTGCTTGCTTAAACACAGTTCCCGCCTGATTTGTAATTACTTATTTTGTTTCCCAGATGGTTTGATGTGCGATGATGTCACAGCTGCGGCCCTCAATACTCCACCTTCTCGGGTAATAATTTCAGTGCCCGTAAATAGAGGGCATCAATCGCTGCCCGTGTAGCTGCCTTGACCCAGGCCTAAAACATTGGTGACAAAATGCTGTTGTAATTTACTGTTGTAAAGACATAAAAAAGTGAGTAAAGGTCACTTTCCCACGCCTTAAGCTATAGACCAATGGTCTCGATCACTCGATGGATGATGTGAATATATCGCCCCTGTTGTCTTTTTTTTTTATTATTCGCATATCCTTTACAGGACATCGCTGTCAACAGCAGCATCTTTCAGCTGTCTGTTGATTTCTTGGCAAGATTACGCTCAGTAGTTTGCCATTGCTTTCTGAGCGGCCGGCTCAGTTATCCCGCAAGTCACCAGCGGGGGTCGAACCGCCTTCAGCTCTCGCCCCGCTACGAGACTTTGCGTGACAAACGGGATTACGGAGAAAGTGTTGTAACCCCTCAGCCAGAGAGACCGGCCTGTTGTCTTTACTTCCCAGATATTGATTGTACCATTTTTAGACTAGGTCGACCAGGGAATCAAGCCACTTTTGTTTAAACACCATCGCCTCGATGGCGATTCGAACATAGAACCACCGGCCGGCAGTCACACATCCTAGCGACTGCTCACCAGCGGCCCCATTACAAATACATATTGAACATACTGCACAACATAAACTTAGAAGCGGTGAGAACTCTCCATATAAACTATATGTAGATTAAAGACATCATTTGTTAACTGCACTACTCTACAAACTGGCTGACACCGAGTTTGCGGTACACAAGTAACTTACAGTAGTGTTTGACGGCGATACATCAGAAGGTACAACTATGGCCCCTGGTTGAGGCACGACGCCATTTTTGTAGTCCGTATATGGAAAGTTGTCGTGGTAGTCGCAGTGAAACGTTATGAAAACATTATTGCCTTTGAACTGAGGCAGGTCGTTGTTGAGTTCGTAGTCAAACACGTTCAGCACAGCTGGAAATATAGGTACATTGCACATATCAATCTCACATAGTTTAATGAAAGTGTTTCGTCTCAATTAGTGAATCAATGAAGCACTTTAAAAAGTCTTAAAAGTCGAGAGGATCGACTTCATTACACCGGGTTTTATCTCATATGGCTCAGTCTCTTTCCGCAGGGTGGAATGCTGAAAGTGTCGCACAAAGCACGAACTTCGCATTTCCAGCGACGACCCCCAGGAGTATCAGAAACAAATGCACTCATGAACCGAACGATGTAGCCCGGAATCGAACCCACAAACTTCGAAGCGCGAGGCAGACGCTTGACTACTTCGCCACGGAGGCTACCAGTAATAAAGCGCTGCTTCCACAGAGTAAGATTGGCTCCAAAGACTAAAACAATATCCGCTGCTGATGGACAAACAGCACATACATGTGATGGTAAAGGTCTTGCAGACCACGGTAAGAATGGCGAAGACAGGCATGCTGTTGAATGGCATGCTTCGATTAAAAATACAAAGATAGAGATCTCCTTTGGATATCTTTTCTCTAGGGCATTCTGGTGTGTTGGGAAACGAAACAGACTGACTGTTGGCTGGGTCTGCACGCTGAATGGGGTACGGGTGCACGACAAGGCAGATGTAGTCACGGCCCTTTGGAAGCATGTTCATATTGTGGAAGAATAGATACATCATCTTGACCTGGAGAGACGGTGCGGCAGGGAGTGGGCAGAGGACCCGGTTGATACACAGCATTCAGATGAAAGACCATAAGGTACATAATCATACAGTAAACTGGTACCATTAGTCGTGGTGTTGTCGAAGGTGTGACGTTGAGCCTAAAGGAATGTCCTGAGTGATGTAATGTTGGTTCTTGATTATCTCACCCCAACACTTTCTGTGTCTCGCTCTGGTTTGTATTACACTCTTACAGACTGCTGTTCGTATATCTATTGATCTTCTCACGTGTACCGTTACCTTATCTCTTGCAAGACTGCCTTTGATCCTTCTTTTCCAGTGTGATTTTTTACAACATGTTTTGATGCTTTCAAGATAACCAACATATTTGATCGATCACTTGTTGATGTCTCCGATCAGCTCGCTTTTCACACTAATCTTCTATTTGTCCTCGGAGAATGTTTGCTTTAATTTTAAAAAGTGTGATCAATTCTTACCACGTGTGTATTCTTAATAAATGTCGCCACCTCTTATAAAAGTGTATGTTTTCTCAATAAATGCTACCAATGCATCTCAGTGTGTCAGCTTTCTAAATAAATACAACCAGTTCTTCTCGACGTGGTCTGTTTTTCAATAAATGCAAACGATTCTCACTTTCACTGTTTTCTCATAAAAGTAAAAAGTTCTCAGTGTGTCTGTTTTCTCAATAAATGCAACCAACTTTCGAAACTTTTCGTTTTCTCAATCTTTGCCAACAGTTCCTTCTCCCCCTGTTTTCTCACAAATGTAAACAGTTCTCGGTGTGTCTGATTTCTTTAATAAATGCAACTAACTCTTCGCAACTTGTCTATTTTCTCATCTTTGCTAACAAATTTTTTCTCCCCCTGTTTTCTCAACAAATGTAAACAGTTCTCATTGTGCCTGTTTTTTCAATAAATGCGACTAAATCTTCTTAATGTGTCTATTGTCTTCATTACTGTAAACCAATAAGGTAAACGTATATATACAAACAACGGCTCAACACACAATTACTTTCTTCACATTTTCGCTGCTGGGTATACAGCAAAGCAAACGTTTTTTCCGTGCACGAAATATACAAATTACTTACAAAGATCTACTGGAGGAGTACTATTACTGTCAGATCCAGCCAAACAAGAAAGGGATGCGTATATGTGGCTTACTAAATACAGCATACCCTTATTCTTCTGTTCTACGAAATAACCCAGACACGCAAGTGTATATGTAAGATGTCGGGCTATGCAACCCTTCTAAATATTGGGATTCCAAGGCTGTGGTTGAATCATTTTCTACACTGTTCTTGTTGCAAAGGATGTGAAAGTTTAGGAGACGACGGTCAGTATTCTTTAATGTTTCAAGTGTTTCAGATTGATGTCTCAATCCGTGTTGTCATTCTCCTTTGGTACTGATCTCCTCTGACATTTTCCTTTCGGATAGGTCCAAAATACTAAGACAGCTTGTGCTTATATGTGTGTGTGTGTGTGTGTGTGTGTGTGTGTGTGTGTTTTTCGTGTAGATGGTGGTATGATGTCTGTGTGATTATATGCGTATATACGTGTGTGTAGGTGGCGCGTGGTGTGTGGGGGGGGGGGGGGGCTGTCTGTATGTGTGTGATTATATGTGTATGTATGTGTGTGGTTTATACACACATGAAACTGTCGTACAGAAATAATTAAACAATAACTGATACCTTCGTCATAGGTTGTGCCATACATGAGAGGCTGGTCCGAGCTGACCGCAATGGCTCCCTTGCATTTCTTATACTGGCCGGTGAGCATATCCTTGCACGCAGCCTGACACACTCGCCCGCACGAGTCATGAGCTCGGATAAGGGCTTCGCTGACTCCCGCTGTTGGAATAACATCAGTGTATTGATACATCTGTTATCTGCTTGTCATGAACTAGCAATAGCTGGATATCATAACCGGGCAAGAATTACAGGTGGGTTATGATTGTTGATTATGTGGCACGTAGCCATTTATTCACATGTACACCTCGTCTTAGAGGTTGATGTCGCCGAAAAGATAAGAGCGCCTAAGCTCTTAAACTTCCGGTGTGCTGATGACTGGGTAGGGAGTTCAGCCCATACACCTGTCAGTTGGACTTCAGTGTTGAATTCTTGTTCAGAAAGCAAACTACTGAGCGTAAAACTGCTTAGAAAATAAATTTACCTGGGTTGGTCGCAACGCCCTGCAAAAAAAATGCAAATTTAAAAAAAAAAAAAAAAAACACGAAAATCTACCTACTCTTATTCTTCTTCTGCCGTTTATCCCCCTCCCCCATAGGCCCTCAACCAACCCACGCCACGCCGTCCTAGCTCCCTCCATGTTCTCCCAGTATTACTCATCTCTGTCTGTAATTCTTTTCTCCGCTTGTTTTAAGCTCCCCCGCTATTTCCTTTACCTTGTGGCTTCCAAACAAGAGAGTCTCTAGTTATATTACCCCAGATGTTGTCCGTGTGTGTCCTATCCAAAGCCAGCGCCTATTCCTCCTACTATGTATTTCCATCTGCCATTTGTAATTTCCCGCCTTACTTTGTTAAGTTTATTTTTGTTTTGGATTTGGATTTTAAAGATTGAGCACAACCCATACGTGCAACACTGATCGAAAATGTTCAACATTCTAATGAATTGGCAAGAACTCAAGGCTTATTCTATTACTGCTGAATTAGCAAATTATGACACTAAATTTTAAGTCACGACTTATAAAGGAAATGCTTCTAGATCAAAGAAACTACCTTTATTTTCATTTTGCAACCCCTATTGTGCCAGGAATTCGAAAAGGTTTAAAAAGCCTTTTTTCAGAAAAGTAAGGCAGATCCTCACGAATTACAGGAAGAATATTTTTGCATTATGAGAGTCTAATAGTAGGATTTATGATACCAATAATAAGAAAAAAGATATTTCTAATGTTGATTTTGGCATCTAATTCTGTCAGAGTGTGATAACTACATTCAGAAAAGTTCTGATACAAAAATTAATTGCCAACAAGAGGTCTTACATCTCAAAGAAAGATGCTTATCAATGCTAAAAAGAACACTTGATTTTAAAACCCAGGCTTCTAGACCACTATTTTCGAATTGCCCTTTTTGAATTTGGCTGAAGAAAACCACCACCCTATTATTAAAGAGCATTGCAGAACATTACCTTTTATAGATTGGAAGGAAGAAAAAACAATTTAAAGAAAACAATGGCTGCCTAAAGATACAGAGCAGTTCTGGCAAGGAGTCATGAAACATCCCAAATTTAAAGAGCTTGCTTCTTTTATGTTACTTGCTTAATAACACCTATTAGCAATGCTGCAGTGGAGAGGATGTTCTCACTTTTAACATGCATAAAGACCAAAGCGGGGAAATTTGACTTCAACTGTCTCTCTTAGAAGCAATTATTAGAATTAGAGCAGAACTATTATCTTCAAACAAGTGCTGTAATGAATGTGTTCCTTCACCAAAAAATGTTGAATGATTTCAAAGCTGGGAAATTTTATATTTCTAATGAATCCTGTACTGAATTTCCCAACAATGAAGAGGAATACTTATCTGAAGAAGATGTGTTCATGTGATGTAAGTATATTTTTAATATATCTTTTTACTGGGCAATGTTTGGCCTTTTTTTTGGGGGGGGGGGGGCCTTTTTATTTCGTGACTTGGCTTTTTTTTAATCACGGTGATCTGGCAACCCTGTACCTCGCCCATTTTGCCGATTAACCCGATGCGGGGTGCACAGGAGCCAGAAACTAGTTATCAATACGCCTCAACGTGTCTAAAAAAATAATCCTACAGGCTCTATTTAGTCATATGTTTGATAATCAATTATATATAAATTATAATAACGCTAGTGGCAACTGTTTCCCACGTTGAAGTGTCTAATCAAAAAAATTGGAAGGTACTTTGCATTGATTGTTTAGTTAAGATCTTAGGTATATAATTTATTGGTTTTTTGTGGTGTAGATTCAGTGAGGAAACTACTCGATATCTAATGGGAGAGAACAAGAATCTTAACCTACAGTCGAAAGAAGTATAAAATAATAGAACCACGCCGCTGATACTAAGACAGCGAAATAGAAGAAAATGAAGGAAGCGTGTGACAGACAAGGTGGCGAAATTTAGCCGACTGATACTAGACTATAGATTATGGAACATCCAGACAATGGGACACTCGATTACTAACTAGGGACTAATAGAATCTAAACTAGAAGAGTGGGTCGCCTGTGAAATAATTTAATTATAGATCAGATGGGTAATTCGGATGAATAAATAGTGATAGGTAACACTGAATATTTAAAAAGGGTTTAAATATGGTTTCTTTCGACCAATCTACTTGAGCCCAAGTGTGTTAAAGGTCACACCAGGACATCCTGTGAAGTGGTCCCCCACATTCGCATCATTATCATCGCTTCAATGAGGGCCTTTACAAGCCTATCCTCTAAATCTATGTTAATACTTCAGCCTCGTGTATAATATAATTTATGTGTGTCTGGAGTGAATCAGAATTATAATTTACAATACTGCGTCATGGTGTGAGGATAGAATCTGGGTAATTTATAATCGATGCTCGGCTTCATAGTTAATGTAATCTGTGGGATTTTATACTCGATGCCTGCACTTCATGGTGTTAAAAATATTTGTGTGATTTATCGTAGTAGGAAGTACAATCTCTATGTTGTAGAATGTGATCAGACTTAGCATATATACATTGATGTGTCAGTAGTCTGTGGAGTGGAATACCATGTGTGTCTACATCTGATTAGATTTAATATAAAGATTGGTTAAGGAAAACTAATAGTGTTTTCATACTTAGTCGTTTGTCATTGTGTTGTTGGTAGCCACATCCTAGGGATTTGTGTGTAACAGTGGTAGACAGCAGTGTGACTATCGCATTGTCTGAATATGAGACTGAAAGCGACGTAGGCAATGAGTGTATCCTGTGTATCATCAGGAGTGGTATGACAAGAGCATTCATTGTTCTCGTTAAATAAATTCCAGGTTTTATGCACATTCATTGTGACTACAGTCAAGTGAATTGACTCAACAAAGTCATAAACCCACAGCAATGCTTAATTTACCTAATTCCTGGACAATCTGTCTAGTGCCGGGTGTGTGAATCAGCACACCTATGATAAATTGATACTGGGCATTGATACGGGTGTGGCACCATATACTAACTCAAAAGGGGGAAAACCAGTGTAGAGTGAGGTTTACTTCTCGATAAGCGAATAGTGTGGCAGGTAAAAGGTGTTCCAGTCATTTGGGCATTCTTGGGTGTCTTTCGCTAACATAGTTTCAAGTCACAATTCATTTCTCCATAATACCCGTTGAATGAGGGTGATAGGGGCTTTTGGGAAACACTGTTTAATGCCTAGCATTTTGTTAAAGGCTTGAGTCGAAGCAGAAATAAATTGGCTTCTCTATCAGATAGAATATATCAGGAAACCCTATCCTAGAAAAGACATGGAAGAAGACTTCTATAACGTCCTTAGAGGTAATATTTCTAAAGGGGACCAACGTGTACATAGATCAATTACAGTTAGAATATATTTATTCCCTCTTGATGTAACATGGTTTAAAGGACCTACGATATCTACTGAGATTTTCTCAAACGGTCTGCTTGCAAGATCTGTTGTTTGCAGTTCTGCTGAGGGTGTTTTTTTTTTTTTACAAGCTTCTGGCAGATGTCACACGATCACATTACTGTTTGATATCACTTTCATAATTTGGGCCAGTAGAACTGTGTTAGTATCCTTGCTCTGGGTTTTTGGGATAGGCCATATGCCCTGCAAAAGGTATGTCATGTGCTAGTTGCAATGCTTTTTTTTTTTAGGATACCACATTTAAATCAAAGTGCCAGCTAGCATTCTTTGTTAGTTTTGGTTTTTGGCCCACAAAATTTAAATATTTTGTAATGATCCATCGGCCTTTTGTGCCTTCCCCCAAAATCTTCCCCAATGTTTTAAGAGGCGTTATATTTGGACTTTGTAGTTCTAATGTCTCAGTTTGGTGGGACTGAGATTGCAATTCTGCAGCTGATCTAGTTTTCTGCATTTCATAAATACTTTCACAGCAAGATGTTACAAAATCATGTGGCATATCATTCACTTCTGGCAGGTTACCAATAATTATATCACAACATGGGTTACATAATGCTGCGCATTTAACCTTGCCTGTCAAGAATGGTGTTTGAATATATGCCCATACATGTGGGTATTTCTCAATATTTCCTGAGAAAGTTCTGCATGTCACATGTTTGCCTGTTTAATCTGCAGGTAGGATAAAGTCTTTCTTTAAACCAATAAGGGTGCTTCCGCTATCACGTAAAACACTGGCTACTTTGCCGTTAACATAACCCTGAGGATATTCAGCTTGCCTCTCAAATAATTAACTAGATTGGCTTCCTCGTTTGCTATCGGTATGGAGTGCCGCAGTTAAAAACGCATCTTCATGAAGCGGTTACAGGTTGTGCATTCTCCAGATGGGAAAACCAATGGTTTTCAGCTGCATTAACTAGATGTTGACTCTCTACTAGTTCTTCATCAGGAAGAACTATCAAACATTGC
>JACEFZ010008517.1:0-68618 GCA_014155875.1 Cepaea nemoralis
TGAGCTCCAGTCTGACAGACATTGCATGGATTACAGCCTGTCCACGGATGAGCTGCCAGTCTGACAGACATTGCATGGATTACATTGCCTGTCCACGGGATGAGCTGCCAGTCTGCAGACATTGCATGGAGCCTGTCCACAGTTGCACTGGGAGCCTGTCCACAGGATGAGCTACCAGTGTTGCAGACATTGCCAGGAGCCTGTCCATAGGATGAGCTACCAGTCTGGCAGACATTGCCAGGAGCCTGTCCACAGGATGAGCTACCAGTCTGGCAGACATTGCCAGGAGCCTGTCTACAGGATGAGCTGCCAGTCTGACAGACATTGCCAGGAGCCTGTCCACGGGATGAGCTACCAGTCTGGCAGACATTGCCAGGAGCCTGTCCACGGGATGAGCTGCCAGTCTGGCAGACATTGCCAGGAGCCTGTCCACAGGATGAGCTACCAGTCTGGCAGATATTGCCAACGGAAATGAAGCTAAGCTACCAGTGTTGCACGGGCTGATGGTTCCTGTATCAGGAGAGAGAAGATATTTCTGCGCGGACTCGACTGGAAAGTCTCTATCCAATCCTCCACCCCACAGACGCCAGCTTTGTCCAGAGCCCATGCCACCTAAACGTCAACGCATCAGACTCAACAGTTAAGCTCAGTCTTCCAGCGATCTTCCAGCTGAACAACCAACCAGTAAAGCAACCAATCAACCAGCCATTCGACAACCAACCAGTCAACCAACCAATCAATCAACCAGCCAGTCAACCCACCAACCAACCAACCCACCAACCCCTTTGTGGATAATAGCAATCAATTATTTGGACTTCCGGTCCCTAACATAGAGGATAGGCATTTGAACGGTTAAGGCCTCTGGAGTGTTTATGCTTGTGACTACCGTCTGCATTCGCATTTTCCTAATGTTGGACTGGAAGTGCATGTTTAAGTTTCCTAATGTTGGACTGGAAGTGCATGTTTAAGTTTCCTAATGTTGGACTGGAAGTGCATGTTTAAGTTTCCTAATGTTGGACTGGAAGTGCATGTTTAAGTTTCCTAATGTTGGACTGGAAGTGCATGTTTAAGTTTCCTAATGTTGTACTGGAAGTGCATGTTTAAGTTTCCTAATGTTGGACTGGAAGTGCATGTTTAAGTTTCCTAATGTTGGACTGGAAGTGCATGTTTAAGTCGCCCTGCTACTGAGTTGAGTGCGTGGCGCGACACTGAGCTGTGAATTTCGTGTGACATGCTTCTATACCTGTCCGCGGTTGTTTGTAGCATGAACTGCATGTTCGGAATAATGGCAGCCGACTTGTCGCAGAACTGACTGGATTGCCTTGTGCAGAAATGTGTGGCTGCTGGTTTTCTAGTCACTGCCGTTTCCATCGACGATGAACTGTATTTTTCTGGATGACTTTTGTGTTAGCATTCTGGCAGCGGAATTATGCAGTGTACCTGTGCGGGCTGTTGGTTTGTCGAGACTCCTGTCTGTTCCACTTTTCACGTGGGACAGTGAGGGGCATTTTATGTGAGTTTGACTGGCACAGGAACGGAGCATAATGGGGACGACCCGTTGCCGTGAAGTTGGATACGAGACTAACTAACTAACTTATCAATGATTGACCAAAGTGCATCCCAAGAATAGTGTTGTTTTGCGTGTTGTTTTGGTAACAGTTAAAACAAACAGAAATGTGGTTTCTGGGGAAAATATAAATAAGAATGAAAGAGGCAGTCCTTCAAGAAATAGATGGAAACCACAAAATGAATACAGAAACGACTCGCAGTCAGGACTGTTTATGTAGCATGTTATGAGAATAAAGTGGAAACGTTAGTGAAGACGACAGGGCGGTGCGCTGATAGAGTCATGGCCGCGATCAGAACAGGGGTCGATGTCTACGCTCATCGTCTCACTAAGTGATGGGAAGACTGGCTGCACAATCCTCCGTGCATTCAGGCCAGCGAAATGTGATGATTCTATCGCATAAGTTGATGGGGAAATATAGTTGACAACTCAGTGACAGCTAGACAAGTTGATCGGGAAAGTTGATAGGAAAAATTGATGGGGAAATAGAGGTGACAATTCTGTGACAGCTGGAACAGTTGATGGGGAAATAGAGTTTACAACTCAGTGACAGCTAAACAAGCTGATCGGGAAAGTTGATAGGAAAAATGATAGGGAAATAGAGTTGACAACTCAGTGACAGCTAGACAAGTTGATCGGGAAAGTTGATAGGAAAACTTGATGGGAAAATAGAGTTGACAACTCAGTGTCAGCTTGAACAGTTGATGGGGAAATAGAGTTGACAACTCAGTGACAGTTGGAACAGTTGATGGGAACAGTTGATGGGGAAATAAAGTTGACAACTCAGTGACAGCTAGACAAGTTGATCGGGAAAGTTGATGGGAAAAATTGATGGGGAAAGAGGTAAACAGAGAGATAAATATCTAGGTGGCCACAAGCCATAATTAGATCAAGAACTCAGATCTAATCCAAGACTGCGATCGTGTGAGGTGACAAACTTCAATCTACACGACACATGATGATGATGCACACATAAAAGTCAGTCAGTGGATGTGCAGTCAGGTGTTCTAGTGTTGGTTCCTGACATCATGGATGGTGTCATCATCCTCGGGTCTGATTATGAGACTGTTGACTTTGTTGATCTGTTGCCACCCTCAGGGCCACCAGCGGAAAGGTCTGGTCTGTGTGTCCGTCTACTGTCTGTGCCGGCTGCTGTACAAACTGCTGCAGTCTCTGCACAACCGGCACAAGAGGCTGGCGCGCCAGAAGGAATACCAGCAGAAGTACGAGCCTCTTCTCCAGGCCCTGGATGAACTACAGGTAACCTATTGCATGTTGCGTCAGCTCCAGGCCCTCCCCCTTCCCCATCGTCGCCTTGTGTGTACATATTCTGTGTTCCTGCACATCCCGCAGACAGACTATGATTTATATCGTCTGCTGTACACTGACCATAACAATATTTAAAACCTGTAGCACAACAATTTTCTCCATCTCCGTGGCCAAAGGCTTGCGAACGCTGTTAGTGAGCCGGGTACCAGGCGTTCGAAGCTCAGCTGCGACCGATTTGTGCAGCAGACCGTGTCGCGTTGTGTTATAACGTGCTGGTATGGGAGCCGGTCGTTAAGAAAGCAATGGCAAACTACTGAAAGTAACACTTGCCTAGTACATCAACAGCAGCTGAAAAATGCTGGTGTTGACTGCAACGTCCCGTAAGGGATACGCAACAAATTTTTTTTTTTAGCACAACACCAACAAACAATTTACAGTAACATTTGTGAAAATGGAAGTGGTGGCAGTAACAGCGGCATTCCGGTGGCTAGAGGAGACTACTGCAACACACGTTGTATTCATTACGGATTCAATGAGTATGCTTAGTAAGGTGGAGAAAGGAATGTTTTGTGTGGAATGGCTCTCGTCGCTTCAGGGGTAACAGATTGTGAGAACTGTATGGATATTTTGCTCTGGCCATGCGGGTGTACGGGGGAATGAACAAGCTGATAGGCTAGCAGGGAATGCACCTCTTGGTGGTATCTTGCCTATGGACAAGGGGGAGGTGGTCGTGCGCTTGTGGGACCAGGTGGAGAAGGCGGAGGAACAGATTGAGAACCCATATGTGGAAAGAATGAGATTGCGGGGGATCGGCAGGGGTTCTGGAAGAATCTCAAAACTGAGATGGAAGACCAGGAGAACTTTTAATCAGATAGCGGTGGGAACGATTAGTAGTATCACTCTTCGCTGGCTGTTAAACGAGGGGACTGAGCACGTATGGGAATGTCCTGAATGCAGTGATGTCGGTTCTTAACTCAACTCAACTTGTGAGAACCTGCTTCTTACCTGAGGCAACATGGGTGTGAGTCATGGACCATTTCGCAATCTCTCATCATCATAATCATCATCATCATCATCATCATCATCATCATCATCATCATCATCATCATCATCATCATCTTCCATATTCAAGCGTCGTGAGAATGAATAATTGGCGATCCAGCACCCAATGGGTGGCATCGTATAGTGTCATTCCGTATGATTGTGCAATGCCTTTGATGTCGTCAATCCATTTTCTTTTCGGGCGTCCTCGTGGTCTCGTCACAGATGATCGTTGATGTAGGGCCAGTGATGGTTGTTGATGATGCTGCATTCTAACGACATGGCCAAACCATTGGATCTTCTGTCTTTCAATAAATGTGGCACAAGGTGTTGATCCCACGGTCTGTCTGATAACAACATTGCTTACTCGGTCTCGGATTGTTAAGTTGGCAGCTCTCCTCAGGCTTCTCATCTTGCAGGTGTTGATTTTGCGAAAGTTTGATTTAGATAAAGTCCAAGTTTGAGATTGGTAGCAAAGAGTTGGTGAATATGTTGTTTATTATCTGTCGTTTTGCGGACATAGGTGTATTTGGATGTTTCAGTCTAGGTGATAGTTGATATGTAAGTGCACTAGCTTTTTGACATCTGATTTCGATTTCTCTGACCAATCTGCCATTTTCTGTGATCATACTTCCAAGATACTTGAATTCTTTAACTTTTTTTCAGAGATGTTCTATCTCTAAACGAGAAAATTGTAAACCTAAATATGACAGGAGATGTTATTAAGAATATCGTGGACGAAGGAGGAGGACAATACAACATTCTTCCAGATCGGAACATGGAAGAAACCAGGCTCATATACAACATCATGTCTCCGGCTCATATACAACATCATGTCTCCGGCTCATATACAACATCATGTCTCCGGCTCATATACAACATCATGTCTCTGGCTCATATACAACATCATGTCTCCGGCTCATATACAACATCATGTCTCCGGTTCATATACAGCATCATGTCTCCGGCTCATATACAACATCATGTCTCCGGCTCATATACAACATCATGTCTCCGGCTCATATACAACATCATGTCTCCGGCTCATATACAACATCATGTCTCCGGCTCATATACAACATCATGTCTCCGGCTCATATACAACATCATGTCTCCGGCTCATATACAGCATCATGTCTCCGGCTCATATACAACATCATGTCTCCGGCTCATATACAACATCATGTCTCCGGCTCATATACAACATCATGTCTCCGACACTGAAATACTTTGAACATACTAAACGTCACAGTGTGAGCTAGAGATGAACCAGGTCTGTGCCAGCTGGAGATGAACCAGGTCTGTGCCAGCTGGAGATGAACCAGGTCTGTGCCAGCTGGAGATGAACCAGGTCTGTGCGAGCTGGAGATGAACCAGGTCTGTGTGAGCTGGAGATGAACCAGGTCTGTGTGAGCTGGAGATGAACCAGGGCTGTGCGAGCTGGAGATGAACCAGGTCTGTGCGAGCTGGAGATGAACCAGGTCTGTGCGAGCTGGAGATGAACCAGGTCTGTGCGAGCTGGAGATGGACCAGGTCTGTGGGAGCTGGAGATGGACCAGGTCTGTGCGAGCTGGAGATGAACCAGGTCTGTGCGAGCTGGAGATGAACCAGGTCTGTGCGAGCTGGAGATGGACCAGGTCTGTGCCAGCTGGAGATGAACCAGGTCTGTGCGAGCTGGAGATGAACCAGGTCTGTGGGAGCTGGAGATGGACCAGGTCTGTGCCAGCTGGAGATGGACCAGGTCTGTGCCAGCTGGAGATGGACCAGGTCTGTGCCAGCTGGAGATGGACCAGGTCTGTGCGAGCTGGAGATGAACCAGGTCTGTGGGAGCTGGAGATGAACCAGGTCTGTGCCAGCTGGAGATGGACCCGGTCTGTGGGAGCTAGAGATGGACCAGGTCTGTGGGAGCTAGAGATGGACCAGGTCTGTGGGAGCTGGAGATGAACCAGGTCTGTGGGAGCTGGAGATGAACCAGGTCTGTGTGAGCTAGAGATGGGCCATGTCTGTGGGAGCTGGAGATGGGCCATGTCTGTGGGAGCTGGAGATGGACCAGGTCTGTGCCAGCTAGAGATGGACCAGGTCTGTGGGAGCTGGAGATGGATGTATAACCACTGCCTCCCATAGTGATACAGACTGGCTGGCAGTGTCGCCCGCGGTTGAAACAACTAGGGTTAAAGGCATGAAGTTCACTACACCAGGCTTACCCATCCAGCAGCTCGGCCTCTCTCCACAGTGCAGCTAACCGCATCCGGAAGCCTCTCATAGAGCACCAGTTATGTAGCTGGGGCCACGACCCCCAGGGGATATCATCCATGGAGTCATGATATCTGGCCTGACGTGGCGCCCTATCCAATTGTGCGGCTTATTTATTGTAGATAGATATGCATCCCGGCCGTGTCACGTGTACAAACTCCGTGTTTCAGCATCCACTGGATGTATCCATCACAGATCTACCATTTCACGACTTGTGCCTGCAAGTGAGCCAACAGCCCCATGACCTGGACGATATTCTGCTTGCCTTTCAGATTAAAGTGAGTACCGTGGCTTGCCGTTCTGTCTTTGATAGTCTTGTGAATGATACATTGTCTTGTAACCTGTCAATATTGTTGTTAAGGGTGTCAAGAGTGTTAAGCATGTGGCGTCACAGTGCAGACGAACATGGTGACGTCATAAGGACAGTTTAGGAATGACCACCTCACTTATTGACATGCACCAACGAGGAGCAGCCTTCTGTTATACGTGTTTTGATCAGTAAAGGGGTGAAACCTACAGAAATTCATCGGCGAATGAAGATCCAGTATGGTGATGCATGCCTGTCAGTTTAGCAAGTGTGTGAGTGGAGAATGTTCGGTTAGGTTAAGAGGTTCAGCAGGTGGTACATGAGTGGTTACACATGCGACCAAGACCATTTTTCTAAAGATTTTCCAAGCTGGAGGACTTGTACTGAATGCAATGGTGACTACATCGAAAAATGATACATTTGTTCTTTACTTTTTTAGAATATATCTATACAGACACACACAAAAACAGTGAAGGTTTTCATCTGAAACATTGATGTTAGCTTATCTGTCTTGTATATAACATTGATGTTAGCTTATCTGTCTTATAGATAACAATGATGTTAGCTTATCTGTCTTGTATCTAACATTGATGTTAGCTTATCTGTCTTGTATCTAACATTGATGTTAGCTTATCTGTCTTGTATCTAACATTGATGTTAGCTTATCTGTCTTATAGATAACATTGATGTTAGGTTATCTGTCTTGTAGATAACACTGATGTTATTTCTAGTAAAACGATCGTCACAAGACAGGAGATGTGGATTTATCCTGTGATTAGTTTAGCATCTGCATGTTTACTTGTCCCATGATTTGCTTGCATCCCCAGGCTGTGGGTACTGATGTCAAAACAAATGCCATAGTAGCCCTGTTAAACGCTGCCACTACTGCTGATGTTACTGTAAGTATTGCTGTTGTTGATTGTTGATGTTACTCTCAGTATTGCTGTTGTTGATTGTTGATGTTACTGTGTGTTTTGCTGTTGTTGAATGCTGATGTTACTGTGAGAATTTATCTTGTTAATTGTTTATGTTACAGTGAGTATAGCTGTTGTTGGTTGTTGGTGTTACTGTGAGTATTTCAGTTGTTGATGTTACTGTGAGTATTGCAGTTGTTGATGTTACTGTGAGTATTGCAGCTGTTGATGTTACTGTGAGTACTGCTGATGTTACTGTGAGTATTGCTGATGTTACTGTGAGTACTGCTGATGTTACTGTGAGCACTGCTGATGTTAAAGTGAGTAATGTTATTATTGACTGTTGATGTTACTATGAGTATTGTTGTTTGTTGATGTTTTTGTGAGTATTTCTGCTGTTAGTTGCTGTGAGTTCTGTTGATGTTACTGTGTGTACTGCTGATGTTACTGTGTGTACTGCTGATGTTGATGTTATTGTGAGTATTGTTATTTGTTGATGGTTCTGTGAGTACTGCTGATGTTACTGTGAGTACAGCTGTTGTAGATGTTACTGTTGGTACATCTATTGTAGATGCAACTGTTGGTACAGCTGTTGTGTGTGTTACTGTTGGTACAGCTGTTGTAGATGTTACTGTTGGTACAACTGGTGTAGATGTTACTGTTGGTACAACTGTTGTCGATGTTACTGTTGGTACAGCTGTTGTAGATGTTACTGTTGGTACAACTGTTGTAGATGTTATTGTTGGTACAGCTATTGTAGATGTAACTGTTGGTACAGCTGTTGTAGATGTTACTGTTGGTACAGCTATTGTAGATGTAACTGTTGGTACAGCTGTTGTAGATGTTACTGTTGGTACAGCTATTGTAGATGTAACTGTTGGTACAGCTGTTGTAGATGTTACTGTTGGTACAGCTATTGTAGATGTTACTGTTGGTACAGCTGTTGTGGATGTTACTGTTGGTACAGCTATTGTAGATGTAACTGTTGGTACAGCTGTTGTAGATGTTACTGTTGGTACAGCTGTTGTCGATGTTACTGTTGGTACAGCTGTTGTAGATGTTACTGTTGGTACAGCTGTTGTAGATCTTACTGTTGGTACAGCACTTGTAATGTTGATGGTACTGTGAGGACAGCTGTTACTTGACGAACGATGTGTTCATGATTTCAAGATAACAGCTGTGCACGCGGTACTTCCCCTGTTGCTGCCTGTCACTTAGACTGCTATAGTTACACACACACACACACACACACACAAGCGCGCACGCACTCACGCACACTCAGGACAGTGGCCCTGCACAGACAGTCCGAATTATGCAGCAATGCCACAGCTGACCCAGAAATCAGCAGAGCTGTGATGTCCCCCAGCTTCACAACTGATGCCATTCTGTCACAACAGGTGACGAGGGACCAGTCGGCAGCACCCGCACACACAGACGCGGAACCACCACCCAGCAGTCACTCTGTGTTCGCAAATTGGATGCGAGGATTTTCCAAATGCTGCCAATCAGTACGTAACGGGGTGGATGTTGGCTTGCTGTCTATGGGTGTAAGTGGGGTGTCTGGCACAGCCATATCAACAGTGCGTGTGTGTTCACACACATACATACATAAATAAAACACACCTTTAAAACAAATACCTGTCGGTAACATACGTGTGTGCCTATACAAAAACATCCACATGTATAACAAATACTGCCAAAAAAACACCCACCTGTGCTACGGTACAACAAAAACACACCTGTAAAACAAACACCAGCCTGTACAACGAAAGAACAAAAACTCACCTGTACAACAAACACCAGCCTGTACAACGAAGGAACGAAAACCCACCTGTACAACAAACACCAGCCTGTACAACGAAGGAACGAAAACCCACCTGTACAATAAACACCCGCGTGCACAGAAGAAGCTTCTATTGGATCAACACAGGCAGAAACTACATCAGCACTTCCAGAAATAACTGGCAGAAATTGCATCAGCAATTCCAGAAACAACTGGCAGGAACTGATTCAGCATTTCCAGAAACAACTGGCAGGAACTGTATCGGCATTTCCAGAAACAACTGGCAGAAACTTAACTGGTAGAAGCAGACACACAATGACAACAGTCTGGAAAGGCTACATCTGTAAATCAAACAATTATACAACCAACGTCCGTTGAACAGACGTGTGTAGAATAAATATTTACAAAACACTTTGATGAAGTACAGTTTTCTCAGACATGTTTATAAAACACACCTGCCAAGTAGACTTTTCTCAAACTTATAGTTGTAAATTGAACGTTTCAGAATTCACATTTGTAGAGCTGGTGTTTATACACATTTGTTTCAGTAGCTGGGATTTGTAAAACAGACATTTGAAGAACAGATTTAGAAACGGGCAGTCCATAAATGTTGAAAGTGGGCACAAAACAAGGGCATACGAACACTAGCCAGATAGCTGGTATATGTATGGATTGCACATCAGTGTAGTCTGTAGGCAGGTCGAGTTGTCTGAGACGGGCAGGTGACATGTATGTCCTGTCATCTGGCATGTATGTCCTGTCATCTGGCATGTATGTCCTGTCATCTGGCATGTATGTCCTGTCATCTGGCATGTATGTCAGACAAGTAGGACCTGTGCTGTCCTGTACACCAAACAGACCAGTGACACCGGCGTGGTATCCTGTGAGACAACTAACTTTCAGTATGTCATTAGACAGACATTACGTTGGCATCATCATGCAGATTGTCATTTGACAAACATTACGTTGGCATCATCATACAGATTGTCATTTGACAGACATTACGTTGGCATCATCATGCAGATTGTCATTTGACAGACATTACGTTGGCATCATCATACAGATTGTCATTTGACAGACATTACGTTGGCATCATCATAGAGATTGTCATTTGACAGACATTACGTTGGCATCGGCATACAGATTGTCATTAGACGGACATTACGTTGGCATCGGCATGCAGATTGTCATTTGACAGACATCACGTTGGCATCATCATGCAGATTGCCCTTTTTTTTAAAATGTTGCATATCCCTTACAGGACGTTGCATTCAACACCAACATTTTCAGCTGCTGTTGATGTACTAGGCAATATTTTACGTTCAGTAGTTTGCCATTGCTTTCTGAACCACTGGCTCCCATACCAACACGTTATAACACAAAGCGACACGGTCTGCTGCACAAATCGGTCGCAACTGAGTTTCGAACGCCTGGTAAGCGGCTCACGAACCGCGATCGCAAGCCTTTGGCCACGGAGACCGGCCAGAGACCGGATTGCCCTTTGCAGAATGTTATTCTTATCACTGCCGGCAGAAAAGCCTCAATTTTCACGTGTTCCGCTGACTCGGCCCCTGTATGTTCCCCAGGCAACCATGCCTTCCGAGACTGTTCTTTCTAACCTACCGTGGTGTCTCAGAGTAGTTCAACTTCCCAGACATGCTGATGTGGAGGCAAGTCACATGGAAAACTACTAGCTGGACACAGTGTGGATTAGCTTTCCCTATTACTAGTGTCACCCGCCATCAGGCGAACCCACTCCGACTTCTGAGGTACTTGTTTACGTCCCAAAGTCAAGGACGAAAAGTCGACATGTTAGTCCAAGTGTTCGGTATAGGGGGTTGAACCCGCTGCCCCGACATCAGCACATGGAAGTTTAAGGTTTTCCTGGTTATCTTCATAACTTCTCGTGTATCACCCGCAATGGCAGTAACTCTGAGCGTGTTTTGCTCTCATTCCGCGAAGCTCTTCTCAAGAACCTCATCTCCACTGCATCCAGTTTCTTTTCTGTAAGTGAATGTCCTCACCTGTGGTATTTCTGCGTCACGGTTTGGTCTATATTTGTACAAGAGGCTCTGGCATTTCTGTGTCAGGGCTTGGTAATGCTTGTACAAGAGTCTCTGGATATGGCGATTCAGCTCTTTATCTCTGTGTCACATATCCGTCACATATCACTATTTAGCCTAGGTATTGACAACGACTGACCTGTTTGATGTTTATATTGTCCCCGCGTATGGCCTATAATGTCCCCCTTGTATTTCAGGACAAGAGTGGATCTGATGTGGCAACAAGCAGTAGGACGCTCCCGCTGGAGGATGGCCAGCCTTTGCTGTTGAACAATGTCCCCATCAGTTTGTCAGAAGTGATCCATCTACGGGTACAGTTTCATAATGTCATCTTGTTCATATACTTATGTCACGGGTACATCTGTGTTTTACAGTGTCATCTTGTTCATTCACGTATGTCACGTGTATATGTATATCTGAGTGCATTTAATTCTTCTGCTCATAAAGTTGCCAACAATGTATATGTTACTATCACCATTATATTATGTAATTCTGACAATTCATAGACTTAAGATGGAGATTGATTTGATTTTCAACTGTGAGCTACGTTCATCCATCAGGAATCAATAACGTTGCCGATCTCTGAGTGGTATATATACATGTAGTGGGTGGTTGGAATGACTAGCCTGGTTATTTGTTTTCTTTCCAGTTTTTAACGAATAACCTATGGTTGGGGAGGGGGGGGGGGTGGGCGGCTGTGGTAGAGCAGTGACCACCACACTTGCCTGCCAGCCTGGGAGGAGGGGGGGGCATTTGTTGGAATACTCCTCGAGGTGGAACTTGAAACAAACAATGTGGCCTGGGCTCCCATATGGACTCGGCCAAAGATGTGTGCCAGGAGATGTTCTGTTGAGTACAAGCTGCTGTTGTGTGCCGATTGGTCTATCCAAATATGGGACCGGCACCTTATGTCACATACGTCTGAAGGCGTTGAAAGGGTAATTGATTTGTTAGTTCACTTACCACATATGTTAGTTCATTTACCACATATGTTAGTTCATTTACCACATATGTTAGTTCATTTACCATATATGTTAGTTCATTTACCACATATGTTAGTTCATTTATCACATATGTTAGTTCATTTACCACATATGTTAGTTCATTTACCACATATGTTAGTTCATTTACCACATATGTTAGTTCATTTACCACATATGTTAGTTCATTTACCACATATGTTAGTTCATTTACCACATATGTTAGTTCATTTACCACATATGTTAGTTCACTTACCACATATGTTAGTTCACTTACCACATATGATAGTTCATTTACCACACATGATAGTTCACTTACCACACATGATAGTTCACTTACCACATATCTTGGTTTCACTTACCACACATGATAGTTCACTTACCACCTAGGTTTGTTTTACTACCAAAACATGATAGTTCACTTAACCCCCATATGAAGTTTACTTTTCCACAATTTTCTTGGGGTTTACTTACCACACATGGGTAGTTCACCTTTCCAACCCAAAGATAGTTCACTTTCCAAAAACATGATAGTTCACTTAAAACCCCCATGATAGTTAAAAAACCACATATCTTG
This sequence comes from Cepaea nemoralis, assembly GCA_014155875.1. Lineage (NCBI taxonomy): Eukaryota > Metazoa > Mollusca > Gastropoda > Stylommatophora > Helicidae > Cepaea > Cepaea nemoralis. Next base: position 12,755 of record JACEFZ010008517.1, read on the forward strand.
GTTTAATTACCCCCACGATAGTTCACTTTCCCCCTATGTTTGTTTTAAATTAACCCCACATGATAAATTTACTTACCACACCTGATAGTTCAATTTTCCCCCACTGAAGTTCACCTTTTCCACACATGATAGTTTAACCCTTTCCCCCATATCCCTTGGGTTTACTTACAACAATGTTGTTCACTTAAAATTTTCGGGGGTTTACTTGCCCAAAACATGTTAGTCACTTACCCCCAAATCTTGGGGGCATTTTCAACACATGTAGTTCACTTTCCAAAATTTTTGGTTCACTTTTCAAAAAGTTAGTTCATTAAAACCCTATTTTTGGTTTACTTACCACCCTATATTAGTTCACTTTCCCCCTATATTAGTTCACTTACCCCAATCTGGGTTTTACTTACAAAAATATCAGTTCAATTACCACCCATATATATTAGTTCACTTACCACCCACCCTATCTTGGTTTTACTTTTCCAGAATTTTAGTTCACTTACCAAAATATCTTGGTTCTTTTACCACAATATATTAAGGTTTTACTTACCACTTAAACTTGGGGCAATTACAACCCCATTTTGTTCACTTACCAAAATATTTGGGTTTACTTACTACGTATTTGTTCACTTTTTCACCCACATATATTAGTTCACTTACCACCCCCCAAAATTTTTGGTTCCCTTACCAGTATATTGTTTTACTTACCCCTTATTTTGGTTCACTTACCACCTAATTTTGTTTACTTCCAATATCTTAGTTAAATTAAAAACATATATTTTTTCACTTACCCCCATTCTTGGTTTTACTTACCCGAATATCATTAAATTACCACCCCCTAAAATAAATTTGTTCACTTACCCACCCACCCCTATTTTTTGGTTTATTCCCCACATAAATTTTGTTCACCCTTAAAAACCCCTATCTTGGTTTTACTTACCCATATCTTGGTTCACTTAAAAAACATTTTTAGTTCAATTTTACCACATATCTTGGTTCACTTAAAATAGTATATTTTTCAAATTATCCCCCCACAAAAATATTTTAAAATTTACTTTCCCCCCCACATATCCCTTTGGGTTCCCCTTACCAGATTTTTAGTTCAATTTTCCATTATTGGGGGTTCATTACCCATTCTTGGTTCACTTAAAACCCATATTTTGGTTTACTTGCCCCCAACATATTTGTTCACTTACCCCCCTTTTGTTAGTTCTTTTTTAAAAACCCCCCCAGTACAAAATTATGGCGGGAACATCTTGAATTGAAATGAGGTGGTTCAGTGTCGGTATGGGGTTTTATGTGTTTGTTTTTCTCTAACTTCAGAGCAGGGATGCCCCAGCCAAGGGCTAAGTGCCTATTCAGATCCCAAAGCTAAACAAGATGCGTGTCGTTTCAGGTAGTGTACTACCGTGTAGTTCACCACTGACCCCGGTTTTATACTCTACCAATTTACTGGTTTTATACTCTACCAAATGTTCTGTTTTTATAAATCTACCACTGTCTGGTCTATACCTTTCCACTGTTGGTTTACTCTACCACCTGTTTTGGTCTATACTCTACCAAATGGGCTGGTCATAGTCTAAATACCCGTCTTGGTCTTTTACTCACCACTGTCCGGTTTATAGTCTACCACTGTCTGGTCTTTTTTACCACTGTCTGGTCTATACTCCCCTGTGGCTAATTTTCCTCCTGGTTATACTCTTTTGTCCTCTACCCTGTCTGGTCTATACTCTACCACTGTCTGGTCTATACCACTGTCTGGCTATCTCTACCCTTTTGGTCTATAGTCTACCCTGTCTGGTCTATATCTACCACTTGGTTATCTTTCACTGTCTGGTCTATACTCCACTGTCTGGTCTATACTCTACCACTGTTGGTCTATACTACTTTTGGTCTATTCTACCACTGACTGGTCTATCTCTACCACTGTCTGGTCTATACTCTACCACGTCTGTCTTCCTTCCCGTCTGGTCTACTCCTGTCTGGTCTTTCTACCCTGACTGGTCTATTACTCTACCGTCTGGTCTATACTCCACTGTCTGGTCTACACCCTGTCTTAACTCGTCTGGCTATATCTACCCTTTTGGTCTATACTCTACCATTCTGGTCTTACTGTCTGGTTACTCTACCCGTCTGGTCTATATCACCACTGTCTGGTCTATACCTCCTGTCTGTCTATATCTACCTGTCTGGTCTTACTCTACCCTGTCTGGTTACTTACCACTGTCTTTTCTCTTTCCCCCCCCCACTGGCTATCTTCCCTTGGTCTATCTCTACCACTGTCTGGTCTATACTCTCCACGTCTGGTCTATATACCCTGTCTGGTCTATACCACCACTTCTGGTCTATAACCCTGTCTGTCATACTTCCAGTCTGGTCTATATCTCCTTTTGGTTATACTTACCCTGCTTTGTCGTCTTTTTACCACTCGGTCTGTCTACCTCCTTTGGTCTATACTCTACCACCTGTCTGGTCTATACTACCACTGTCTGGCATACTCACCCTGTCTGGTTTTACCCTTCGGGCTGTCTCTACTCCCGGGCTAAGTCTACCACTGTCTGGTCTATACTCTACCCTGTCTGGTCTATAGTCTACTCCACTGTCTGGTCTATCTTACCACTGTCTGGTCTATAGTCTACCACTGTCTGGTCTATATCTACCATGTCTGGTCTATCTCTCCACTGTCTGGTCTATATCTACCACTCTGGTCTATACTCTACCACTGTCTGGTCTATATCTACCACTGTCTGGTCTATACTCTACCACTGTCTGGTCTATACTCTACCACTTCTGGTGTATACTCTACCACTGTCTGGTCTATACTCTACCACTGTCTGGTATACTCTACCACTGTCTGGTCTATCTCTACCACTGTCTGGTCTATACTTACCACTGTCGGTTATAGTCTACCACTGTCTGGTCTATACTCTACCACGTCTGGTCTATAGTCTACCACTGTCTGGTCTTACTCTACCACTGACTGGTCTATACTCTACCACTGTCTGGTCTATACTCTACCACTGTCTGGTCTATACTCTACCACTGTCTGGTCTATAGTCTACCACTGTCTGGTCTATACTCTACCACTGTCTGGTCTATAGTCTACCACTGTCTGGTCTATAGTCTACCACTGTCTGGTCTATACTCTACCACTGTCTGGTCTATACTCTACCACTGTCTGGTCTATAGTCTACCACTGTCTGGTCTAACTCTACCACTGTCTGGTCTATACTCTACCACTGTCTGGTCTATAGTCTACCACTGTCTGGTCTATAGTCTACCTGTCTGGTCTATACTCTCCACTGTCTGGTCTATACTCTCCCTGTCTGGTCTATACTCTACCACTGTCTGGTCTATAGTCTACCACTGTCTGGTCTATAGTTACCCTGTCTGGTCTATAGTCTACCACTGTCTGGTATACTCTACCACTGTCTGGTCTATACTCTACCCTGTCTGGTCTATACTCTACCACTGTCTGGTCTATATCTACCACTGTCTGGTCTATACTCTACCACTGTCTGGTCTATACTCTACCCTGTCTGGTCTATACTCTACCACTGTCTGGTCTATATCTACCACTGTCTGGTCTATACTCTACCGTCTGGTTATACTCCCGTCTGGTCTATAGTCTACCACTTCTGGTCTATACTCTACCACTGTCTGGTCTATATCTACCACTGTCTGGTCTATACTCTACCACTGTCTGGTCTATATCTACCACTGTCTGGTCTATTACTTCTACCACTGTCTGGTCTATGTCTACCACTTCTGGTCTATACTCTACCACTGTGGTCTATAGTCTACCACTTCTGGTCTATAGTCTACCACTGTCTGGTTACTCTCTACTGCCTCTCCACTGTCTGGTCTATAGTCTACCACTGTCTGGTCTATACTCTACCACTGTCTGGTCTATGTCTACCACTGCTGGTCTATACTCTACCACTGTCGGTCTATACTCTACCACTGTCTGGTCTATCTACCACTGTCTGGTCTATAGTCTACCACTGTCTGGTCTATACCTACCACTGTCTGGTCTATATCTACCACTGTCTGGTCTATACTACCACTGTCTGGTCTATACTCACGTGTCTACCACTGTCTGGTCTATTCTACCACTGTCTGGTCTATACTCTACCACTGTCTGGTCTATCTCTACCACTGTCTGGTCTATCTTACCACTGTCTGGTCTATACTCTACCACTGTCTGGTCTATTCTACCACTGTCTGGTCTATATCTACCACTGTCTGGTCTATTCTCCACTGTCTGGTCTATACTCTACCACTGTCTGGTCTATACTTACCACTGTCTGGTCTATATCTCCACTTCTGGTCTATACTTACCCTGTCTGGTCTATATCTACCACTGTCTGGTCTATATCTACCACTGACTGGTCTATACTCTACCACTGTCTGGTCTATACTCTACCACTGTGGTCTATACTCTACCACTGTCTGGTCTATATCTCCACTGTCTGGTCTATACTCTACCACTGTCTGGTCTATACCTACCACTGTCTGGTCTAATCTACCACTGTCTGGTCTATATCTCCACTGTCTGGTTATCTACCACTGTCTGGTCTATACTCTACCACTGTCTGGTCTATACTCTACCACTGTCTGGTCTATATCTACCACTGTCTGGTCTATACTCTACCACTGCTGGTCTATACTCTACCACTGTCTGGTCTATACTCTACCACTGACTGGTCTATACTCTACCACTGTCTGGTCTATACTCTACCACTGTCTGGTCTATAGTCTACCACTGTCTGGTCTATAGTCTACCACTGTCTGGTCTATACTCTACCACTGTCTGGTCTATAGTCTACCACTGTCTGGTCTATACTCTACCACTGTCTGGTCTATACTCTACCACTGTCTGGTCTATAGTCTACTACTGTCTGGTCTATACTTACCACTGTCTGGTCTATACTCTACCACTGTCTGGTCTATATCTACCACTGTCTGGTCTATACTCTACCACTGTCTGGTCTATACTCTACCACTGTCTGGTCTATATCTACCACTGTCTGGTCTATACTCTACCACTGTCTGGTCTATACTCTCCACTGTCTGGTCTATACTCTACCACTGTCTGGTCTATACTCTACCACTGTCTGGTCTATACTCTACCACTGTCTGGTCTATACTCTACCACTGTCTGGTCTATAGTCTACCACTGTCTGGTCTATAATCTACCACTGTCTGGTCTATACTCTACCACTGTCTGGTCTATACTCTACCACTGTCTGGTTCTATTCTACCCTGTCTGGTCTATACTCTACCACTGTCTGGTCTATACTCTACCACTGTCGGTCTATACTCTACCACTGTCTGGTCTATACTCTACCACTGTCTGGTCTATACTCTACCACTGTCTGGTCTATACTCTACCACTGTCTGGTCTATACTCTACCACTGTCTGGTCTATACTCTACCACTGACTGGTCTATACTCTACCACTGTCTGGTCTATAGTCTACCACTGTCTGGTCTATACTCTACCACTGTCTGGTCTATACTCTACCACTGTCTGGTCTATGCTCTACCACTGTCTGGTCTATACTCACCACTGTCTGGTCTATACTCACCACTGTCTGGTCTATATCTACCACTGTGGTCTATACTCTACCACTGTGTATACTCTACCACTGTCTGGTCTATATCTACCACTGTCTGGTCTATACTCTACCACTGTCTGGTCTATACTCTACCACTGTCTGGTCTATACTCTACCACTGTCTGGTCTATACTACCACTGTCTGGTCTATCTCTACCACTGTCTGGTCTATATCTACCACTGTCTGGTCTATACTCTACCACTGTCTGGTCTATACTCTACCACTGTCTGGTCTATACTCTACCACTGTCTGGTCTATACTCTACCACTGTCTGGTCTATACTCTACCACTGTCTGGTCTATATCTACCACTGTCTGGTCTATACTCTACCACTGTCTGGTCTATATCTCCACTGTCTGGTCTATATCTACCACTGTCTGGTCTATAGTCTACCACTGTCTGGTCTCTACCACTGTCTGGTCTATACTCTACCACTGTCTGGTCTATACTCTACCCTGTCTGGTCTATAGTCTACCACTGTCTGGTCTATTCTACCACTGTCTGGTCTATAGTCTACCACTGTCTGGTCTATACTCTACCACTGTCTGGTCTATACTCTACCACTGTCTGGTCTACTCTACCACTGTCTGTCTATCTACCACGTCTGGTCTTACTCTACCACGTCTGGTCTATACTCTACCACGTCTGGTCTTACTCTACCACTGTCTGGTCTACTCTACCACTGTCTGGTCTATAGTCTCCACTGTCTGGTCTATATCTCCACTGTCTGGTCTATACTCTCCACTGTCTGGTCTATAGTCTCCACTGTCTGGTCTATAGTCTCCACTGTCTGGTCTATATCTCCACTGTCTGGTCTATACTCTACCACTGTCTGGTCTATACTCTACCACTGTCTGGTCTATAGTCTACCACGTCTGGTCTATACTCTACCACTGTCTGGTCTATACTCCACTGTCTGGTCTATACTCTACCCTGTCTGGTCTATACTCTCCACTGTCTGGTCTACACTTCTGTCTGACTTACCCTGCTGGTCTATCTCTACCACTGTCTGGTCTATACTCTACCACTGTCTGGTCTATACTCTACCACTGTCTGGTCTATAGTCTACCACTGTCTGGTCTATCTCTACCACTGTCTGGTCTATACTCTACCCTCTCTGGTCTATACTCTACCACTGTCTGGTCTATAGTCTACCACTGTCTGGTCTATAGTCTACCACTCTTCTATATCTACCACTGTCTGGTCTATACTCTACCACTGTCTGGTCTATAGTCTACCACTGTCTGGTCTATAGTCTACCACTGTCTGGTCTATACTCTACCACTGTTGGTCTATAGTCTACCACTTCTGGCTTACTTACCACTGTCTGGTCTATAGTCTACCACTGTCTGGTCTATAGTCTACCACTGTCTGGTCTATACTCTACCACTGTCTGGTCTATATCTACCACTGTCTGGTCTATACTCTACCACTGTCTGGTCTATACTCTACCACTGTCTGGTCTATATCTACCACTGTCTGGTCTATACTCTCCACTGTCTGGTCTATAGTCTCCACTGTCTGGTCTATAGTCTCCACTGTCTGGTCTATAGTTACCACTGTCTGGTCTATACTCTACCACTGTCTGGTCTATAGTCTACCACTGTCTGGTCTATACTCTACCACTGTCTGGTCTATAGTCTACCACTGTCTGGTCTATACTCTACCACTGTCTGGTCTATAGTCTACCACTGTCTGGTCTATAGTCTACCACTGTCTGGTCTATACTCTACCACTGTCTGGTCTATAGTCTACCACTGTCTGGTCTATAGTCTACCACTGTCTGGTCTATAGTCTACCACTGTCTGGTCTATAGTCTACCACTGTCTGGTCTATAGTCTACCACTGACTGGTCTATACTCTACCACTGTCTGGTCTATACTCTACCACTGTCTGGTCTATACTCTACCACTGTCTGGTCTATAGTCTACCACTGTCTGGTCTATACTCTACCACTGTCTGGTCTATACTCTACCACTGTCTGGTCTATACTCTACCACTGTCTGGTCTATACTCTACCACTGTCTGGTCTATACTCTACCACTGTCTGGTCTATACTCTACCACTGTCTGGTCTATAGTCTACCACTGTCTGGTCTATACTCTACCACTGTCTGGTCTATACTCTACCACTGTCTGGTCTATACTCTACCACTGTCTGGTCTATACTCTACCACTCTGGTCTATAGTCTACCACTGTCTGGTCTATACTCTACCACTGTCTGGTCTATATCTACCACTGTCTGGTCTATACTCTACCACTGTCTGGTCTATCTCTACCACTGTCTGGTCTATACTCTACCACTGTCTGGTCTATACTCTACCACTGTCTGGTCTATACTCTACCACTGTCTGGTCTATAGTCTACTTGTCTGGTCTATACTCTACCACTGTCTGGTCTATATCTACCACTGTCTGGTCTATAGTCTACCACTGTCTGGTCTATACTCTACCACTGTCTGGTCTATAGTCTACCACTGTCTGGTCTATACTCTACCACTGTCTGGTCTATAGTCTACCACTGTCTGGTCTATACTCTACCACTGTCTGGTCTATACTCTACCACTGTCTGGTCTATAGTCTACCACTGTCTGGTCTATACTCTACCACTGTCTGGTCTATACTCTACCACTGTCTGGTCTATACTCTACCACTGTCTGGTCTATACTCTACCACTGTCTGGTCTATATCTACCACTGTCTGGTCTATACTCTACCACTGTCTGGTCTATACTCTACCACTGTCTGGTCTATACTCTACCACTGTCTGGTCTATACTCTACCACTGTCTGGTCTATACTCTACCACTGTCTGGTCTATACTCTACCACTGTCTGGTCTATACTCTACCACTGTCTGGTCTATACTCTACCACTGTCTGGTCTATACTCTACCACTGTCTGGTCTATAGTCTACCACTGTCTGGTCTATATCTACCACTGTCTGGTCTATACTCTACCACTCTGGTCTATACTCTACCACTCTGGTCTATACTCTACCCTGTCTGGTCTATACTCTACCCTGTCTGGTCTATACTCTACCACTGACTGGTCTATACTCTACCACTGTCTGGTCTATACTCTACCACTGTCTGGTCTATACTCTACCACTGTCTGGTCTATACTCTACCACTGTCTGGTCTATACTCTACCACTGTCTGGTCTATACTCTACCACTGTCTGGTCTATACTCTACCACTGTCTGGTCTATACTCTACCACTGTCTGGTCTATACTCTACCACTGTCTGGTCTATACTCTACCACTGTCTGGTCTATACTCTACCACTGACTGGTCTATACTCTACCACTGTCTGGTCTATATCTACCACTGTCTGGTCTATCTCTACCACTGTCTGGTCTATACTCTACCACTGTCTGGTCTATACTCTACCACTGTCTGGTCTATACTCTACCACTGTCTGGTCTATACTCTACCACTGTCTGGTCTATACTCTACCACTGTCTGGTCTATATCTACCACTGTCTGGTCTATACTCTACCACTGTCTGGTCTATATCTACCACTGTCTGGTCTATACTCTACCACTGTCTGGTCTATACTCTACCACTGTCTGGTCTATACTCTACCACTGTCTGGTCTATAGTCTACCACTGTCTGGTCTATACTCTACCACTGTCTGGTCTATATCTACCACTGTCTGGTCTATACTCTACCACTGTCTGGTCTATATCTACCACTGTCTGGTCTATACTCTACCACTGTCTGGTCTATACTCTACCACTGTCTGGTCTATATCTACCACTGTCTGGTCTATATCTACCACTGTCTGGTCTATACTCTACCACTGTCTGGTCTATACTCTACCACTGTCTGGTCTATACTCTACCACTGTCTGGTCTATACTCTACCACTGTCTGGTCTATACTCTACCACTGTCTGGTATATCTACCACTGTTGGTCTATATCTACCACTCTGTCTATACTCTACCACTGTCTGGTCTATAGTCTACCACTGTCTGGTCTATACTCTCCTGTCTGGTCTATACTCTCCTGTCTGGTCTATATCACCACTGTCTGGTATATCTACCACTGTCTGGTCTATACTTACCACTGACTGGTCTATATCTACCACTGTCTGGTCTATACTCTACCACTGTCTGGTCTATATCTACCACTGTCTGGTCTATATCTACCACTGTCTGGTCTATACTCTACCACTGTCTGGTCTATAATCTACCACTGTCTGGTCTATACTCTACCACTGTCTGTCTATATCTACCACTGTCTGGTGTATACTCTACCACTGTCTGGTCTATAGTCTACCACTGTCTGGTGTATACTCTACCACTGTCTGGTCTATAGTCTACCACTGTCTGGTCTATAGTCTACCACTGTCTGGTGTATACTCTACCACTGTCTGGTGTATACTCTACCACTGTCTGGTCTATACTCTACCACTGTCTGGTCTATCTACCCTGTCTGTTTCTACCACTGTCTGGTCTATAGTCTACCACTGTCTGGTGTATACTCTACCACTGTCTGGTCTATAGTCTACCACTGTCTGGTCTATACTCTACCACTGTCTGGTCTATACTCTACCACTGTCTGGTCTATAGTCTACCACTGTCTGGTCTATAGTCTACCACTGTCTGGTCTATAGTCTACCACTGTCTGGTCTATAGTCTACCACTGTCTGGTCTATAGTCTACCACTGTCTGGTCTATAGTCTACCACTGTCTGGTCTATACTCTACCACTGTCTGGTCTATAGTCTACCACTGTCTGGTCTATAGTCTACCACTGTCTGGTCTATAGTCTACCACTGTCTGGTCTATACTCTACCACTGTCTGGTCTATACTCTACCACTGACTGGTCTATAGTCTACTACTGTCTGGTCTATACTCTACCACTGTCTGGTTACTCTACCACTGTCTGGTCTATAGTCTACCACTGTCTGGTCTATCTCTACCACTGTCTGGTCTATAGTCTACCACTGTCTGGTCTATAGTCTACCACTGTCTGGTCTATACTCTACCACTGTCTGGTCTATACTCTACCACTGTCTGGTCTATAGTCTACCACTGCTGGTCTATAGTCTACACACTGTCTGGTCTATACTCTACCACCTGACTGGTCTATACTCTACCACTGTCTGGTCTATACTCTACCACTGTCTGGTCTATAATCTACCACTGTCTGGTCTATAATCTACCACTGTCTTGTACTCTACCACTGTCTGGTCTATAGTCTACCACTGTCTGGTCTATACTCTACCACTGTCTGGTCTATACGTCTACCACTGTCTGGTCTATAGTCTACCACTGTTGGTGTATACTCTACCACGGTCTGGTCTCATGACTCTACCACTGTCTGGTCTATAACTCTACCACTGTCTGGTCTATACTCTACCACTGTCTGGTCTATACTCTACCACTGTCTGGTCTATACTCTACCACTGTCTGGTCTATACTCTACCACTGTCTGGTCTATACTCTACCACTGTCTGGTCTATAGTCTACCACTGTCTGGTCTATAGTCTACCACTGTCTGGTGTATACTCTACCACTGTCTGGTCTATAGCTCTACCACTGTCTGGTCTATAATCTCTACCACTGTCTGGTCTATACTCTACCACTGTCTGGTCTATAGCTCTACCACTGTCTGGTCTATACTCTACCACTGTCTGGTCGTATACTCTACCACTGTCTGGTTCTATAGTCTACCACTGTCTGGTGTATACTCTACCACTGTCTGGTCTATAGTCTACCACTGTCTGGTCTATAGTCTACCACTGTCTGGTGTATACTCTACCACTGTCTGGTCTATAGTCTACCACTGTCTGGTGTATACTCTACCACTGTCTGGTCTATAGTCTACCACTGTCTGGTGTATACTCTACCACTGTCTGGTCTATAGTCTACCACTGTCTGGTCTATAGTCTACCACTGTCTGGTCTATAGTCTACTACTGACTGGTCTATAGTCTACCACTGTCTGGTCTATACTCTACCACTGTCTGGTCTATAGTCTACCACTGTCTGGTCTATAGTCTACCACTGACTGGTCTATACTCTACCACTGTCTGGTCTATAATCTACCACTGTCTGGTCTATACTCTACCACTGACTGGTCTATAGCTCTACCACTGTCTGGTCTATACTCCTACCACTGTACTGGTCTATAGTCTACCACTGTCTGGTCTATACTCTACCACTGACTGGTCTATACTCTACCACTGTCTGGTCTATACTCTACCACTGACTGGTCTATACTCTACCACTGACTGGTCTATACTCTACCACTGACTGGTCTATACTCTACCACTGTCTGGTCTATACTCTACCACTGACTGGTCTATACTCTACCACTGTCTGGTCTATACTCTACCACTGACTGGTCTATACTCTACCACTGACTGGTCTATACTCTACCACTGACTGGTCTATACTCTACCACTGTCTGGTCTATAGTCTACCACTGACTGGTCTATACTCTACCACTGTCTGGTCTATAATCTACCACTGTCTGGTCTATACTCTACCACTGACTGGTCTATACTCTACCACTGACTGGTCTATACTCTACCACTGTCTGGTCTATAGTCTACCACTGTCTGGTCTATAATCTACCACTGACTGGTCTATACTCTACCACTGTCTGGTCTATAGTCTACCACTGTCTGGTCTATACTCTACCACTGTCTGGTCTATAGTCTACCACTGTCTGGTCTATAATCTACCACTGACTGGTCTATACTCTACCACTGTCTGGTCTATACTCTACCACTGACTGGTCTATAATCTACCACTGACTGGTCTATAGTCTACTACTGACTGGTCTATAATCTACCACTGACTGGTCTATACTCTACCACTGTCTGGTCTATACTCTACCACTGACTGGTCTATACTCTACCACTGTCTGGTCTATAGTCTACTACTGTCTGGTCTATAATCTACCACTGTCTGGTCTATACTCTACCACTGACTGGTCTATACTCTACCACTGTCTGGTCTATAGTCTACTACTGTCTGGTCTATAGTCTACCACTGTCTGGTGTATACTCTACCACTGTCTGGTCTATAGTCTACCACTGTCTGGTGTATACTCTACCACTGTCTGGTCTATAGTCTACCACTGTCTGGTGTATACTCTACCACTGTCTGGTCTATAGTCTACCACTGTCTGGTGTATACTCTACCACTGTCTGGTCTATAGTCTACCACTGTCTGGTCTATACTCTACCACTGTCTGGTCTATACTCTACCACTGACTGGTCTATAGTCTACTACTGTCTGGTCTATAGTCTACCACTGTCTGGTCTATAGTCTACCACTGTCTGGTCTATAGTCTACCACTGTCTGGTCTATACTCTACCACTGTCTGGTCTATACTCTACCACTGTCTGGTCTATACTCTACCACTGTCTGGTTATATCTACCACTGTTGGTCTATACTCTACCACTGTCTGGTCTATAGTCTACCACTGTCTGGTCTATACTCTACCACTGTCTGGTCTATACTCTACCACTGTCTGGTCTATAGTCTACCACTGTCTGGTCTATAGTCTACCACTGTCTGGTCTATAGTCTACCACTGTCTGGTCTATATCTACCACTGTCTGGTCTATAGTCTACCACTGTCTGGTCTACATGTACTACCACTGTCTGGTCTATATCTACCACTGTCTGGTCTATACTCTACCACTGTCTGGTCTATAGTCTACCACTGTCTGGTCTATACTCTACCACTGTCTGGTCTATAGTCTACCACTGTCTGGTCTATAATCTACCACTGTCTGGTCTATACTCTACCACTGTCTGGTCTATACTCTACCACTGTCTGGTCTATACTCTACCACTGTCTGGTCTATACTCTACCACTGTCTGGTCTATACTCTACCACTGTCTGGTCTATACTCTACCACTGTCTGGTCTATACTCTACCACTGTCTGGTCTATACTCTACCACTGTCTGGTCTATATCTACCACTGTCTGGTCTATATCTACCACTGCTGGTCTATACTCTACCACTGTCTGGTCTATAGTCTACCACTGTCTGGTCTATACTCTACCACTGTCTGGTCTATACTCTACCACTGTCTGGTCTATACTCTACCACTGTCTGGTCTATACTCTACCACTGTCTGGTCTATACTACCACTGTCTGGTCTATATCTACCACTGTCTGGTTATACTCTACCACTGTCTGGTCTATAGTCTACCACTGTCTGGTCTATACTCTACCACTGTCTGGTCTATATCTACCACTGTCTGGTCTATATCTACCACTGTCTGGTCTATACTCTACCACTGTCTGGTCTATATCTACCACTGTCTGGTTATACTCTACCACTGTCTGGTCTATATCTACCACTGTCTGGTTATATCTACCACTGTCTGGTCTATATCTACCACTTCTGGTCTATATCTCCACGTCTGGTCTATACTCTACCACTGTCTGGTCTATACTCTACCACTGTCTGGTCTATATCTACCACTGTCTGGTTATATCTACCACTGCTGGTCTATATCTACACTGTCTGGTTATACTCTACCACTGCTGGTCTATACTCTACCACTGCTGGTCTATAGTCTACTACTGTCTGGTCTATAGTCTACCACTGTCTGGTTATACTCTACCACTGTCTGGTCTATAGTCTACCACTGCTGGTATCACCCTGTCTGGTCTACTCCCTTTGTTATCACCCTGTCTGGTCTTATCTACCCTGCTGGTTACTCTACCACTGCTGGTCTATCTACCACTGCTGGTTTTACTCTACCACTGTCTGGTCTATATCACCTGTTCTATATCTCCGCTGGTTATATTCCACTGTCGGTTATATCTACCACTGTCTGGTTATATTCCTGTTGGTCTATATCTACCACTGCTGGGTATTACGTCTGGTCTATATCTACCACTGTCTGGTCTATTTCCCCCGGGGGGGCCCCCCCGGGCCCCCCCGGGGGATATCTACCACTGCTGGTCTATATCTACCACTGCTGGTCTATATCTACCACTTTTTATTCACCCCTTTTTTTCCACCTGCTGGCTATATCTACCACTGCTTCTTACTCTACCACTGTCTGGTCTATAGTCTACCACTGTCTGGTTATACTCTACCACTGCTGGTCTATATCTACCACTGTCTGGTTATACTCTACCACTGCTGGTCTATTCTACCACTCTGGCTTTTTTCCCCCCCCCTTTATTTAATTTTTTTTCTTTCTCCACTGCTGGTTATACTCTACCACTGTCTGGTCTATATCTACCACTGCTGGTTATACTCTACCACTGGGTTTTTTCTCACCACTGCTGGTTTTTCCCCCCGGGGCCCCCCGGGCCCCCCCGGGAAACCCCCGGGCCCCCCCGGGTTTACTCCCCTTTTTTTTCCCCCCTGGTTTTTCCCCCTTCCCCCCTTCCCCCCTTCCCCCCTTCCCCCCCTTCCCCCTCTTTGTCTAACCCCCCCCCTTTCTAACCCCCTTTTAATTTTCCACTGTTGGTTTTATCTTTTTTAAAAATTCCCTTTTTTTACTTTGGTTTCTTCCCCCTTTTTTTTCCCCCCTTTTTTTTCCCCCCGTTTTTTTCCCCCCCTTTTTTTTCCCCCCTTTTTTCCCCACCACTGTCTGGTCTATAGTCTACCACTGTCTGGTTATATCTACCACTGTTGGTCTATATCTACCACTGTCTGGTCTATATCTCACTGGGTTTTTTCTAACCCCCTTTTTTTTTTCTACCATGTCGGTCTATATCTACCACTCTGGTCTATATCTACCACTGCTGGTCTATACTCTACCACTGTCTGGTCTATATCTACCACTGCTGGTCTATATCTACCACTGTCTGGTCTATACTCTACCACTGCTGGTTATATCTACCACTGTCTGGTCTATCTCTACCACTTTGGGCCCCCCCTGGGTTTTTCCCCCCTGGTTTTTCCCCCCTGGTTTTTACCCCGGGGTTCTTAACCCCCTTTTCCCCCCGTCTTTTAGTCTACCCCTGGTTAATTTTTCTTAAATTCAATTTTTTTTCTAATTTTCCCTTTCCCTTTTCAATTTTTGTCTTTTTTAAAAACTGGGATATCTACCACTGTCTGGTTATATCTACCACTGCTGGTTATATCTACCACTTTGGGAATTTTTGGGGTTTTCTTCCCTTTGGGCTAAACCCCCCTGTCTGGTTATAACCCCCCTTTTTAAATCTTTTGTCTAAACCCCCCCCTTTTAAACCCCCCCCCTTTTTCTAAACCCCTGTTTTAACTTTGTCTGGTCTATAGTCTACCACTGTCTGGTTATATCTACCACTGCTGGTTATATCTACCACTGTCTGGTTATACTCTACCCCTGTTTTATATCTACCACTGCTGGTTTATCTACCACTGTCTGGTCTATATCTACCACTGTCTGGTTATACTACCACTGCTGGTCTATATCTACCACTGTCTGGTTTACTCCCTTTTTTACTCCCTTTTTTTTCCCCCCCTTTTTTTTACCCTTTTTTTTCCCCCTTTTTTTTCCCCCCCTTTTTTTTCCCCCCCTTTTTTTTCCCCCCCTTTTTTTTCCCCCCCTTTTGTCTAACCCCCTTTTAACCCCTTTTGTCTAAGTCTTCTTACTTTTTGGGAAATTTTTTTAAAACCCCTGCTGGTCTATATCTACCACTGTTTTTAAATTTTTGGGAATTCCCCGTTTATATCTACCACTGCTGGTCTATATCCCACTGTCTGGTCTATAGTTACCCTTTTTAACTCACCCTTTGGGTTTTTTCCCCCCTTTTTAACTTCCCCCCCTTTTTTTTTAATTGTCTAATCACCACTGCTGGTTATACTCTACCACTGTCTGGTTATACTCTACCACTTTCTGGTCTATACTCTACCACTGTCTGGTTATACTCTAACCCTTTTTTATTCCCCCCCTGGTCTATACTCTACCACTGCTGGTCTATACTCTACCACTGTCTGGTCTATAACCCCCTTCTGGTCTATATCTACCACTGCTGGTCTATATCTACCACTGTCTGGTCTATACTCTACCACTGCTGGTCTAATCTACCACTGCTGGTCTATACTCTACCACTGCTGGTCTATATACCACTGTCTGGTCTTACCTACCCCACCCGGGTCTATATCCACTGTCTGGTCTATACTCTACCACTGTCTGGTTATACTCTACCACTGTCTGGTCATATCCCACTGTCTGGTTATACTCTACCACTGTTGGTTTTTTACCACTGTCTGGTCTATTCTTTTCCCCCTTTTTTTTCCCCCCTTTCTTGCTTCTTTTACCACTGGGTCTTTTCCCCCCCCCCCTTTGGGGCTATATCTACCACTGTCTTTTTCCCCCCGTCTTCTTTTTAAAATTTTTGGGCTAAACCCCTGTTTTAACACCACTGTCTGGCTATACTCTACCCCTGTCTGGTCTATATCTACCACTGTTGGTTATATCTACCACCTGGTCTATATCTACCACTTTGGGGCTATATCTACCACTGCTGGTCTATACTCACCCTGTCTGGTCTATATCTACCACTGTCTGGTCTATATCTACCACTGTTTGGGGTTTTACTCTACCACTGTTGGGTTTTTTACCCTGCTGGTTATATCTACCACTGCTGGTCTTTTTCCCCCCTTTTAAAAATTTTCCCCCTTTTTAATCTACCACTGCTGGTTAAAACCCCCCTTTTGTCTAAACCCCTTTTTTAATCTACCACTGTCGGTCTATCTACCACCGGGTTTTATCTACCCTGTCTGGTTTTATCTCCCCCCCGTCTGGTCTATATCTACCACTGTCTGGTTATACTCTACCACTGTCTGGTCTAAGTTACCCACTGTTCAGGTGTATACTCTACCACCCTCGTCTGGTAGTACTCTATCCTCCCCACTGTCTGTCTATAGTCTACCACTGTCTGGTGTATACTCTACCACTGTCTGGTCTATACTCTACCACTGACTGGTCTATAGTCTACTACTGTCTGGTCTATAGTCTACCACTGTCTGGTGTATACTCTACCACTGTCTGGTCTATAGTCTACCACTGTCTGGTGTATACTCTACCACTGTCTGGTGTATACTCTACCACTGTCTGGTGTATACTCTACCACTGTCTGGTGTATACTCTACCACTGTCTGGTCTATAGTCTACCACTGTCTGGTCTATAGTCTACCACTGTCTGGTGTATACTCTACCACTGTCTGGTCTATAGTCTACCACTGTCTGGTCTATAGTCTACTACTGACTGGTCTATAGTCTACCACTGTCTGGTCTATAGTTCTACCACTGTCTGGTCATAGTCTACCACTGTCTGGTCTATAGGTTCTACCACATGTCTGGTCTATAGTCTACCACTGTCTGGTTCTATAGTCTACCACTGTCTGGTCTATAGTCTACCACTGTCTGGTCTATAAGTCTACAACTGTCTGGTCTATAGTCTACCCACTGTCTGGTGTCTATACTCTACCACTGTCCTGGTCCTATAAGTCTACCACTGTCTGGTCTATAGTCTACCACTGTCTGGGTATACATCTACCACTGTCTGGTCTATACTCTACCACTGTCTGCGTCTATACTCTACCACTGTCTGGTGTATACTCTACCACCTGTCTTGTCTATACTCTACCACTGTCTGGTCTATACTCTACCACTGACTGGTCTATACTCTACCACTGTCTCGGTCTATAGTCTACCACTGTTTGTCTATAGTCTACCACTGTCTGGTCTATACTCTACCACTGATCTGGTCTATACTCTACCAACTGTCGGTCTACACTCTACCACTGTCTGGTCTATACTCTACCACTGTCTGGTCTATAGTCTACCACTGTCTGGTCTATACTCTACCACTGTCTGGTCTATAGTCTACCACTGTCTGGTCTATACTCTACCACTGTCTGGTGTATACTCTACCACTGTCTGGTCTATAGTCTACCACTGTCTGGTGTATACTCTACCACTGTCTGGTCTATAGTCTACCACTGTCTAGGTCTATAGTCTACCACTGTCTGGGTCTATCCTCTACCACTGTCTGGGTCTACACTCTACCACTGTATGGTGTATACTCTACCACTGTCTGGTCTATAGTCTACCACTGTCTGGTGTATAATCTACCACTGTCTGGTCTATAGTCTACCACTGTCTGGTCTATAGTCTACCACTGTCTGGTGTATACTCTACCCCTGTCTGGTCTATACTCTACCACTGTCTGGTTCATACTCTACCACTGTCTGGTGTATACTCTACCACTGTCTGGTCTATACTCTACCACTGTATGGTCTATACTCTACCACTGACTGGTCTATACTCTACCACTGTCTGGTCTATAGTTCTTACTACTGTCTGGTCTATAGTCTACACTGTCTGGTGTATACTCTACCACTGTCTGGTCTATAGTCTACCACTGTCTGGTGTATACTCTACCACTGTCTGGTCTATAGTCTTCACTGTCTGTGTATACTCTACCACTGTCTGGTCTATAGTCTACCACTGTTTGGTGTATACTCTACACTGGTCTGGTCTATAGCTCTACCACTGTACTGGTGTATAACTCTACCACTGTCTGGTCTATAGCTCTACCACTGTCTGGTCTATAGTCTCTACCACTGTCTGGTGATACTCTACCACTGTGGGTCTATAGTTACCACTGTCTGGTGTATACTCTACCACTGTCTGGTCTATAGTCTACCACTGTCTGGTGTATACTCTACCACTGTCTGGTCTATAGTCTACCACTGTCTGGTCTATAGTCTACCACTGTCTGGTCTATAGTCTACTACTGACTGGTCTATAGTCTACCACTGTCTGGTCTATACTCTACCACTGTCTGGTCTATAGTCTACCACTGTCTGGTCTATAGTCTACCACTGACTGGTCTATACTCTACCACTGTCTGGTCTATATCTACACTGTCTGGTCTATACTCTACACTGCTGGTCTATACTCTACCACTGACTGGTCTATACTCTACCACTGTCTGGTCTATAGTCTACCACTGTCTGGTCTATACTCTACCACTGACTGGTCTATACTCTACCACTGTCTGGTCTATATCTACCACTGCTGGTCTATATCTCCACTGACTGGTCTATACTCTACCACTGACTGGTCTATACTCTACCACTGTCTGGTCTATACTCTACCACTGACTGGTCTATACTCTACACTGTCTGGTCTATACTCTACCACTGCTGGTCTATACTCTACCACTGACTGGTCTATATCTACCACTGACTGGTCTATACTCTACCACTGTCTGGTCTATAGTCTACCACTGACTGGTCTATACTCTACCACTGTCTGGTCTATAATCTACCACTGTCTGGTCTATACTCTACCACTGACTGGTCTATACTCTACCACTGACTGGTCTATACTCTACCACTGTCTGGTCTATAGTCTACCACTGTCTGGTCTATACTCTACCACTGTCTGGTCTATAGTCTACCACTGTCTGGTCTATAGTCTACCACTGTCTGGTCTATAGTCTACCACTGTCTGGTCTATACTCTACCACTGTCTGGTCTATACTCTACCACTGTCTGGTCTATAGTCTACCACTGTCTGGTTATATCTACCACTTCTGTCTATACTCTACCACTGTCTGGTCTATAGTCTACCACTGTCTGGTCTATACTCTACCACTGTCTGGTCTATATCTACCACTGCTGGTCTATACTCTACCACTGTCTGGTCTATACTCTACCACTGTCTGGTCTATAGTCTACCACTGTCTGGTCTATAGTCTACCACTGACTGGTCTCTACTTTCCCCTAACCCCACTGTACTGGTCTATACTCTACCACTGTTCTGGTCTATACTCTACCACTGACTCTGGTCTATACTCTACCACTGTACTGGTTATACTCTACCACTGTATGGTCTATAGTCTACCACTGTCTGTCTATACTCTACCACTGACTGGTCTATACTCTACCACGTTGGTCTATACTCTACACTGACTGGTCTATACTCTACCACTGTACTGGTCTATACTCTACCACTGACTGGTCTATACTCTACCACTGTCTGGTCTATACTTACCACTGTCTGGTCTATACTCTATCCACTGTATGGTCTATACTCTACCACTGTCTGGTCTATAGTCTACACTGTCTGGTCTATACTCTACCACTGACTGGTCTATACTCTACCACTGTCTGGTCTCTAGTCTACCACTGTCTGGTCTATACTCTACCACTGTCTGGTCTATACTCTACCACTGTCTGGTCTATACTCTACCACTGTCTGGTCTATACTCTACCACTGTCTGGTCTATACTCTACCACTGTCTGGTCTATACTCTACCACTGTCTGGTCTATATCTACCACTGCTGGTCTATACTCTACCACTGCTGGTCTATACTCTACCACTGTCTGGTCTATACTCTACCACTGTCTGGTCTATACTCTACCACTGTCTGGTCTATAGTCTACCACTGCTGGTCTATACTCTACCACTGCTGGTCTATAGTCTACCACTGTCTGGTCTATACTCTACCACTGTCTGGTCTATACTCTACCACTGTCTGGTCTATAATCTACCACTGTCTGGTCTATACTCTACCACTGCTGGTCTATACTCTACCACTGACTGGTCTATACTCTACCACTGTCTGGTCTATAGTCTACCACTGTCTGGTCTATACTCTACCACTGTCTGGTCTATAGTCTACCACTGTCTGGTCTATAGTCTACCACTGTCTGGTCTATATCTACCACTGTCTGGTCTATATCTACCCCTGTCTGGTCTATATCTACCACTGCTGGTCTATAATCTACCACTGTCTGGTCTATATCTACCACTGTCTGGTCTATACTCTACCACTGCTGGTCTATACTCTACCACTGTCTGGTCTATATCTACCACTGTCTGGTCTATACTCTACCACTGTCTGGTCTATATCTACCACTGTCTGGTCTATAGTCTACCACTGTCTGGTCTATACTCTACCACTGTCTGGTCTATATCTACCACTGCTGGTCTATATCTACCACTGTCTGGTCTATATCTACCACTGTCTGGTCTATATCTACCACTGTCTGGTCTATACTCTACCACTGTCTGGTCTATAATCTACCACTGTCTGGTCTATAGTCTACCACTGTCTGGTCTATACTCTACCACTGTCTGGTCTATACTCTACCACTGTCTGGTCTATAATCTACCACTGTCTGGTCTATACTCTACCACTGTCTGGTCTATAATCTACCACTGTCTGGTCTATAATCTACCACTGTCTGGTCTATACTCTACCACTGTCTGGTCTATACTCTACCACTGTCTGGTCTATATCTACCACTGTCTGGTCTATAATCTACCACTGTCTGGTCTATACTCTACCACTGTCTGGTCTATACTCTACCACTGTCTGGTCTATATCTACCACTGTCTGGTCTATACTCTACCACTGTCTGGTCTATATCTACCACTGTCTGGTCTATACTCTACCACTGTCTGGTCTATACTCTACCACTGTCTGGTCTATAATCTACCACTGTCTGGTCTATAATCTACCACTGTTGGTCTATACTCTACCCCTGTCTGGTCTATATCTACCACTGTCTGGTCTTATATCTACCACTGTCGGTTATACTCTACCACTGTCTGGTCTATACTCTACCACTGTCTGGTCTATAAATCTACCACTGTCTGGTCTATAAAAATACCACTGTCTGGTCTATAACTCTACCACTGTCTGGTCTATACTCTACCACTGTTGGTCTATACTCTACCACTGTCTGGTCTATATCTACCACTGTCTGGTCTATAATCTACCACTGTCTGGTTATACTCTACCACTGTCTGGTCTATACTCTACCACTGTCTGGTCTATAATCTACCACTGTCTGGTCTATACTCTACCACTGTCTGGTCTATAATCTACCACTGTCTGGTCTATATCTACCACTGTCTGGTTTTATAATCTACCACTGTCTGGTCTATACTCTACCACTGTCTGGTCTATACTCTACCACTGTCTGGTCTATACCCACCACTGTCTGGTCTATAGTCTACCACTGTCTGGTTATATCTACCACTGTCTGGTGTATACTCTACCACTGTCTGGTCTATAGTCTACCACTGTCTGGTCTATACTCTACCACTGTCTGGTTATAATCTACCACTGTCTGGTCTATATCTACCACTGTCTGGTCTATAGTCTACCACTGTCTGGTCTATACTCTACCACTGTCTGGTTATACTCTACCACTGTCTGGTCTATACTCTACCACTGTCTGGTCTATATCTACCACTGTCTGGTTATAGTCTACCACTGTCTGGTCTATATCTACCACTGTCTGGTCTATAATCTACCACTGTCTGGTCTATACTCTACCACTGTCTGGTCTATAATCTACCACTGTCTGGTCTATAATCTACCACTGTCTGGTCTATAATCTACCACTGTCTGGTCTATACTCTACCACTGTCTGGTCTATACTCTACCACTGTCTGGTCTATAATCTACCACTGTCTGGTCTATAATCTACCACTGTCTGGTCTATACTCTACCACTGTCTGGTCTATAATCTACCACTGTCCTGGTCTATAATCTACCACTGTCTGGTCTATAATCTACCACTGTCTGGTCTATACTCTACCACTGTCTGGTCTATATCTACCACTGTCTGGTCTATAATCTACCACTGTCTGGTCTATACTCTACCACTGTCTGGTCTATAATCTACCACTGTCTGGTCTATAATCTACCACTGTCTGGTCTATAATCTACCACTGTCTGGTCTATACTCTACCACTGTCTGGTCTATACTCTACCACTGTCTGGTCTATAGTCTACCACTGTCTGGTCTATACTCTACCACTGTCTGGTCTATACTCTACCACTGTCTGGTTATAATCTACCACTGTCTGGTCTAT
The DNA here is from genome assembly GCA_014155875.1 of Cepaea nemoralis. Taxonomy (NCBI): domain Eukaryota; kingdom Metazoa; phylum Mollusca; class Gastropoda; order Stylommatophora; family Helicidae; genus Cepaea; species Cepaea nemoralis. The sequence goes on from JACEFZ010008517.1 coordinate 36,192, forward strand.
ATCTACCACTGTCTGGTCTATACTCTACCACTGTCTGGTCTATATCTACCACTGTCTGGTCTATATCTACCACTGTCTGGTTATAGTCTACCACTGTCTGGTCTATACTCTACCCTGTCTGGTCTATAATCTACCACTGTCGGTCTATAGTTTCCACTGTCTGGTCTATATCTACCACTGTCTGGTCTATAATCTACCACTGTCTGGTCTATAGTCTACTACTGTCTGGTCTATACTCTACCACTGTCTGGTGTATAATCTACCACTGTCTGGTCTATAGTCTACTACTGTCTGGTCTATAGTCTACCACTGTCTGGTCTATAGTCTACTACTGTCTGGTCTATACTCTACCACTGTCTGTCTATACTCTACCACTGTCGGGTCTATAGTCTACCACTGTCTGTGTATAATCTACCGACTGTCTGGTCTATAGTCTACCACTGTTGGTCTAATCTACCACTGTCTGGTCTATACTCTACCACTGTCTGGTGTAAATCATACCACTGTCTGTCTATAGGGTCTACCACTGTCATGGTCTCTAGTCTACCACTGTCTGTCTATACTCTACCACTGTCTGGTCTATACTCTACACACTGTCTGGTCTATAGTCTACCACTGTCTGGTCTATACTCTACCACTGTCTGGTCTATACTCTACCACTGTCTGGTCTATACTATACCACTGTCTGGTCTATACTCTACCACTGTCTGGTCTATAGTCTACTACTGTCTGGTCTATACTCTACCACTGTCTGGTCTATACTCTACCACTGTCTGGTCTATACTCTACCACTGTCTGGTCTATAGTCTACCACTGTCTGGTCTATACTCTACCACTGTCTGGTCTATACTCTACCACTGTCTGGTCTATACTCTACCACTGTCTGGTCTATACTCTACCACTGTCTGGTCTATAGTCTACCACTGTCTGGTCTATACTCTACCACTGTCTGGTCTATACTCTACCACTGTCTGGTCTATACTCTACCCACTGACTGGTCCTATAGTCTACCACTGTCTGGTCTATACTCTACCACTGTCTGGTCTATAGTCTACCACTGTCTGGTCTATACTCTACCACTGTCTGGTCTATACTCTACCACTGTCTGGTCTATACTCTACCACTGTCTGGTCTATACTCTACCACTGACTGGTCTATAGTATACCACTGTCTGGTCTATACTCTACCACTGTCTGGTGTATAGTCTACCACTGTCTGGTCTATAATCTACCACTGTCTGGTCTATAATCTACCACTGTCTGGTCTATACTCTACCACTGTCTGGTCTATACTCTACCACTGTCTGGTCTATACTCTACCACTGTCTGGTCTATACTCTACCACTGTCTGGTCTATACTCTACCACTGTCTGGTGTATAGTCTACCACTGTCTGGTCTATACTCTACCACTGTCTGGTCTATAATCTACCACTGTCTGGTGTATAGTCTACCACTGTCTGGTCTATACTCTACCACTGTCTGGTCTATAATCTACCACTGTCTGGTCTATACTCTACCACTGTCTGGTCTATACTCTACCACTGTCTGGTCTATAGTCTACCACTGTCTGGTGTATAGTCTACCACTGTCTGGTGTATAATCTACCACTGTCTGGTGTATAGTCTACCACTGTCTGGTGTATACTCTACCACTGTCTGGTGTATAATCTACCACTGTCTGGTGTATAGTCTACCACTGTCTGGTCTATACTCTACCACTGTCTGGTCTATAATCTACCACTGTCTGGTCTATACTCTACCATGTTGGTCTATACTCTACCACTGTCTGGTCTATACTCTACCACTGTCTGGTCTAAAACCTTACCACGGACTGGTCTATACTCTCCCACTGTCTGGTCTATACTCTACCACTGTCGGGTCTATACTCTACCACTTTTCTGGTCTACACTCTCCCACGGGACTGGTCTTTTACCTACCCACTGTTCTGGTTTTATACTTACCACTGTCTGCTCTGTAGTCTATCACTGAAAAACATCTGATGGCTGTGGAAATGTCGTTCCTTAGGAAAATGCAAAGAATGTCATGGACCATCAAATAAACCAATGACCAAGTCCTACATTAAACAAAAAAAAACCGTAAATGTTTAGAAAAATTAGAAAAAAAGGGACCCCCCTCACAATTATTTGGGCCCCCTTGTGAGGGAAATAAATTTGGGGAACTTGTTACAAACTGGCACGATTAGGGAAAAAAAAAACAAGAGGAAGGCAGAAAATAAATATTTTGGATGGCTTGGTATGGTGAGGGCAAGAAAAACGGAGGACCCCCGACTCTGGTGATCGTGTTTAAAATGGCCAAAACATTTTGACCAAAACCCCCGCTTATCGCTTTAAAAAAAAGTCGCTTAAAAGTCGACTTAATTGTACTGGGTTTTATCCAATATGGCTCGGTCTTTTTCACAGCGCGGAAAGCGTCGCACAAAGCACGAACTCTGTAGCCCTAGCGACGACCCACAGGAGTCTCCGAAAAATTTAACTCGTGAACCGAAGGACGCGGCCCGGAATCGAACCCACAACCTTCGGAGCCCGAGTCAAACGGCCTGACCTACTTCGCCACGGAGACTCCCTCCATGCTTAACGGCATGGCACATGATGATGATGATGACCATTCTACTTGTTCACCACTCTGGGCTGTCCCACTCTATTCACATGTAATTCTGTCCCACTTTATCCCCACCCCGGACTGTCCCACTTTATCCCCACCCCGGACTGTCCCACTTTATCCCCACCCTGGACTGTCCCACTTTATCCCCACCCTGGACTGTCCCACTTTATCCCCACCCTGGACTGTCCCACTTTATCCCCACCCTGGACTGTCCCACTTTATCCCCAACCTGGGCTGTTCCACTTATTCACCCACTGTATTCCCATTGTCTTATGTTCATCTGTATTCCCACACTGTATTCCCACACTGTATTCCCACTCTGTATTCCGACACTGTATTCCCATTGTCTTATGTTCATCTGTATTCCCACACTGTATTCCCACTCTGTATTCCCACACTGTATTCCCATTGTCTTATGTTCATCTGTATTCCCACACTGTATTCCCACTCTGTATTCGCAGACTGTATTCCCATTGTCTTCTGTTCATCTGTAGTCCCACACTGTATTCCCACACTGTATTTCCACACTGTATTCCCACACTGTATTCCCACACTATTCCCAAACTGTATTCCCACTTTGTATTCCCACACTGTATTCCACACTGTATTCCTACACTGTATTCTCAAACTGTATTCCCACACTGTATTCCCACACTGTATTCCCAAACTGTATTCCAGCTTTGTATTCCCACACTGTATTCCCACACTGTACAAGTATACGATTTCTGATTACAGCTACTGAGAGCCCAGGGAGCTGTTCCTGTCATGCGCACCAACGTGCCCCAGACGGCATACATCACGTACGTGGGGCTGTTCTTGTGTCTGTCAGCTGGACATCCAGTGGAGTCACCATTGTCTCTGTGTCTTACATCTTGGGGTAGAGGTGTAGTCACCATTGTCTCTGTGTCTTACATCCAGGGGAAGAAGTGGAGTCACCATTATCTCTGTGTGTCTTACATCTTGGGGAGAAGTGGAGTCACCATTGTCTCTGTGTGTCTTACATCTTGGGGGAGAAGTGGAGTCACCATTGTCTCTGTGTGTCTTACATCTTGGGGTAGAAGTGGAGTCACCATTGTCTCTGTGTCTTACATCTTGGGGTAGAAGTGGAGTCAACATTGTCTCTGTGTCTTACATCTTGGGGTAGAAGTGGAGTCAACATTGTGTCTGTGTCTTACATCTTGGGGTAGAAGTGGAGTCAACATTGTGTCTGTGTGTCTTACATCTTGGGGGAGAAGTGGAGTCACTTAAATCTCTGTGTGTCTTACATCTTGGGGAGAAGTGGAGTCACCATTGTCTCTGTGTGTCTTAATCTTGGGGGAGAAGTGGAGTCACCATTGTCTCTGTGTATCTTACATCTTGGGGGAGAAGTGGAGTCACCATTGTGTCCACAGTTAGTCAAACAAGCCACTAGAATAACAAAATCATCTGCAACACTTATAGATCATATCTATACTACGTGTGCTGACAACATCACAGAATGTACTGTACCTATTAATGCAATGAGCGATCACTACCCAGTATGTTGCACGTGCTCGAAAAGAGGTACCAAAACTCCGAAATACAAACATATAAGTATAAAATATAGAAATTATAAAAACTTCAATCAAGATGTCTTTTTACAAAACTTGTTCAACTCATCTCTGGACTATGTTTACCAGCTTCCTGACCCAGATGATGCTCTGGACCACTGGCTGAATACCTTTCTAAGCGTATTTGATAAGCATGTTCCATTTAAGGAAGTTCGTGTTAAACATCACACTAAGCCCCTGTGGATCACACAGGAGGTAGTTGAACTTATGAGAGACCGGGACAGGGCACATAAAAATAGAGATCTAACTATGTACCGTAGTCTGAGAAACAAAGTTCAATATGTTATTCGAAAGGAAAAGAAAAACTATTTTAAGAACTTAATAATAGATAAAACCAACACTAAAGATATATGGAAAGCAATTAATACCTTGACAAACAAATACAAATCATCACAATTGTTACCATCAAATCAGATTACATGTGATCAATTCAGTAGTTTCTGTCAGTCTGACATAAACCAACTGAAGGCTGCAATACCAGATGTGCCTCATGACATAGTTTTATTATCATCATTCTGTGAGAGCAAATGCTATGGTGACATTCCCACAAACATACCGCTAATGACGACCACTGAAGTATTTACTCATCTCAGTAACCTAAAAAACAATAACTCATCAGGACTAGATGGAATCAGTAATCGGATCCTTCACTATGCTGCACCAGCGATCTGCGAGTCACTAACTTTTATATACAATCAATGTCTCACCAAAGGTCACTTTCCATCAGCCTTTAAAATCGCTAAAGTGTATCCTCATTTAAAAGCTGGTTCATTAGACGATTGCATCATGAGTAATTATAGGCCAATTTCCATATTATCCTCTTTATCCAAACCACTAGAAAAGCACATCCACAAAACAACACTAGAGCACTTAGTTCCCCACAAACTAATAGCTGACAGTCAGTCAGGATTTCGGCCAAAATATTCCTGCCATACTGTCCTAACAAACATAATAGAAAACTGGCATCAAAATATTAACAACAATACTTTATGTGGAACGATGTTTATAGACTTTAAAAAAGCATTCGATATGATAGATCATACTATCCTAATTAAAAAACTAGAAACAATGAAAGTAAGCTTTAATATAGTGGCATTAATAAACTCATTCTTATTAGACAGAAAACAAGTAGTATCACACAATAAAGCTTTATCTCAAGCCATTACCATTAATATTGGAGTACCTCAGGGGTCTATTCTTGGCCCTCTGTTATTTGCCATTTATATAAATGATCTTCCCTTATATTTGTCATCGTCCTGCGATCTATTTGTAGACGACTGCACAGTATATACAAACGCTATTGACTGTAATGTGCTAGAATTATCCTTGCAACAGGAAATAAATAGTGTAGTTAACTGGAGTCATGCAAACCGCATGCAAATTAACATTTCTAAAACAAAATCTATGTTAATAGGAACCAGGCAAAGACTTCACACTCTAAACTCGCAGAGAACTCTTCAGCTGCACATTGGTAGCACGCCTATAGCACACGCCGAACACAAGGCACTGGGTCTTATCATAGATCAAAATCTATCCTTTAATTCCCATGTTCATGCTCTAGTTAAACAAATAGCCAAAAAAGTATACCAACATTAAAAATTTCCTCGACGAAAACACAAGAAAGATATTCTATACTTCCCACATACAAACACATATTGATTATTGCTCCACAATCTGGGATGAATGCTCCAAATCAATAACAAAACGCCTTTATTCACTCCAGAAAAGGACAGTGCGTCTAATCAATGGTGATATGTTTACAGACAATTCTAACCTACATGAACGTCTTCAGTTACTGTCACTCCAAAAACGCCTACTTTTTAATAAGGCTAAACTAACTCACAAAATCCTATTTCAAAATGCCCCACGCTACCTTTGGCCATTGTTTAAATATAACGCAAGACATAGCGAACGACTAAATATACTTCATGTCCCTAAACCTAGGATAGACTTATATAAAACAAGCTTGGTATACTCTGCCACTCAGTTGTGGAATAATCTTCCACCAGAAATCAAAGACACCTCCAATCATTATACATACAGTCGCAACCTGTTTGAACACTACCTCAGGACAGACTACATGCCCCCTTAAAAAAAAAAACAGCAGCAAAGACAATAAAAATGGTAAATTTATCTCGAACGACAACTAGCAAAAAAAAAAACATTCCCATATATGTGCCACGTTACACCCACCTTGGGTATTTATGATGCCCATGTTAAACATTGCCTCAACGAGTCATGTATAATTGATTATTTTTCATGCGTTTTAATGATTATTGTTCTTTTGTTGTTAAATAATTGCTTCATAAGAGATGTTGAATGAAAGAATGTATGAGAGGAAATAGAGAAGAAGGGCAGAATGTCAGACGGGCCTGCGTGCCCAATTCTTAACCCTTTGAAAATAAAGATTTTCGTTCGTTCGTTCATCTTGCGGGAGAAGTGGAGTCACCATTGTCTCTGTGTCTTACATCCAGGGGAAGAAGTGGAGTCAGCATTGTCTCTGTGTGTCTTACATCTTGGGGTAGAAGTGAAGTCACTTAAATATATGTGTGTCTTACATCTTGGGGTAGAAGTGGTCACTTAAATATCTGTGTGTCTTACATCTTGGGGGAGAAGTGGAGTCACCATTGTCTCTGTGTGTCTTACATCTTGGAGTAGACGTGGAGTCACTTAAATCTCTGTGTGTCTTACATCTTGGGGGAGAAGTGGAGTCACCATTGTCTCTGTGTCTTACATCTTGGGGGAGAAGTGGAGTCACCATTGTCTCTGTGTCTTACATCCAGGGGAAGAAGTGGAGTCAGCATTGTCTCTGTGTGTCTTACATCTTGGGGTAGAAGTGGAGTCACTTAAATCTCTGTGTGTCTTACATCTTGGGGGAGAAGTGGAGTCACCATTGTCTCTGTGTCTTACATCCAGGGGAAGAAGTGGAGTCAGCATTGTTTCTGTGTGTCTTACATCTTCGGGTAGAAGTGGAGTCACTTAAATCTCTGTGTGTCTTACATCTTGGGGGAGAAGTGGAGTCACCATTGTCTCTGTGTGTCCTACATCTTGGGGAAGAAGTGGAGTCACCATTGTCTCTGTGTGTCTTACATCTTGGGGTAGAAGTAGAGTCAACATTATCTCTGTGTCTTACATCCTGGGGAGAAGCGGAGTCACCATTGTCTCTGTGTGTCTTACATCCTGGGGGGGGGGGGGGAGTGATCACCATTGTCTCTGTGTGTCTTACATCTTGGGGTAGAAGTGGAGTCACCATTGTCTCTGTGTCTTACATCCTGGGGGAGAAGTGGAGTCACCATTGTCTCTGTGTCTTACATCTTGGGGAGAAGTGGAGTCACCATTGTCTCTGTGTGTGTTACATCTTGGGGTAGAAGCAGAGTCAACATTATCTCTGTGTGCCTTACATCTTGGGTGAGAAGTAGAGTCAACATTGTCTCTGTGTGTCTTACATCTTGGGGGAGAAGTGGAGTCACCATTGTCTCTGTGTGTCCTACATTTTGGGGGAGAAGTGGAGTCACCATTGTCTCTGTGTGTCTTACATCTTGGGGTAGAAGTGGAGTCACCATTGTCTCTGTGTCTTACATCCAGGGGAAGAAGTGGAGTCAGCATTGTCTCTGTGTGTCTTACATCTTGGGGTAGAAGTGGAGTCACTTAACTCTCTGTGTGTCTTACATCTTGGGGTAGAAGTGGAGTCACTTAACTCTCTGTGTGTCTTACATCTTGGGGTAGAAGTGGAGTCACTTAACTCTCTGTGTGTCTTACATCTTGGGGGAGAAGTGGCGTCACCATTGTCTCTATGTGTCCTACATCTTGGGGGAGAAGTGGAGTCACCATTGTCTCTGTGTGTCCTACATCTTGGGGGAGAAGTGGAGTCACCATTGTCTCTGTGTGTCCTACATCTTGGGGGAGAAGTGGAGTCACCATTGTCTCTGTGTCTGACATCCAGGGGTAGAAGTGGAGTCACGATTGTCTCTGTGTCCTACATCTTGGGGTAGAAGTGGAGTCACCATTGTCTCTGTGTGTCCTACATCTTGGGGGAGAAGTGGAGTCACCATTGTCTCTGTGTCTTACATCCAGGGGTAGACGTGGAGTCACTGGAGTCTGTGTTGATCCTACATTAAGTGTGTAGTCAAGCAATTATTTACGAGAAATTAATCCTGCATCGCAGTTTTGTTGATACTACATTAAGTGTGTAGTCAAGCAATTATTTATAGGAAATCAATCCCGAAATTGCAGTTTTGTTGATACTACATTAAGTGTGTAGTCAAGCAATTATTTATAAGAAATCAATCCCGAAATTGCAGTTTTGGATCGTCCAACCCAGTGTATGGGACCACTAGAAACCCATTCAAGCCCGACAGAAGTACCGGGGGGACGTGCAGTGGGGAAGCAGTGGTTTGCATCGGCTCGAGCCTCTGTTCTGGGTGTGGGAACAGATGTGTCCTGGGGGTCTGCGCATCCCTGCTCACTTCTGTGGAGTCTGTGGCTCTCAAGCCGACGTCGGACAGAGTCAGGTTTGTGTGTGCAGTCTGGAGTCAATGGCTGTCTGTTCTCTGAGAGAGTCAGGTTTTGTGTGTGCAGTCTAGAGTCACTTTTGTCTGTTCTCTGAGAGGTCAGGTTTGTGTGTGCAGCCTGGAGTCACTAATTGTCTGTCTGTTCTCTGAGAGAGTCAGATTTGTGTGTGCAGTCTGGAGTCACTTTTTGTCTGTTCTCTGAGAGTCAGGTTTGTGTGTGCAGCCTGGAGTCACTGATTGTCTGTCTGTTCTCTGAGAGAGTCAGATTTGTGTGTGCATTCTGGAGTCACTTGTTGTCTGTCTGTTCTCTGACAGGGTCAGGTTTGTGTGTGAAGTCTGGAGTCATTTGTCTTTCTGTTCTCTGAGAGATTCAGGTTTGTTGTGTGCAGTCTGGAGGTCACTAGTTATCTGTCTGTTCATGAGTCAGCATCCCCGGTATAATTCATGGGTCGGAATCCCTGATATAATTCATAGGTCGTAATCCCTGATATAATTCATGGGTAAGAATCCCTGGCATAATTCATGGGTCAGAATCCCTGGTATAATTCATGGGTCTGCATCTCTGGTATAATTCATGGGTCAGCATCCCTGGTATAATTCATGGGTCAGCATCCCTGGTATAATTCATGGGTCAGCATCCTTGGTATAATTTATGGGTCAGCATCCCTGGTATAGTTCCCTGGAATAATTCAGAGGTCGGGTTCACTGGAATAATTCATGGGTCTTGTTTCTTGTGATAAATCACGGGTCAGGTTCGCTATAATAATTCACGAGTATGTTACGTGACCATGTGGCGATGAACACTGACGCCTTTGCCTTTTGTTTTCTCTCTCCTCCTCCATGTGCAGTCGTAGAGGTGTCACAGTTCCAGTGGAGGGACAGAACGCAGGTAAGAACAATTTAACCGTTAGTACAGGCTAGTTTCCCCAGACAGCACTGCTGTCAGGGACAGTGTATGGCAAACTGAGTTCATGCCAGACAGCACTGCTGTCAGGGACAGTTTATGGCAAACTGAACTCATGCTAATATCCCAGATAGCACAGTTGTTAGGGACAATACAAGGAAAACTACAAGCATGCTAATTTCCCAGACAGCACAGTTGTTAGGGACAATATAAAGAAAGCTTAATGCATGCTTGTTTCCCAGACAGCACATTTGTTAGGGACAATAGAAGGAAAACTGAATGCATGGTTTTTTCCCAGACAGCACAGTTGATAGGGACAATATAAGGAAAACTAAAAGCATGCTAATTTCCCAGACGGCAAAGTTTTCAGGGAGAACTTAATGAAATCTTGAATGCAGGCTAGTTTCCAAGAAACCACACATACCAGAATGCTCAACAAACGAAAATATTTGTAAAACTTAACAGAACACATGACAAAACGACTGCCATCCAACAGTCGACTCATCATAGGGCCTCAGAAGTATTACTGAAATGTGCATGGGGACTTATTGAGTGGGCGTGGTTGGGAGGTTTATAAATTAGAATAAAATGTTAGGAAAATCATCATCAGGTATCAATCCCTGTGCAGTTATCACCTCAGCTGACCGGAACATCCCTAGATCCTTGACTGTGTCGTGATTCATAACTTGGCATGATACGTTCCCTAGTTTGCCATTGTTTCTTGTGAGCCTGGCCGCTAACACCTTCATTCTACAGAACTCCATACCAGGCTGAACTAGCTCCAGCCTTCAGAGTCGTTTAATACATCTTCCCTGCATGTCCACCAACAGCTGTGTGCGCTAATAGAAGACCGCTGCTGTCTCGATAATGTCTTAGCGTTGCGTATACTGATGAAACTTGTTGGCTTCTTTGATGGGCTTAGTCGTTTAGTCGTTGGATCAACATCACGGCACACGGTTTAACCCATAAGTGCTCCGTTTTCCTCCTAACTCAAACCTGAGCCTGGAGAAACCCAGCTCAATGCACGAACTCCGTTGCATTGGCGAGGATCCTGAAATGCTTTGGGTAGATTTTTAACTCGAAATTTTGCCCGGGCAGCGCCGTTAGGCTACTCTTTTTCGATTTCCAACTGCCAAGGGATTTTTTACGTGCGCAACAATACACACGGGCGTCCGATCTCACTACTCAGAGACCAGGGGAAATTTTATTACTGGAAGTCCAGGTGGATTTTTTAAATAAATCCCGGTCCTCACCGGGGCCTGAACCCGGGACCTCCAGTACTCGAGGCGGACACCATACCTCGAGACCACTCAGCCCCCCCCCCCCTCCCTATGATGGGCTGCTTATGTTTACTTGTCACCCTTGTGAGGAATATCTTGCCAAACTTAGCTCTGCTGACTTGCATCGTTACCCATAGGAACTGTCTGCATACTAAAGTGAAGAAAACACGTTTCTTCACCTGTTGTCTTCACAGTTCTTTTCTCTGTGACCTTATCATTCTTTGCTGTGTGTCCTCATCATTCTGTACTATATGTTTTCACAATTATTCACTTGATGTCTTAAAATGCTATATGTGCTCACCATTCTGTACTATATGTTTTCACAATGATTTACTTGATGTCTGACAGTGCTGCGTGTGCTCACGATTCTGTACTATATGTTTTCACAATTATAAACATAAAGTGGACACCAGGAGGTGTTATAAAAAGTAAATGCGGCGGCGTGCTACTGACCAACATCACATCTCCCCATAAATATGGGGAGATGTGATCATGTAAGATTGACCACGACTGATCTACATAAATATGGGGAGATGTGATCATGTAAGATTGACTACGACTGATCTACATAAATGTGGGGAGATGTGATCATGTAAGATTGACCACGACTGACCTACATAAATATGGGGAGATGTGATCGTGTAAGATTGACCTCGACTGATCTACATGAATATGGGGAGATGTGATCATGTAAGATTGACCACGACTCATCTACATGAATATGGGGAAGATGTGATCGTGTAAGATTGACCACAGACTGATCTACATAAATATGGGGAGATGTGATCATGTAAGATTGACCATGACTGATCTACATAAATATGGGGAGATGTGATCTGTCACGGTCAGCACGCTTGCCTGGTCATGTGTTCAAATCCTTACTGAAGGTTCTTGTATAACCGACCTTGGGTTCCAGGTAGAACCAGCCTACCACAGGTGCAAATATATGTCCTGGGAAGACCAGGCAGCCCGCCTGATACACACCCGCCTGGTACACACCCGCCTGATACACACCCGCCTGGTACACACCCGCCTGATACACACCCGCCTGATACACACCCGCCTGGTACAACACCCGCCTGTACACACCAGAAAATATGTAGCTTCAAGCTCTCAATACTTCTGACGGCAAGATGGGGGGGAAGGGGGGGGGGGTGGTCTTTGAATTTACTTGTCCTAATTCTTTACTGAATGATTTCACTATTCTTCACTATTTGTCCACATAGCTTCATGAATTACAAGTGCTTTCATTATTCCACCCACATGCTGTCTTACATTTTGTCCCCACGACAGTGTCCCCCTAGTTCCTTGTGGGCATGTCTGTCTGTGTCTAGCTAGATGGTGGGTATGAAGTTCCAGTAGTTCCTGGTGTAAGCCTAGCTAAAAGGTGGGTGGGAAGTTCCACTAATTCCTGGTGTATGTCTAGCTAGATGGTGGGTATGAAGTTCCAGTAGTTCCTGGAGTATGCCTAGCTAGAAGGTGGGTGTGAAGTTCCAGTAGTTCCTGGAGTATGCCTAGCTAGAAGGTGGGTGTGAAGTTCCAGTAGTTCCTGGTGTATGTCTAGCTAGATGGTGAGTGTGAAGCGTATCTCTGTGTGTGTCTAGCTAGATGATGAGTGTGAAGTGTATCTCTCTGTGTGTCTAGCTAGATGATGAGTGTGAAGTTCCACTAGTTCCTGGGATATGTCTAGCTAGATGGTGAGTGTGAAGTTCCACTAATTCCTGGTGTATGTCTAGCTGGATGATGAGTGTGAAGCGTATCTCTGTGTGTGTCTAGCTAGATGATGAGTGTGAAGCGCATCTCTCTGTGTGTCTAGCTAGATGGTGAGTGTGAAGTTCCAATAGTTTCTGTTGTATGTCTAGCTAGATGGTGGGTGTGAAGCGCATCTCTCTGTGTGTCTGGCTAGATGTGGGTGTAATGCTCCAAACTTCTACTTGCAGTTGTAACGTGTGTTGGACCCGTGTCCTCCGAGGTGGCTGGACTTGTTGCCTTCATGAAGTGTGTCTGTGTGCCTCTTCAACATCATCTGGACCCAGCCGTGTCCATGTCAACATTCAATCATGAGGTCTGTGCCACGTCTATGTCAATGTTATGTTAGTGAGGTCATTGTTGAGTTAGTGAGGTCTGTCTCAGTCAATGTTTAGTTGATGGTGTCTAGATCATGTCTATGTCAATGTTTTGTTAGTGATGACTGTGTCAATGTTCTGTTTATAAGGTCTACGCCTTGTCCGTGTCATGCCAGTGTTAATGTTCATATTGTGAGGTCTATGTCAGTGTTCAGGTAATGAGGTCTATTTCATATCCGTGTCTATGTTAATGGGATCTGTGTAAATGTTCAGGTATTGAGATCTGTGCCAATGTTCAGATAATCAGATGTATGTCAATATTCAGGTATTGAGGCCCACGTCATGTCCGTGGAAATTCTCAGTCAATGAGGTCTGTATTATGTCAGTGTCAATGTTCAGATATTGAGATGTCATCTCATCTCATCTCATCATGTTCCTCTTGTACCTTGCGGTGTCGAGGTGAAGTATAAACTTCGTGAGAGTGCCCGGTTATGGGCTTCGTATATCGACATTCCCATGGATTCTGTTATTCCCTCCGTCCAACGTTACGTGGTCGGCCTCTTCCTCTGTTTCCATCTGGTCGTACAGCATTGCTTGTTGTGGCATGCTGTTGACTGGTAGCCTACTTGCATGGCCAAACCATTTGACTTGCTGCTTTCTAATAAAATCTAGAGCAGCTTTAACCCCCACTTTAGTCCTGATTTCTTCATTTCTGATCTTATCTCTTCTTGATACGTTGAGTATTCTTCTCAGGAACCTCATTTCTGTTGTTGTGATTTTTCTTTTCTCTTTTTCTGTCATTGTCCAGGTTTGGCATTGGTAGCACAGAGTGGTAGGAAGATTGTGTTGTAAAGTGCTTTCTTAGTAGTTATTGATACATGTTTGTTCTTTAGTATTGGTTGCCATTTGTCCAATGAGTTGATTTGCCTTATTGCACCTATTTTCGATCTCGTCTTCTGATCTGCCATTTGATGATATTATACTTCCTAGGTACTTGAAGCTCTTTACTTGTTTCAAGGGATGTTCGTTTAGGTGAATTGTTGCTGTTTGTTCTTCTTTAGTTATAGTCATTACCTCTGTTTTGCTTGTGCTAATTTTCATGTTATGTTCCCTACACATTTCGTTTAGACTATTCATGTGGTCTTGTAATTCAGCTTCTGATTTTGCTATTAGTGCTTGGTCGTCCGCAAACAGGAGTTCTCTAATGGTTAGATTTGCAGATGGTTCTTCTTCTGTGTTCCCGTCATGCGGTATTCTTGCTGTCTCTGCTTGGCTGGTTTCTTACATATGTTGTCTATATATGTTATGAACAAGAGAGGGGACAGGACACAACCTTGTCGTACTCCAGATCTTATGGTGAAGGGTTCTGAGTGTCCTCCAGTTGCTCTCACTATGCATTCACTGTTGTTGTATAAACTTCTACATAGATTTGTTAGATGTGTACTCACTCCATATTGTTTAAGGATTTCCCACAGCTTGTTTCTATCTACCCTATCAAATGCCTTTTCTTGGTCGACAAAGGCTAAGTAGAGTGTTTCATTGAATTCGATTGATTTTCTATAAGTGTCTAAGAGCAAAAATGGCGTCTGTGCATCCTTTGTTTTCCTAAATCCAAGCTGCGTTTCACTTAGCTGGGGTTCTAAAGTAGTTCGTAATCTTTTTCAAGAATTTTGCAAAATATTTCCCAGTATGACTCAACAGTGAAATGCCTCTGTATGTGTGCAATCTCTTTTGCTGCCTTTGTTTTTCCAAATTGGGATAATTATGGGCGTTTCCCCAGTCTCGTGGTGTCTGTTGTTCTACCCAAACATGGTTGAATAGTCTATGTAGCCAAGCTGTTCCTACTTCTCTTGCTGCTTTAATTAGTTCATTTGGTATTTCATCCTGTCCTGGTGATTTGTTCAATGGGGCTAATCTGATGGCTTCTATAATTTCTTCTTTTAGTATGTCTGGTTCTAGTTCTTCGGTGACATCTGTGTAGGTCTCTTGAATTCCTGTGACATCTGATGGGATGTTGAGAAGTTGTTCGAAGTACTGCTTCCATCTTATTAGGATCTGTTTTTGTTCACTTATTGGTTCTCCATTTTCGCTGTTTCGCTGAGATGTCATATCCATGTTAAATTTGAATTAATGCGGTCTGTGTCATGTCTATGTCAATGATCAGGTAGTGCGATCCGTGTCAACGTCTAATCAATGAGGTCTAGTCACGCCCGTGTCAATGTTCAGTCAGTGAGATTCATGTCAATGTTAAGTTAATGGGATCTGTTTCAGTGTTTACTCAATGAGATTTATGTCATGTCAATGTTAAGTTAATGGGATCTGTTTCAGTGTTCACGCAATTAGATTTATGTCATGTCAATGTTTAGTCAATGAGATCTATGAGGTCTGTCGCATGTCTTTGTCATGTTCAGTAAATGAGGTCTTTGTCACGACAATGTTAAATTGATGAGGTCTTTGTCACGACAGTGTTACATTGATGAGGTTTATGTCATGCCAATGTTAAATTGATGAGGTCTACGTCATGTCAATGATAAATTGATGAGGTCTATGTCATGTCAATGTTAAATTGTTGAGGTCTATGTCATGCCAATGTTAAATTGTTGAGGTCTATGTCATGTCAATGTTAAATTGATGAGGTCTACGTCATGTCAATGTTAAATTGTGAGGTCTATATCATGTCAATGTTAAATTGTTGAGGTCTATGTCATGTCAATGTTAAATTGTTGAGGTCTACGTCATGTCAATGTTCACGTAATGAAGTCTATGTCATGCCAATGTTAAATTGTTGAGGTATATATCATGTCAATGTTAAATTGTTGAGGTCTATGTCATGTCAATGTTAAATTGTTGAGGTCTATGTCATGCCAATGTTAAATTAATGAGGTCTATGTCATGTCAATGTTAAATTGTTGAGGTCTATATCATGTCAATGTTAAATTTTGAGGTCTATGTCATGTCAATGTTAAATTGTGAGGTCTATGTCATGTCAATGTTCACGTAATGAAGTCTATGTCATGTCAGCTTTCAGTTATTGAGGCCTATGTCTTATACTGCATGATCCCACACAACTTTACACAGCATGGTCCCCAAACTTTACACAACATGGTCCCACCACAACTTTACACAGCATGGTCCCACACAACTTTACACAGCATGGTCCCACACAACTTTACACAGCATGGTCCCACACAACTTTATCCAGCATGGTCCCACAACTTTACACAACATGGTCCACAACTTTATCCAGCATGGTCCCACAACTGTACACAACATGGTCCCACAACTTATCCAGCATGGTCCCACAACTTTACACAACATGGTCCCACACAAAATTTACACAGCATGATCCCACAACTTTACACAGCATGGTCACACAAAATTTACACAGCATGGTCCCACACAACTTTACACATCATGGTCCCAAACATTACACAACATGGTCACACACAACTTTACACAGCATGGTCCCACACAACTTTACACAGCATGGTCTCACACAAACTTTACACAGCATGGGCCGACAACCTTAAACAACATGGTCCCACACAACTTTACACAGCATGGTCCCACACAACTTTACACAGCATGGGCCCACAACTTTACACAACATGGTCCATACAAATTTACACAGCATGGTCCCACACAACTTTACACAACATGGTCCCACACAAACTTTACACAGCATGGTCCCACAAATTACACAACATGGTCCCACACAACTTTACACAGCATGGTCCCACAACTTTACACAACATGGTCCCACAAAACTTACACAGCATGGTCCACAACTTTACACAACATGGCCCACACAACTTTACACAACATGGTCCCACAACTTTACACAACATGGTCCTATAACTTTACACAGCATAGTCCCACAACTTTACACAACATGGTCCCACACAACTTTACACAACATGGTCCCACAACTTTACACAAAAATGGTCCCACACAACTTTACACAGCATGGTCCCACAACTTTTCACAACATGGTCCCACCGAC
Source organism: Cepaea nemoralis (assembly GCA_014155875.1). Classification (NCBI taxonomy): domain Eukaryota; kingdom Metazoa; phylum Mollusca; class Gastropoda; order Stylommatophora; family Helicidae; genus Cepaea; species Cepaea nemoralis. The sequence goes on from JACEFZ010008517.1 coordinate 53,166, forward strand.
TTTACACAGCATGGTCCCACACGACTTTAAAACCATTGTCTCTGTGGTGTCTTTACATCTTGGGGTAGAAGTAGAGTCAACATTATCTCTGTGTCTTACATCCTGGGGGAGAAGCGGAGTCACCATTGTCTCTGTGTGTCTTACATCCTGGGGGGGGGGGGGGAGGGGAGTCACCATTGTCTCTGTGTGTCTTACATCTTGGGGTAGAAGTGGAGTCACCATTGTCTCTGTGTCTTACATCCTGGGGGAGAAGTGGAGTCACCATTGTCTCTGTGTCTTACATCTTGGGGGAGAAGTGGAGTCACCATTGTCTCTGTGTGTGTTACATCTTGGGGTAGAAGCAGAGTCAACATTATCTCTGTGTGCCTTACATCTTGGGTGAGAAGTAGAGTCAACATTGTCTCTGTGGTTCTTACATCTTGGGGGAAGAAGTGGAGTCACCATTGTCTCTGTGTGTCCTACATTTTGGGGGAGAAGTGGAGTCACCATTGTCTCTGTGTGTCTTACATCTTGGGGTAGAAGTGGAGTCACCATTGTCTCTGCGTGTCTTACATCCAGGGGAAGAAGTGGAGTCACCATTGTCTCTGTGTGTCTTACATCTTGGGGGTAGAAGTGGAGTCACTTAACTCTCTGTGTGTCTTACATCTTGGGGTAGAGAAGTGGAGTCACTTAACTCTCTGTGTGTCTACATCTTGGGGTAGAAGTGGAGTCACTTAACTCTCTGTGTGTCTTTACATCTTGGGGGAGAAGTGGCGTCACCATTGTCTCTATGTTGTCCTACAATCTTGGGGGAGAAGTGGAGTCACCATTGTCTCTGTGTTCCTACATCTTGGGGGAGAAGTGGAGTCACCATTGGTCTCTGTGTGTCCTACATCTTGGGGGAGAAGTGGAGTCACCATTGTCTCTGTGTTGACATCCAGGGGGTAGAAGTGGAGTCACGATTGTCTCTGTGTCCTACATCTTGGGGTAGAAGTGGAGTCACCATTGTCTCTGTGTGTCCTACATCTTGGGGGAGAAGTGGAGTCACCATTGTCTCTGTGTCTTACATCCAGGGGTAGACGTGGAGTCACTGGAGTCTGTGTTGATCCTACATTAAGTGTGTAGTCAAGCAATTATTTACGAGAAATTAATCCTGCATCGCAGTTTTGTTGATACTACATTAAGTGTGTAGTCAAGCAATTATTTATAGGAAATCAATCCCGAAATTGCAGTTTTGTTGATACTACATTAAGTGTGTAGTCAAGCAATTATTTATAAGAAATCAATCCCGAAATTGCAGTTTTGGATCGTCCAACCCAGTGTATGGGACCACTAGAAACCCATTCAAGCCCGACAGAAGTCCCGGGGGGACGTGCAGTGGGGAAGCAGTGGTTGCATCGGCTCGAGCCTCTGTTCTGGGTGTGGGAACAGATGTGTCTGGGGGTCTGCGCATCCCTGCTCACTTCTGTGGAGTCTGTGCTCTCAAGCCGACGTCGGACAGAGTCAGGTTTGTGTGTGCAGTCTGGAGTCAATGGCTGTCTGTTCTCTGAGAGAGTCAGGTTTGTGTGTGCAGTCTAGAGTCACTTTTTGTCTGTTCTCTGAGAGTCAGGTTTGTGTGTGCAGCCTGGAGTCACTAATTGTCTGTCTGTTCTCTGAGAGAGTCAGATTTGTGTGTGCAGTCTGGAGTCACTTTTTGTCTGTTCTCTGAGAGTCAGGTTTGTGTGTGCAGCCTGGAGTCACTGATTGTCTGTCTGTTCTCTGAGAGAGTCAGATTTGTGTGTGCATTCTGGAGTCACTTGTTGTCTGTCTGTTCTCTGACAGGGTCAGGTTTGTGTGTGAAGTCTGGAGTCATTTGTCTTTCTGTTCTCTGAGAGATTCAGGTTTGTGTGTGCAGTCTGGAGTCACTAGTTATCTGTCTGTTCATGAGTCAGCATCCCCGGTATAATTCATGGGTCGGAATCCCTGATATAATTCATAGGTCGTAATCCCTGATATAATTCATGGGTAAGAATCCCTGGCATAATTCATGGGTCAGAATCCCTGGGTATATTCATGGGTCTGCATCTCTGGTATAATTCATGGGTCAGCATCCCTGGTATAATTCATGGGTCAGCATCCTGGTATAATTCATGGGTCAGCATCCTTGGTATAATTTATGGGTCAGCATCCCTGGTATAGTTCCCTGGAATAATTCAGAGGTCGGGTTCACTGGAATAATTCATGGGTCTTGTTTCTTGTGATAAATCACGGGTCAGGTTCGCTATAATAATTCACGAGTATGTTACGTGACCATGTGGCGATGAACACTGACGCCTTTGCCTTTTGTTTTCTCTCTCCTCCTCCATGTGCAGTCGTAGAGGTGTCACAGTTCCAGTGGAGGGACAGAACGCAGGTAAGAACAATTTAACCGTTAGTACAGGCTAGTTTCCCAGACAGCACCTGTCAGGGACAGTGTATGGCAAACTGAGTTCATGCCAGACAGCACTTCGCTGTCAGGGACAGTTTATGGCAAACTGAACTCATGCTAATATCCCAGATAGCACAGTTGTTAGGGACAATACAAGGAAAACTACAAGCATGCTAATTTCCCAGACAGCACAGTTGTAGGGACAATATAAAGAAAGCTTAATGCATGCTTGTTTCCCAGACAGCACATTTGTTAGGGACAATAGAAGAAAACTGAATGCATGGTTTTTTCCAGACAGCACAGTTGATAGGGACAATATAAGGAAAACTAAAAGCATGCTAATTTCCCAGACGGCAAAGTTTTCAGGGAGAACTTAATGAAATCTTGAATGCAGGCTAGTAGTTTCAGAAACCACACATACCAGAATGCTCAACAAACGAAAATATTTGTAAAAACTTAACAGAACACATGACAAAACGACTGCCATCCAACAGTCGATCATCATAGGGCCTCAGAAGTATTACTGAAATGTGCATGGGGACTTATTGAGTGGGCGTGGTTGGGAGGTTTATAAATTAGAATAAAATGTTAGGAAAATCATCATCAGGTATCAATCCCTGTGCAGTTATCACCTCAGCTGACCGGAACATCCCTAGATCCTTGACTGTGTCGTGATTCATAACTTGGCATGATACGTTCCCTAGTTTGCCATTGTTTCTTGTGAGCCTGGCCGCTAACACCTTCATTCTACAGAACTCCATACCAGGCTGAACTAGCTCCAGCCTTCAGAGTCGTTTAATACATCTTCCCTGCATGTCCACCAACAGCTGTGTGCGCTAATAGAAGACCGCTGCTGTCTCGATAATGTCTTAGCGTTGGTTATATACTGATGAAACTTGTTGGCTTCTTGATGGGCTTAGTCGTTTAGTCGTTGGATCAACATCACGGCACACGGTTTAACCCATAAGTGCTCCGTTTTCCTCCTAACTCAACCTGAGTCTGGAGAAACTCAGCTCAATGCACGAACTCCGTTGCATCGGCGAGGATCCTGAAATACTTTGGGTAGATTTTTAACTCGAAATTTTGCCCGGGCAGCGCCGTTAGGCTACTCCTTTTTCGATTTCCAACTGCCAAGGGATTTTTTACGTGCGCAACAATACACACGGGGTCCGATCTCACTACTCAGAGACCAGGGGAAATTTTATTACTGGAAGTCCAGGTGGATTTTTTAAATAAATCCCGGTCCTCACCGGGCCTGAACCCGGGACCTCCAGCACTCGAGGCGGACACCATACCTCGAGACCACTCAGCCCCCCCCCCCCTCCCTATGATGGGCTGCTTATGTTTACTTGTCACCTTGTGAGGAATATCTTGCCAAACTTAGCTCTGCTGACTTGCATCGTTACCCATAGGAACTGTCTGCATACTAAAGTGAAGAAAACACTTTTCTTCACTTTATGTCTTCACAGTTCTTTTCTCTGTGACCTTTGCTGTGTGTCCTCATCATTCTGTACTTATGTTTTCACAATTATTCACTTGATGTCTTAAAGTGCTATATGTGCTCACCATTCTGTACTATATGTTTTCACAATGATTTACTTGATGTCTGACAGTGCTGCGTGTGCTCACGATTCTGTACTATATGTTTCACAATTATAAACATAAAGTGGACACCAGGAGGTGTTATAAAAAAGTAAATGCGGCGGCGTGCTACTGACCAACATCACATCTCCCCATAAATATGGGGAGATGTGATCATGTAAGATTGACCACGACTGATCTACATAAATATGGGAGATGTGATCATGTAAGATTGACTACGACTGATCTACATAAATGTGGGGAGATGTGATCATGTAAGATTGACCACGACTGACCTACATAAATATGGGGAGATGTGATCGTGTAAGATTGACTCGACTGATCTACATGAATATGGGGAGATGTGATCATGTAAGATTGACCACGACTCATCTACATGAATATGGGGAGATGTGATCGTGTAAGATTGACCACGACTGATCTACATAAATATGGGGAGATGTGATCATGTAAGATTGACCATGACTGATCTACATAAATATGGGGAGATGTGATCTGTCACGGTCAGCCACGCTTGCCTGGTCATGTGTTCAAATCCTTACTGAAGGTTCTTGTATAACCGACCTTGGGTTCCAGGTAGAACCAGCCTACCACAGGTGCAAATATATGTCCTGGGAAGACCAGGCAGCCCGCCTGATACACACCCGCCTGGTACACACCCGCCTGATACACACCCGCCTGGTACACACCCGCCTGATACACACCCGCCTGATACACACCCGCCTGGTACACACCCGCCTGGTACACACCAGAAAATATGTAGCTTCAAGCTCTCAATACTTCTGACGGCAAGATGGGGGGGAAGGGGGGGGGGGTGGTCTTTGAATTTATTGTCCTAATTCTTTACTGAATGATTTCACTATTCTTCACTATTTGTCCACATAGCTTCATGAATTTACAAGTGCTTTCATTATTCCACCCACATGCTGTCTTACATTTTGTCCCCACGACAGTGTCCCCCTAGTCCTTGTGGGCATGTCTGTCTGTGTCTAGCTAGATGGGGTATGAAGTTCCAGTAGTTCCTGGTGTAAGCCTAGCTAAAAGGTGGGTGGGAAGTTCCACTAATTCCTGGTGTATGTCTAGCTAGATGGTGGGTATGAAGTTCCAGTAGTTCCTGGAGTATGCCTAGCTAGAAGGTGGGTGTGAAGTTCCAGTAGTTCCTGGAGTATGCCTAGCTAGAAGGTGGGTGTGAAGTTCCAGTAGTTCCTGGTGTATGTCTAGCTAGATGGTGAGTGTGAAGCGTATCTCTGTGTGTGTAGCTAGATGATGAGTGTGAAGTGTATCTCTCTGTGTGTCTAGCTAGATGATGAGTGTGAAGTTCCACTAGTTCCTGGGATATGTCTAGCTAGATGGTGAGTGTGAAGTTCCACTAATTCCTGGTGTATGTCTAGCTGGATGATGAGTGTGAAGCGCATCTCTCTGTGTGTCTAGCTAGATGGTGAGTGTGAAGTGTATCTCTCTGTGTGTCCTAGCTAGATGATGAGTGTGAAGTCCACTAGTTCCTGGATATAGTCTTAGCTAGATGGTGGGTGTGAAGCGCATCTCTCTGGTGTCTGGCTAGATGTGGGTGTAATGCTCCAAACTTCTACTTGCAGTTGTAACGTGTGTTGGACCCGTCGTCCTCCGAGGTGGCTGGAATTGTTGCCTTCATGAAGTGTGGGTGTGCCTCTTCAACATCATCTGGACCAGCCGTGTCCATGTCAACATTCAATCATGAGGTCTGTGCCACGTCTATGTCATGTTATGTTAGTGAGGTCATTGTTGAGTTAGTGAGGTCTGTCTCAGTCAATGTTTAGTTGATGGTGTCTTAGATCATGTCTATGTCAATGTTTGTTAGTGATGACTGTGTCAATGTTCTGTTTATAAGGTCTACGCCTTGTCCGTGTCATGCCAGTGTTAATGTTCATATTGTGAGGTCTATGTCAGTGTTCAGGTAATGAGGTCTATTTCATATCCGTGTCTATGTTAATGGGATCTGTGTAAATGTTCAGGTATTGAGATCTGTGCCAATGTTCAGATAATCAGATGTATGTCAATATTCAGGTATGAGGCCCACGTCATGTCCGTGGAAATTCTCAGTCAATGAGGTCTGTATTATGTCAGTGTCAATGTTCAGATATTGAGATGTCATCTCATCTCATCTCATCATGTTCCTCTTGTACCTTGCGGTGTCGAGGTGAAGTATAAACTTCGTGAGAGTGCCCGGTTATGGGCTTCGTATATCGACATTCCCATGGATTCTGTTATTCCCTCCGTCCAACGTTTACGTGGTCGGCCTCTTCCTCTGTTTCCATCTGGTCTGTACAGCATTGCTTGTTGTGGCATGCTGTTGACTGGTAGCCTACTTGCATGGCCAAACCATTTGACTTGCTGCTTTCTAATAAAATCTAGAGCAGCTTTAACCCCCACTTTAGTCCTGATTTCTTCATTTCTGATCTTATCTCTTCTTGATACGTTGAGTATTCTTCTCAGGAACCTCATTTCTGTTGTTGTGATTTTTCTTTTCTCTTTTTCTGTCATTGTCCAGGTTTGGCATTGGTAGCACAGAGTTGGTAGGAAGATTGTGTTGTAAAGTGCTTTCTTAGTAGTTATTGATACATGTTTGTTCTTTAGTATTGGTGCCATTTGTCCAATGAGTTGATTTGCCTTATTGCACCTATTTTCGATCTCGTCTTCTGATCTGCCATTTGATGATATTATACTTCCTAGGTACTTGAAGCTCTTTACTTGTTTCAAGGGATGTTCGTTTAGGTGAATTGTTGCTGTTTGTTCTTCTTTAGTTATAGTCATTACCTCTGTTTTGCTTGTGCTAATTTTCATGTTATGTTCCCTACACATTTCGTTTAGACTATTCATGTGGTCTTGTAATTCAGCTTCTGATTTTGCTATTAGTGCTTGGTCGTCCGCAAACAGGAGTTCTCTAATGGTTAGATTTGCAGATGGTTCTTCTTCTGTGTTCTCGTCATGCGGTATTCTTGCTGTCTCTGCTTGGCTGGTTTCTTTACATATGTTGTCTATATATGTTATGAACAAGAGAGGGGACAGGACACAACCTTGTCGTACTCCAGATCTTATGGTGAAGGGTTCTGAGTGTCCTCCAGTTGCTCTCACTATGCATTCACTGTTGTTGTATAAACTTCTACATAGGTTTGTTAGATGTGTACTCACTCCATATTGTTTAAGGATTTCCCACAGCTTGTTTCTATCTACCCTATCAAATGCCTTTTCTTGGTCGACAAAGGCTAAGTAGAGTGTTTCATTGAATTCGATTGATTTTTCTATAAGTTGTCTAAGAGCAAAAATGGCGTCTGTGCATCCTTTGTTTTTCCTAAATCCAAGCTGCGTTTCGCTTAGCTGGGGTTCTAAAGTAGTTCGTAATCTTTTTTCAAGAATTTTGCAAAATATTTTCCCAGTATGACTCAACAGTGAAATGCCTCTGTATTGTGTGCAATCTCTTTTGCTGCCTTTGTTTTTTCCAAATTGGGATAATTATGGCGTTTCCCCAGTCTCGTGGTGTCTGTTGTTCTACCCAAACATGGTTGAATAGTCTATGTAGCCAAGCTGTTCCTACTTCTCTTGCTGCTTTAATTAGTTCATTTGGTATTTCATCCTGTCCTGGTGATTTGTTCAATGGGGCTAATCTGATGGCTTCTATAATTTCTTCTTTTAGTATGTCTGGTTCTAGTTCTTCGGTGACATTTGTGTAGGTCTCTTGAATTCCTGTGACATCTGATGGGATGTTGAGAAGTTGTTCGAAGTACTGCTTCCATCTTATTAGGATCTGTTTTTGTTCACTTATTGGTTCTCCATTTTCGCTGTTTCGCTGAGATGTCATATCCATGTTAAATTTGAATTAATGCGGTCTGTGTCATGTCTATGTCAATGATCAGGTAGTGCGATCCGTGTCAACGTCCAGTCAATGAGGTCTAGTCACGTCCGTGTCAATGTTCAGTCAGTGAGATTCATGTCAATGTTAAGTTATGGGGATCTGTTTCAGTGTTTACTCAATGAGATTTATGTCATGTCAATGTTAAGTTAATGGGATCTGTTTCAGTGTTCACGCAATTAGATTTATGTCATGTCAATGTTTAGTCAATGAGATCTATGAGGTCTGTCGCATGTCTTTGTCATGTTCAGTAAATGAGGTCTTTGTCACGACAATGTTAAATTGATGAGGTCTTTGTCACGACAGTGTTACATTGATGAGGTTTATGTCATGCCAATGTTAAATTGATGAGGTCTACGTCATGTCAATGATAAATTGATGAGGTCTATGTCATGTCAATGTTAAATTGTTGAGGTCTATGTCATGCCAATGTTAAATTGTTGAGGTCTATGTCATGTCAATGTTAAATTGATGAGGTCTACGTCATGTCAATGTTAAATTGTTGAGGTCTATATCATGTCAATGTTAAATTGTTGAGGTCTATGTCATGTCAATGTTAAATTGTTGAGGTCTACGTCATGTCAATGTTCACGTAATGAAGTCTATGTCATGCCAATGTTAAATTGTTGAGGTATATATCATGTCAATGTTAAATTGTTGAGGTCTATGTCATGTCAATGTTAAATTGTTGAGGTCTATGTCATGCCAATGTTAAATTAATGAGGTCTATGTCATGTCAATGTTAAATTGTTGAGGTCTATATCATGTCAATGTTAAATTGTTGAGGTCTATGTCATGTCAATGTTAAATTGTTGAGGTCTATGTCATGTCAATGTTCACGTAATGAAGTCTATGTCATGTCAGCTTTCAGTTATTGAGGCCTATGTCTTATACTGCATGATCCCACACAACTTTACACAGCATGGTCCCACAACTTTACACAACATGGTCCCACACAACTTTACACAGCATGGTCCCACACAACTTTACACAGCATGGTCCCACACAACTTTACACAGCATGGTCCCACACAACTTTATCCAGCATGGTCCCACAACTTTACACAACATGGTCCCACAACTTTATCCAGCATGGTCCCACAACTGTACACAACATGGTCCCACAACTTTATCCAGCATGGTCCCACAACTTTACACAACATGGTCCCACACAACTTTACACAGCATGATCCCACAACTTTACACAGCATGGTCACACAACTTTACACAGCATGGTCCCACACAACTTTACACATCATGGTCCCACAACATTACACAACATGGTCACACACAACTTTACACAGCATGGTCCCACACAACTTTACACAGCATGGTCTCACACAACTTTACACAGCATGGTCCGACAACCTTAAACAACATGGTCCCACACAACTTTACACAGCATGGTCCCACACAACTTTACACAGCATGGTCCCACAACTTTACACAACATGGTCCCATACAAATTTACACAGCATGGTCCCACACAACTTTACACAACATGGTCCCACACAACTTTACACAGCATGGTCCCACAAATTTACACAACATGGTCCCACACAACTTTACACAGCATGGTCCCACAACTTTACACAACATGGTCCCACAAAACTTTACACAGCATGGTCCCACAACTTTACACAACATGGTCCCACACAACTTTACACAACATGGTCCCACAACTTTACACAACATGGTCCTATAACTTTACACAGCATAGTCCCACAACTTTACACAACATGGTCCCACACAACTTTACACAACATGGTCCCACAACTTTACACAACATGGTCCCACACAACTTTACACAGCATGGTCCCACAACTTTGCACAACATGGTCCCACACGACTTTACACAGCATGGTCCCACACGACTTTACACAGCATGGTCCCACACAACTTTACACAGCATGGTCCTACACAACTTTACACAGCATGGTCCCACACAACTTTACACAGCATGGTCCCACAACTTTACACAGCATGGTCCCACACAACTTTACACAGCATGGTCCCACACAACTTTACGCAGCATAGTCCCACAACTTTACACAGCTTGGTCCCACTCAACGTTACACAACATGGTCCCACAACTTTACACAGTATGGTCCCACACAAATTTACACAGCATCTTAAACACGTCTATCCGTTGAAATATTTGTTGTATTGCTTTTTGGTGAATACATAACTTAGGGATATTTGCTGACATGAGAGTACACTTGAATTGATGTCTGTTGTTGTTGTTGTTGTTGTTGTGTTTGTTGTTGTTGTGTAGATGTACAAGAGCACCATTGATGTCTTCTGTTGTTGTTGTTGTGTAGATGTATGAGAGCAGCATTGATGTCTTCTGTTGTTGTGTAGATGTATGAGAGCACCATTGATGTCTTCTGTTGTTGTGTAGATGTATGAGAGCACCATTGATGTCTTCTGTTGTTGTTGTGTAGATGTATGAGAGCACCATTGATGTCTTCTGTTGTTGTGTAGATGTATGAGAGCAGCATTGATGTCTTCTGTTGTTGTTGTGTAGATGTATGAGAGCACCATTGATGTCTTCTGTTGTTGTTGTTGTGTAGATGTATGAGAGCAGCATTGATGTCCTCTGTTGTTGTGTAGATGTATGAGAGAACCATTGATGTCTTCTGTTGTTGTTGTGTAGATGTATGAGAGCACCATTGATGTCTTCTGTTGTTGTGTAGATGTATGAGAGCAGCATTGATGTCTTCTGTTATTGTTGTTGTGTAGATGTATGAGAGCACCATTGATGTCTTCTGTTGTTGTGTAGATGTATGAGAGCATCATTGATGTCTTCTGTTATTGTTGTTGTGTAGATGTATGAGAGCACCATTGATGTCTTCTGTTATTGTTGTTGTGTAGATGTATGAGAGCACCATTGATGTCTTCTGTTGTTGTGTAGATGTATGAGAGCACCATTGATGTCTTCTGTTATTGTTGTTGTGTAGATGTATGAGAGCAGCATTGATGTCTTCTGTTGTTGTGTAGATGTATGAGAGCACCATTGATGTCTTCTGTTATTGTTGTTGTGTAGATGTATGAGAGCACCATTGATGTCTTCTGTTGTTGTTGTTGTGTAGATGTATGAGAGCACCATTGATGTCTTCTGTTGTTGTTGTTGTGTAGATGTATGAGAGCAGCATTGATGTCTTCTGTTGTTGTTGTGTAGATGTACGAGAGCACCATTGATGTCTTCTGTTGTTGTTGTTGTGTAGATGTATGAGAGCAGCATTGATGTCTTCTGTTGTTGTTGTTGTGTAGATGTATGAGAGCAGCAATGATAGTCTTCTGTTGTTGTGTAGATGTATGAGAGCACCATTGATGTCTTCTGTTGTTGTTGTTGTGTAGATGTATGAGAGCACCATTGATGTCTTCTGTTGTTGTGTAGATGTATGAGAGCACCATTGATGTCTTCTGTTGTTGTTGTGTAGATGTATGAGAGCACCATTGATGTCTTCTGTTGTTGTTGTGTAGATGTATGAGAGCACCATTGATGTCTTCTGTTGTTGTTGTGTAGATGTATGAGAGCACCATTGATGTCTTCTGTTGTTGTTGTGTAGATGTATGAGAGCACCATTGATGTCTTCTGTTGTTGTTGTGTAGATGTATGAGAGCACCATTGATGTCTTCTGTTGTTGTTGTGTAGATGTATGAGAGCACCATTGATGTCTTCTGTTGTTGTTGTGTAGATGTATGAGAGCACCATTGATGTCTTCTGTTGTTGTTGTGTAGATGTATGAGAGCACCATTGATGTCTTCTGTTGTTGTTGTGTAGATGTATGAGAGCACCATTGATGTCTTCTGTTGTTGTGTAGATGTATGAGAGCACCATTGATGTCTTCTGTTGTTGTTGTGTAGATGTATGAGAGCACCATTGATGTCTTCTGTTGTTGTTGTGTAGATGTATGAGAGCACCATTGATGTCTTCTGTTGTTGTTGTGTAGATGTATGAGAGCACCATTGATGTCTTCTGTTGTTGTGTAGATGTATGAGAGCACCATTGATGTCTTCTGTTGTTGTTGTGTAGATGTATGAGAGCACCATTGATGTCTTCTGTTGTTGTTGTGTAGATGTATGAGAGCACCATTGATGTCTTCTGTTGTTGTTGTGTAGATGTATGAGAGCACCATTGATATCTTCTGTTGTTGTTGTTGTGTAGATGTATGAGAGCACCATTGATGTCTTCTGTTGTTGTTGTTGTAGTTGTGTAGATGTATGAGAGCACCATTGATGTCTTCTGTTGTTGTTGTTGTTGTTGTGTAGATGTATGAGAGCACCATTGATATCTTCTGTTGTTGTTGCTGTTGTGTAGATGTATGAGAGCACCATTGATGTCTTCTGTTGTTGTTGTTGTAGTTGTGTAGATGTATGAGAGCACCATTGATATCTTCTGTTGTTGTTGTTGTGTAGATGTATGAGAGCACCATTGATGTCTTCTGTTGTTGTTGTTGTTGTTGTTGTTGTTGTGTAGATGTATGAGAGCACCATTGATGTCTTCTGTTGTTGTTGTTGTTGTGTAGATGTATGAGAGCACCATTGATGTCTTCTGTTGTTGTTGTTGTTGTTGTTGTTGTTGTTGTGTAGATGTATGAGAGCACCATTGATGTCTTCTGTTGTTGTTGTTGTGTAGATGTATGAGAGCACCATTGATGTCTTCGGTTGTTGTTGTTATTGTTGTGTAGATGTATGAGAGCACCATTGATGTCTTCTGTTGTTGTTGTTGTTGTTGTGTAGATGTATGAGAGCACCATTGATATCTTCTGTTGTTGTTGTTGTTGTTGTTGTGTAGATGTATGAGAGCACCATTGATGTCTTCTGTTGTTGTTGTTGTAGTTGTGTAGATGTATGAGAGCACCATTGATGTCTTCTGTTGTTGTTGTTGTAGTTGTGTAGATGTATGAGAGCACCATTGATGTCTTCTGTTGTTGTTGTTGTTGTTGTGTAGATGTATGAGAGCACCATTGATGTCTTCTGTTGTTGTTGTTGTTTGTTGTGTAGATGTATGAGAGCACCATTGATGTCTTCTGTTGTTGTTGTTGTATTTGTGTAGATGTATGAGAGCACCATTGATGTCTTCTGTTGTTGTTGTTGTGTAGATGTATGAGAGCACCATTGATGTCTTCTGTTGTTGTTTGTTGTTGTTGTGTAGATGTATGAGAGCACCATTGATGTCTTCTGTTGTTGTTGTTGTTGTTGTGTAGATGTATGAGAGCACCATTGATGTCTTCTGTTGTTGTGTGTAGTTGTGTAGATGTATGAGAGCACCATTGATATCTTCTGTTGTTGTTGTGTAGATGTATGAGAGCACCATTGATGTCTTCTGTTGTTGTGTAGATGTATGAGAGCACCATTGATGTCTTCTGTTGTTGTTGTGTAGATGTATGAGAGCACCATTGATGTCTTCTGTTGTTGTGTAGATGTATGAGAGCACCATTGATGTCTTCTGTTGTTGTGTAGATGTATGAGAGCACCATTGATGTCTTCTGTTGTTGTTGTTGTGTAGATGTGTGAGAGCACCATTGATAGTCTTCTGTTGTTGTTGTTGTGTAGATGTATGAGAGCACCATTGATGTCTTCTGTTGTTGTGTAGATGTATGAGAGCACCATTGATGTCTTCTGTTGTTGTGTAGATGTATGAGAGCACCATTGATGTCTTCTGTTGTTGTGTAGATGTATGAGAGCACCATTGATGTCTTCTGTTGTTGTTGTGTAGATGTATGAGAGCACCATTGATGTCTTCTGTTGTTGTGTAGATGTATGAGAGCACCATTGATGTCTTCTGTGTTGTTGTGTAGATGTATGAGAGCACCATTGATGTCTTCTGTTGTTGTTGTGTAGATGTATGAGAGCACCATTGATGTCTTCTGTTGTTGTTGTGTAGATGTATGAGAGCACCATTGATGTCTTCTGTTGTTGTGTAGATGTATGAGAGCACCATTGATGTCTTCTGTTGTTGTGTAGATGTATGAGAGCACCATTGATGTCTTCTGTTGTTGTGTAGATGTATGAGAGCACCATTGATGTCTTCTGTTGTTGTGTAGATGTATGAGAGCACCATTGATGTCTTCTGTTGTTGTTGTTGTGTAGATGTATGAGAGCACCATTGATGTCTTCTGTTGTTGTGTAGATGTATGAGAGCACCATTGATGTCTTCTGTGTTGTTGTGTAGATGTATGAGAGCACCATTGATGTCTTCTGTTGTGTTGTGTAGATGTATGAGAGCACCATTGATGTCTTCTGTGTTGTTGTGTAGATGTATGAGAGCACCATTGATGTCTTCTGTTGTTGTGTAGATGTATGAGAGCACCATTGATGTCTTCTGTTGTTGTTGTGTAGATGTATGAGAGCACCATTGATGTCTTCTGTTGTTGTTGTGTAGATGTATGAGAGCACCATTGATGTCTTCTGTTGTTAGATGTATGAGAGCACATGCTGTCTGTTGTGTGTGTAGATGTATGAGAGCACCATTGATGTCTTCTGTTGTTGTTGTGTAGATGTATGAGAGCACCATTGATGTCTTCTGTTGTTGTTGTTGTGTAGATGTATGAGAGCACCATTGATGTCTTCTGTTGTTTTTGTAGATGTATGAGAGCACCATTGATGTCTTCTGTTGTTGTTGTTGTGTAAGATGTATGAGAGCACCCTTGATGTCTTCTGTTGTTTTGTTGTGTAGATGTATGAGAGCAGCCATTGATGTTCTCTGTTGTTGTGTAGATGTATGAGAGCACCATTGATGTCCTCTGTTGTTGTGTAGATGTATGAGAGCACCATTGATGTCCTCTGTTGTTGTTGTGTAGATGTATGAGAGCACCATTGATGTCCTCTGTTGTTGTGTAGATGTATGAGAGCACCATTGATGTCCTCTGTTGTTGTTGTGTAGATGTATGAGAGCACCAATTGATGGTCCTCTGTTGTTGTGTAGATGTATGAGAGCACCATTGATGTCCTCTGTTGTTGTGTAGATGTATGAGAGCACCATTGATGTCTTCTGTTGTTGTTGTGTTAATGTATGAAAACCCCGAACCCCCGTTTCAAGATGGCGACGGACGGTCGTGTTGTTTTGTGTTCGTTAATTTTTTCGCGTAGGGAAGGATTTATTCATCTCTTGCGTGAAAATTTGGTGTGCCGGGATGTAAAACCAGGATTTTTTCTCAAGATCTGCGCGGGTGCTACGGAGTTCGTGCATCGAGCGAAGCCATCCTTGAGTGAATTTTCCCGCAGCGTGTGTGGTTTTCTCAGTCTGTTTTTTCGATTTTTCAAATGGCGGAACAACGTGTGTTCTTCGAGCGGTCAGCATCAACATACCGAAGCAGCGTGGGAGCCGACAGGGAGAAAGAAGCAAGGTAAGCGTGGTGGTTTTAGGCGTTTTAGACTCCCGTGTCACCGTCTAGGACTCAGCAATATCCGTATTCATATTTGGGAAATGTGCCAGTGTAAAAAAACGGGGCTCTTTTTAGAAAACCCCAGTTTACAGGGAAAGACATTGTAGCACTCCAGGAGACGAGACTGGGCGATCAGCTACTCCAAAATTCCGGCTTTTAAAAGTTTTTTACAACATACGACATCTG
>JACEFZ010008518.1:5000-147196 GCA_014155875.1 Cepaea nemoralis
TTTCGCTTCTGGAAAGGAAATTATACTACTCGGAGACTTTAACATTGACACCAACAAATCCAACATAATATGGGGAAATATAATTGCATCATACAATTTCCAACAAATAGTACAACAAGCCACTAGAGTAACAAATTCATCTTCAACAGTCATAGATCACATTTATGTAACTTGCTCAGACAACATCATAGAATGCACCGTACCCAATTGTACAATGAGCGATCACTACCCAATATGCTACACGTGGTCTAAAAAAGGAATTAAAACTCCTAAACATAAACACATAAGTGTAAAATATAGAAATTACAAAAATTTCAACCAAAACGCATTTTTACAGGACTTGCTCAGTTCACCTCTAGACAATGTTTATCAGCTTCCTGACCCGGATGATGCTCTGGAATTCTGGATGAAAACCTTTATTGATGTTTTTGATAGACATGTGCCAGTCAAGGAAGTTCAGTAAAACACCACATCAAGCCACCTTGGATCACCCAGGAAATACTTGAAATTATGAGAGACAGAGATACAGCACATAAAAAGCGGGATCTCAGTGCATACCGTACTCTTAGAAACAAAGTTCAATATAACATACGACGGGAAAAGAAAAATTACTTTAAGAACTTAGTAATGGATAAAACAAATAGTAAGGATATATGGAAGGCAATTAACACCTTGAAAAACAAGTATAACTTCCGAAATTCTTTACCATCAAATCATATTACATGCGACCAATTCAGTAATTTTTTTCAAACTGACATAGACCAGTTGAAGGCTTCAATACCTAATTCTCCTTGCAACTTATCTTTATTGTCATCGTTTTGCGAGAATAGATGCTCCCGCGATATTCTTTCAGACATACCGCTAATGACAATCACTGAAGTATTCACTTACCTCAGTAACCTAAAAAATCACAACCTCATCTGGGTTAGATGGAATCATCAACCAGATTCTCCGTTGTGCTGCGCCAGTGATCTGTACATCACTAACCTATGTATATAATCAGTGTCTCACCAAAGGCCACTTTCCATCAGCTCTCAAAATCGCTAAAGTGTACCCTCTTCTTAAATCTGGTTCATTGGACAATGGTCTCCCGAACAATTACAGACCCATTTCCTTACTATCATCACTATCTAAGCCACTAGAAAAACACATCCATAAAGTAACATTACAGTATTTCGTTCGCAACAAGCTTATTGTTGACAGCCAATCAGGATTTCGACCAAAATATTCTTGCCATACGGCCCTAACAAACATGATAGAAAATTGGCACCAGAATATAAACAACAACAGTCTATGTGGAACTGTGTTTATTGATTTCAAGAAAGCACTTGATATGATAGACCATGTTATTCTAATTTAAAAACATGAGACAATGAAAATTGGCCCTAATGAAGTCACTCTAATATCATCTTTTCTATCAAACAGAAAGCAAGTAGTATCACATAATAAATCTCTGTCTCAAACCACTACCTTCAATATTGGAGTACCGCAAGGCTCTATTCTTGGCCCTCTATTATTTGCCATATATATTAACGATCTACCTTTGCATCTTTCGTCGTCCTGTGATCTATTTGCAGATTACTGTACAGTGTACACAAACGCTGAAAACTGTATTTTACTGGAGTCGTCTTTACAACAAGAATTAAATAATGTAGTTAGGTGTAGCTATTCAAACCGTATGCAAATTAACATCACTAAAACAAAAACAATGTTATTAACAACCAGACAGAGACTTCAAACTCTAAGCTCACACACATCACTTCAACTTCACATCGATAACATGCCAGTAGAAAATGTAATTGAGCACAAAACATTAGGCCTAATCATTGATAGAAACCTAACCTTTAATTCCCACGTTCAAGCGCTCATTAAACAAACAGCGAAAAAAGTCTATCCAACTCGCCAAAATTAAAAACTTCCTTGATGAGGCCACAAGGAAACTATTCTATACTTCTCATATACAGACACACTTTGACTACTGCTCTACAATCTGGGACGGTTGTTCTAATTCAAACACCAAGCGACTTTACTCACTCCAGAAACGGGCCATGAGTCTAATTTATAGCAAACATTTATCTGACAATCCTAGCCGTGTATAAACGCCTTCAGTTACTACCATTCCGCAAACGCCTGCTTTTCAATAAAGCTAAACTAATTCACAAAATCCTGCATCGGAATGCCCCAAATTACCTTTGGCCATTGTTTAAATATAATGCTAGACACAGTAAACGTTTAAATATACTACACATTCCGAAGCCTAGGATTGACTTATACAAAACAAGCTTAACGTACTCTGCAGCTCAGCTGTGGAACAATCTTCCACAAGAAATCAAAGACATCACCAATCCCTATTCATATAATCGCAAATTATTCGAACACTATCTCAATACGGATTACCTTCCCCCTTAATAATAGAGATAATAATAATAATAACAAAACCTCTAGTATAACAGCCAGTCCCCTTTTTGTAGGCCAGTATATTCCACATGGCTAATAACAAGTGTCAGACCATTATCTAATATTACTGTGTCGTGTAGTTTTGATGTTCGCATTTTGCCCATGCCTTTATAATGCATATCTTTTATATTGTTGCTGTTCTTTGTTAGCCTTGAATGATGTGTGAATGAAATAATGTATGAAAGAGAGTGATAGAAGGGCAGAATGTTAGACGGGCCTGCGTGCCCAATTCTTAACCCTTTGAAAATAAAGTTTGTTCGTTCGTTCGTTCGTTCTCTCGCCCTGTACGTTTATCTATATTTCTTTCTGTCTTATTTTTCTGTCTTTCTTTCTATCTGTCTTTCTTTCTATCTTTATTACTCACATTCTTTCTTTCTGTTTTATTTGTTTGTTTGTGGCTTTCTTTCTCTCTTACTCTCTCTATCTCTCTCTCTCTCTCCTTAGCTCTCTCGCTCTCCCCATCTGTGTGTCTAAGTTCGATATCAACACGTGTACGCAGTCACGTGTCTGCGCATCTCGCGATCACCCACACAAGGTTTCAATCATTGAGTTGATATTTTTCCATCTTGCGATTACAGACTGCCAAGAATTTATCTCCTCTTCTTCCTCTATCTCTTTTCATTAGCCTTTTCAGTTGTTACAGTATGCTCCAGTCTTGTTTTTGTCAACGAGCCTCAATAACACCTTGCACGCACTCCGTGGCAGTTATTTACACACATGCGTTAATTGCGAAGAATTTCAAATATGTGAGGCCACAGTTTTATAATGCAAGATGTGTATCTTTTTCGCCCCCTCTCTTTCTTTCTTTCACTCTTCTTCTCTCTCTCTCTCTCTCACTCTCTGTCTCTCTGTCTCTCTCTATCTCTCTCTCTCTCTCTCTCTCTCTCTCACTCTCTGTCTCTCTGTCTCTCTCTCTCTGTCTCTCTCTCTCTCTCTCTCTCTCTCTCTCTCTCTCTCTCTCTCTCTCTCTCTCTCTCTCTCTCTCTCTCGCTTGCTCGCTTATTTCTTTCTCTCTCCCTTTTCTCGAGTCACATCGTGACTAACAAATTTTGACAAAATTTTTTTGATGTTTGTGATAAGTTGTCTTCTTCACTTCGGTATCATCACTCGTCATGCCGATAAAAATCGGCGGTCATGTTTGGCCTCTCACACGATCAATGGAGTCGTGGACAGTTCCATGTTCTTGTCTAGACCATGTCATATGACAGTTCCATGTTCTTGTCTAGACCATGTCATATGACAGTTCCATGTTCTTGTCTAGACCATGTCATATGACAGTTCCATGTTCTTGTCTAGACCATGTCATATGGCAAAGCGGTTTAGATATTTTCCTCTCCGCCTTCCTCTTGTTCTCTTCCCCCCCCCCCCCTCTCAACCCCCCTCAATCTTGCCAGTTGTTACCTAGTTCTCAAGTTTATTTCTTCTCATCTTAACTGTCTCACCTCATCTCATCATGTTCCTCTTGTATCTTGCGGTGTTGAGGTGAAGTATAAACAGCAGGAAAGTGCCCGCTTATGGGCTTCATGTATCGATATTCCCATGTACTTTTTTATTCCCTGCGTCCATCGTTTACGTGGTCGACCTTTTCCTCTGTTTCCCTATGGTCTGTACATCATTGCTTCTTGTGGTATACTGTTAGTTGGTAACCTACTTGCATGGCCAAACCATTTGATTTGCTGAATTCTAATAAAATCTAGCGCGGCTATCACCCCCACTTTAGTCCTGATTTCTTCATTTCTGATCTTATCTCTTCTTGATACATTGAGCATTCTTCTCAGGAATCTCATTTATGTTGTTGTGATGTTCCTTAACTATGTACGTCTAATTTCTTTAACCAGTTTACGGTCTTCAGTTGTTTCTTGTAGGACTTGCTCAGTAGTTTTTCTGTCTGTCCATGATATGTCTCTTAGCGTCTTTCAAAACATCCAGATTGCTCTGTCTGGATGCATAAGCCAAGTCAGTAAAGTCAGACCTTTACACGTTTCAAGACGCTCTGGACATACGGCGCTCCACCCATATTTGTATAGACCAATCGGTACTCATGGGTGACTTGGTGACAACTGGCAAAATTGGAAGGAAAAGAACAAAGAGAAGGCAGAGAAGCAAATTCCTGGACGGCTTGGCCACTTTGTATGGTCGAGACAAGAACACTGAGCTGATCCACGACTCTGGTGATGGAGTGAGATGGCAAAGCTTATCGGCATGGCACATGATGATGACTCATGGGTAATGTGGACAGCATCAAGCAGTCGCATTTTTGGCTGGATAGACCTGGGAGCATATGTCAATTGTTTAAACATTGAAATCCACCCTAATATGGTTCCAACCACTGACCACCGGGACGGTAGGCGAGCCACGAAACCACCGCTCCTTGAAGATGAGGTATTTTAAGTATTCTTCTGTAAAACAAAGTGGCTGGTACTTTATTGGATGTTTGTTTACTATATACTGATGAGTGGGACAATATCAGCCTATTAAGAGAGGTCTGAGACGGGGATATGTAATGTCTCCAGATCTGTTTTCCCTAAGATATGGAAGTAATCAACATTGGGGGGGGGGGGGGGGGGGGGCGATACATCAATAACATTAGATATGCAGATGATATAGTATTGATAGCAGACAATGAGCAGGATCTGCAACAATTAGTAGATGCGGTTGTTGTACACAGTGTACAACTGGGGTTAGAATTAAATTGTAAAAAGACAAGTTATGGTCGTCACTAGGAAGAAAGAAATACCACAAGGTATATACAAGCAAATGGGAATATTCTTCAATAAGTCAAACGGTACAGTTGTCTCAGAACAGTCATAACATCTGATGGGAGGTGCCTTGAAGAGATTACAACAAGAATCGCCATGGCAAAAGGAGCCTTTGACAAGATGAAAAACATACTGACCAATAAAGAGATGTCAATTGAAACGAGAAAAAGATTGTTGAGGTGCCACATAGAGCCTGTACTTTTGTATGGATGTGACACTTGGACAATGAGCAGTCAGGCTGAAAAACATCTGATAGCTGTAGAAATGTAGTTTCTGAAGAGAATGCAAAGAATACCATGGACAGACAGAAAAAACAATGTCCAAGTACTACAGGAGACAAATGAAAATGTAAATTGATTAGAAAAATTAGACGTAGACAGTCAAAATTGTTTGGACATGTTATGAGGAAAATAAATTGGAGAACTTGGCGACAACTGGCAAGATCGAAGGGAACAGACCAATGGGAAGACCGAGAAGTAAATACCTGGATGGCTTGGCCACATGGCATGGTCGAGACAGGAACACTGAGCTGATCCACGACTCTGGTGATCGATGTGAAATGGCGAGTCATGACCGCCCACGCTTTCCTTCATGGCACATGATGGATGGATGTATATACTGATGATGCGATGCCCAGTTTGTTTACTATGTAATGATGATGTGAATACCAGTTTGTTTACTACATAATGATGATGCGGTGACCAGTTCTTTTCCTCGTCGAAATTACTTCACTGAAAATTACCAGAAATTATGAAAATTGTATGGTGCCCATATTATAAACCTGGGTCGACTACAGACCCGCAGTAGTCGATTAAAAACAAATCCTGTCGCCTTTGGGGATCGAACCGGGAATGCTGCGTTGGCAGGCAAGCACCGTAACGACTATGTCACATCAGCTTTCGAGAATAAAGGGCGCTTCCCAAAGAATGCATAGATTAACATTTGTTTTGTTTTTTGGTTTTTTTAAACCTCATCTAGGATACCATATCTAGCGCCAACTGCCCAGAGCGTCATTCTTAAACAAGTGAATCGGTACAACTATCTCGGAACAGTTATAACATCTGATTTGAGATGCCTTGAACAGATTAGAACAACACAATTATCTCGGAACAGTCATAACATCTGATGGGAGATGCCTTGAAAAGATTAGAAAAAGACTATCTCGGAGCAGTCATACCATCTGATGGGAGATGCCTTGAAGAGATTAGAACAAAACAACTATCTCGGAACAGTTATAACATCTGATGGGAGATGCCTTGAAGAGATTAGAACAAAACAACTATCTCGGAACAGTTATAACATCTGATGGGAGATGCCTTGAAGAGATTAGAACAAGACAACTATCTCGGAGCAGTCATACCATCTGATGGGAGATGCCTTGAAGAGATTAGAAAAAGACATCTATCTCGGAATAGTCATAACATCTGATCGGAGATGCCTTGACGAAATTAGAACAAGACATCTATCTCGGAACAGTCATAACATCTGATGAGAGATGCCTTAAAGAGATTAGAACAAGTGAAAACATACTAACCAATAAAAAGATGTCATTTACAACGAGAAAAAGAGTTGAGTTGAGTTGAGTTGAGTTGAGTTAAGAACCGACATCACTGCACTCAGGACATTCTCATACGTGCTCTGTCCCCTCGTTCAACAGCCAGCGAAGAGTCATACTACTAATCGTTCCCACTGCTATATGATTAAAAGTGATCCTGGCCTTCCCTCTCAGTTTGAGAATCTTCCAGAACCCCTGCCGATCCCCCGCAATCTCATTCTTTCCACGCGCAATCCCTTGTCCATAGGCAAACTAACACCAAGAGGTGCATTCCCTGCTAGCCTATCAGCCTGTTCATTTCCCAGTATCCCCGCATGGCCAGGGCAAAATATCCATACAATTCTCACGATCTGTGACCTCTGAAGCGAAGAGAGCCATTCCGCACGAAACTTTCCTTTCTCCACCTTACTAAGCATACTTTTTGAATCCGTAATGAATACAACGTGTGTTAACGAGAAAAAGAGAGTTGAGATGATACATAGAACCTATACTTTTGTATGGATGTGAAGCGTGGACAATAAGTGCAAGCTGAAAACCATCTGATAGTTGTGGAAAAGTGGTTACTGTGGGAAATGAAAAGACTACCATGGACAGACAGAAACAGCAATGACGAAGTCCTGCAATAAACAAATGAATACCGTAAACTGATTAGAGAAATTAGACGTAAACATTCACAGCGTTTGTGGACACGTTGTGAGAAAAAATAAATTGGAGAACTTGGCGACAACTGGCAAGACTGAGGGGAAGGAGAACAAGGGAAAGGCAGAGAAGTAAATAGATGGACGGCTTGGCCACGTGGTATGGTCTAGACAAGAATACAGAGTTGATCCTGGTGATCGCGTGAGATGGCGTAACATGACTGCCTAAGCTTATCGGCATGGCACATGATGATTATATCTAGGATCGGACACAGGGCAGACCGATGTGTGAGGCGTACATTCTGTCACCTCTGAAACTGTATATATGTGTGTACTTATGTATGTTTGAGGAGCATATACTGTCACCTCTGCCACTGTGTGTATGTGTGTACTTATGTGTGCTTGAGGCGTACATACTGTCACCTCCGTCACTCTGTGTATGTGTGTACATATGTATGTGTGCCGGCAACTGTGGCGAGGGGTAGCGAGCGTACAGCGTTTGAAATCAGGCACCGGCGATTTGTAAGCAAGCCGCCTTGTGTTGATTCTTAATAATGGTATGAATGTCGGTCGTTCAGAAATCAATGGCAAACAACTGATAGTAAACTTGCCTGGTAAATCGCAAACAGCTAAGAAATGCTGGGGTTGAATGCGACGTTATATAAAGGACATGCAACTACCCTTATGTATGTGTGTCTGTGTACTCTTGAAAGTTAAGTAAGCTAACAATTCACATGATAAGAAGGGAGATAAAACAATAGGGTTTAAAAGGTTAAACATTCGGTTTATGGCACCAGGTTTCACTCCATATGGCTCGATCTCTTTCCGCAGGATAGTCTGTCGAAAGCGTCGCACAAAGCACAACCTCCGTAGTTCAGGAGACGATCCCCCACCCCTCCCTCTCCCTAGGAGTTTCCGAGAAAATTGCACTCGTGAACCGAATGATGTAACCCGGAATCGAACCCTCAATCTTAAAAAAAAAAAAGAAAAGGTCACTTAATTTAAAAGGCAAGTGGCTCGACTTCATTGCACCGGGTTTTTATATATATGACTCATATATGACTATATGACTATATGACTCATTCTCTTTCCGCAGCGCGGAAAGCGTCGCACAAAGCACGAACCCCCTAGCTCCAGCGACGACCCTCAGGAGGCTCCGAAAACATGAACCGAAGGACATGGCCCGGAATCGAACCCACAGCCTTCGGAGCCAGAATCAGACGGCTTGACTACTTCGCCACGGAGACTCCTGAACCCACAATCTTCGGAGCGAAAGCGGCGTAAGCACCTCGGAAGACAACATGGCGGAACACTAAAGTAAAGTTTACCAGAATGACGTAGAACCTTCCAGAACTCAACCAATGAGATCAGACAATCAATGCCACAATGCTATTTCTGCTCCAATCAATACCTTTATATTTATAGACGTCACAAAGGAGAATGAATGGTATTTCTCTGTACTGGCATCTTGTCGTCTACACAGGCGATAGTTTGTTGCATTGTCATTTTAAAAAAGGCATAATAACTATAACCCAAACAGGGACTAGGGATGGAGTTATGCGCTTCCATAGCACAAAGCCTGGGCTGAATTGCAGATACCATGTATGACCATTTCCCTGCACTAGAATATAAATGCGCAGAAATAGTGTTGACACAGTTCGAGTTAAACGGCAAGCAGAACATTCGAGAAGAACCGTTGTTTACGGAGAAACTAGAAGGGGTTTAGTGAGGGCAGAGGATTAGAGATGGAGCTAAACCAATGTTTACACCGGCGGTTTGTGCAGGAAGAGCTGAACCAGGGCAATGTCACTTCTTGTTGCGCCTGGTAGTTGTTGCTTCAACTCTTCGAAGAGGTTGTACGTTACAGCGATACATGTTTGAGCCTAACGGTTAAAACAGTCTGATAGCAGATACTTCCGTTTGTGTGTGATGTGTAAATAAAGGCTTCAAATTCTCTTGCCGATAAAATATTGAAGTTCCCAGTTCCCAGAAGTGGCCATGTTCCTTCCACCCATCTTTTCTTACAAGGCAATTCTAGAAAATTCTGAAATGTACCCGGTATAAATTTAATGTGGCTGGGTCGACGCTAGAACCGTACTGATCGGAGAAAGTAGACTCCACCATAGATAGGTTGAACACTATCCGCTGTCTTGTTCAGCAAGCAACGCACTAACCATTATACCACCAAGGCACATTCTGAGTCCAGGTTATGAGAAGAAATAAATTAGAGACCTTCGTGACAACTGGCAAGATCGATGAGAAAAGAACTAGGGGAAGGTAGAGAATCAAATGCCTGGACGGTTTTGTTACGTGGCATGGTTGAGACAAGAACACTGACCTGATCCACGACTCTGGTGATCTAGTGATGGCGAAACATGACCGCCCACGCTTATCGGCATGGCGCATGATGATGATGAAAGACAGCCCAGATAGAAAAGACTACTTATTTTGGCTTTAAAACTTCTAGAGGAGTGTAGACCCATAGCCACGCATGGCAAACCATTTATAGGCCAGTTCATGTTTGCTTGGAGTTTGGCTAGTGTTTATTACGGTGAGGGGACAGAAAAAAGGAGGGGGGGGGGAGAGAGAGAGAGAGAGAGAGAGAGAGAGAGAGAGAGAGAGAGTGAGAGAGAGCCAGTCCGAGACCAACCCTCTTTAGTCGCTTTTCACAACATACACAGGAAGTGCACAGTGTTACTATACTTTACTTCCTCTTTGGGGCTCCGGCAACACACGGACATGGAGGTCACTCGGGGACCCAGGGAACACACGGGTATGGAGGTCACTCGGGGACCCAGGGAACACACGGGTATGGAGGATCCTCAGTGGCTCCAGTAACACATGGGCATGGAGGATCCTCAGTGGCTCCAGTAACACAGGGGCATGGAGGATCCTCAGTGGCTCCAGTAACACATGGGCATGGAGGATCCTCAGTGGCTCCAGTAACACAGGGGCATAGAGGATCCTTAGTGGCTACTGTAACACAGGGGCATGGAGGATCCTCAGTGGCTCCAGTAACACAGGGGCATGGAGGATCCTCAGTGGCTCCAGTAACACAAGGGCATGGAGGGTCCTCAGTGGCTCCAGTAACACACGGGCATGGAGGATCATCAGTGGCTACTGTAACACAGGGGCATGGAGGATCCTCAGTGGCTACTGTAACACACGGGCATGGAGGATCCTCAGTGGCTCCAGTAACACAAGGGCATGGAGGGTCCTCAGTGGCTCCAGTAACACACGGGCATGGAGGATCCTCAGTGGCTCCAGTAACACAGGGGCATGGAGGATCCTCAGTGGCTCCAGTAACACAGGGGCATGGAGGGTCCTCAGTGGCTACTGTAACACAGGGGCATGGAGAATCCTCAGTGGCTCCAGTAACACAGGGGCATGGAGGATCCTCAGTGGCTCCAGTAACACAGGGGCATGGAGGGTCCTCAGTGACTCCAGTACCACAGGGGCATGGAGAATCCTCAGTGGCTACTGTAACACAGGGGCATGGAGGATCCTCAGTGGCTACTGTAACACACGGGCATGGAGGATCCTCAGTGGCTCCAGTAACACAAGGGCATGGAGAATCCTCAGTGGCTCCAGTAACACAGGGGCATGGAGGATCATCAGTGGCTCCAGTAACACACGGGTATGGGGGATCCTTAGTGGCTACTGTAACACATGGGCATGGAGGATCCTTAGTGGCTACTGTAACACAGGGGCATGGAGGATCCTCAGTGACTCCAGTAACACAGGGGCATGGAGGATCCTCAGTGGCTACTGTAACACACGGGCATGGAGGATCCTCAGTGGCTCCAGTAACACAAGGGCATGGAGGGTCCTCAGTGGCTCCAGTAACACACGGGCATGGAGGATCCTCAGTGGCTCCAGTAACACAGGGGCATGGAGGATCCTCAGTGGCTCCAGTAACACAGGGGCATGGAGGGTCCTCAGTGGCTACTGTAACACAGGGGCATGGAGAATCCTCAGTGGCTCCAGTAACACAGGGGCATGGAGGATCCTCAGTGGCTCCAGTAACACAGGGGCATGGAGGGTCCTCAGTGACTCCAGTACCACAGGGGCATGGAGAATCCTCAGTGGCTACTGTAACACAGGGGCATGGAGGATCCTCAGTGGCTACTGTAACACACGGGCATGGAGGATCCTCAGTGGCTCCAGTAACACAAGGGCATGGAGAATCCTCAGTGGCTCCAGTAACACAGGGGCATGGAGGATCATCAGTGGCTCCAGTAACACACGGGTATGGGGGATCCTTAGGTGGCTACTGTAACACATGGGCATGGAGGATCCTTAGTGGCTACTGTAACACAGGGGCATGGAGGATCCTCAGTGACTCCAGTAACACAGGGGCATGGAGGATCCTCAGTGGCTCCAGTAACACAAGGGCATGGAGGGTCCTCAGTGGCTCCAGTAGCACACGGGCATGGAGGATCCTCAGTGGCTCCAATAACACAGGGGCATGGAGGATCCTCAGTGGCTCCAGTAACACACGGGCATGGAGGATCCTCAGTGGCTCCAGTAACACACGGGTATGGAGGATCCTCAGTGGCTCCAGTAACACAGGGGCATGGAGGATCCTCAGTGGCTCCAGTAACACAGGGGCATGGAGGATCCTCAGTGGCTACTGTAACACAAGGGCATGGAGGATCCTTAGTGGCTACTGTAACACATGGGCATGGAGGATCCTCAGTGACTCCAGTAACACACGGGCATGGAGGGTCCTCAGTGGCTCCAGTAACACACGGGCATGGAGGATCCTCAGTGGCTCCAGTAACACACGGGTATGGAGGATCCTCAGTGGCTCCAGTAACACACGGGCATGGAGGATCCTCAGTGGCTACTGTCACACAAGGGCATGGAGGATCCTTAGTGGCTACTGTAACACACGGGCATGGAGGGTCCTCAGTGGCTCCAGTAACACACGGGTATGGAGGATCCTCAGTGGCTCCAGTAACACAGGGGCATGGAGGATCCTCAGTGGCTACTGTAACACAAGGGCATGGAGGATCCTTAGTGGCTACTGTAACACACGGGCATGGAGGGTCCTCAGTGGCTCCAGTAACACACGGGTATGGGGGATCCTCAGTGGCTCCAGTAACACAGGGGCATGGAGGATCCTCAGTGGCTACTGTAACACAAGGGCATGGAGGATCCTTAGTGGCTACTGTAACACACGGGCATGGAGGGTCCTCAGTGACTCCAGTAACACAGGGGCATGGAGGATCCTTAGTGGCTACTGTAACACATGGGCATGGAGGATCCTCAGTGACTCCAGTAACACACGGGCATGGAGGATCCTTAGTGGCTCCAGTAACACAGGGGCATGGAGAATCCTTAGTGGCTACTGTAACACAGGGGCATGGAGAATCCTCAGTGACTCCAGTAACACAGGGGCATGGAGGATCCTCAGTGGCTACTGTAACACAGGGGCATGGAGAATCCTCAGTGACTCCAGTAACACAGGGGCATGGAGAATCCTCAGTGGCTCCAGTAACACACGGGCATGGAGGATCCTTAGTGGCTACTGTAACACATGGGCATGGAGGATCCTCAGTGACTCCAGTAACACACGGGCATGGAGGATCCTTAGTGGCTACTGTAACACATGGGCATGGAGGATCCTCAGTGACTCCAGTAACACAGGGGCATGGAGGGTCCTCAGTGACTACTGTAACACAGGGGCATGGAGGATCCTTAGTGGCTACTGTAACACACGGGCATGGAGGATCCTCAGTGGCTCCAGTAACACACGGGCATGGAGGATCCTCAGTGACTCCAGTAACACACGGGCATGGAGGATCCTCAGTGGCTACTGTAACACAGGGGCATGGAGGGTCCTCAGTGGCTCCAGTAACACACGGGCATGGAGGATCCTCAGTGGCTCCAGTAACACACGGGTATGGGGGAACCTCGGGTGCCCCGATAACACTCGGGCAAGGATGACCTAGGATAAATGCTCAATTTAAGAAAATCGGCTGCGGTAAAGATTCGAACATATGATCACCCTGCCTGCAGTCAGGCACGCTACCCACTGCGCCACCGAGGCCAGCAATTCCGAATGTAGCTACGACGTGTTCTCTCCATCAATACATCTCTGGAGCATCACTGCTTTGTGAAACTACTATAGATTTTTCTGTGATAGACATGTGGCGAGGCAGTGTGAAAAGGTCAGCCCTGTTACAACCAACCAAGATCGGGTTCGGTATTTTAGGAAAGTGCAACCTGCTTCTACAGTCGCGGTTATAATTGAGGTCTTATGTTTTGGCGGTGTTTGATTATCATTTTTCTTTGTTCTCTTTTGAGTGAGCCCCCTATAAAAGGATTAGTTATATGTCTCGATCTGTCCTCGTCGAGTTCGTGTTTTGTTGCTTTCGCTCGCTTTGTACTCAAGCGTAGTCCATACACGTGCTACTACTATTGAGTGCACTTAGACTGGTTTCTTTTGCGTGTGAATTAGCTTTCTTTACTACCAGTGTCCCTCGCCATCAGGCGAACCAACTCCGACATCTAAGGTACTTGTAATTTACGTTCCAAAGTCAAGAACGAGAAGTCAACATTTTAGTCCGTCTGACCGATGTAGGTTTTGAACTCGCTACCTTGGCATCAGCACACCGGAATTTACGAGCGAGCGCTTTTATCCATTTGACCAGAAAACAGAGATAAGAATAATTTCCGACATGGACGCCATATTGCCATAGGGCCTTTAGAGGTGTTAGATATATGGTGACAGCCTTATATTTTAATAGACCAATCATCACTGCATAGTGTCAATATAACATCGAACGTCTTTATTTCCCTCAACATTTCTTGGTACCCATTTTACATAGGGTCGATCTGGGAGCCCAGGTGAGTTTGTTTTGAATCTCTGTCTAGATAGGAATTCGAACCAATGACTATCGGACCGGAAGGCAGGCGTGCAAGCCACTGCTCTACACCGGATCCCTATGTTTACCTACAAGACAATTTCACCTGTGCGACTAAAATGTATATTTTAATATTACAATTTAGTGAATGTGACTGCTCAGTTTACTATTTGTAACACATAATTTTGTTCTAATAATAGCATTGTTCTGTGGTTATTTCATATCTATCAAGTCATTGTTTAAGAAAAGGGTTTAAAAGATCGATTTCATTGCACCGGGTTGTATTCCATATCGGGCTATTTCTGCAGGGCGGCCTATCGAAAGCGTCGCACAAAGCACGAACTTCGTTGTTCCAGCGACGACCCACAGGAGTCTATGAGAAAATTGTTCTCGTAAATGGAACGACGTTGGCCAGAATCGAACCCACAACCTTTGAAGCGCGAGGCAGGTGGCATAATTTCTTGACCACGGAGACTCCCTGAAGTAAATGAAGATCCCAGGCTACCCCTCATAAAACACTCGGCCACTCACTTGGGGATGGCGACCCACTTGAAGATGGGGACCCACTTGGGGATGACGACCCACTTGGGGATGACGACCCACCTGGGGATGGCGACCCACTTGGGGATGGCGACCCACTTGAAGATGGTGACCCACTTGAAGATGGTGACCCACTTGGGGATGGTGACCCACTTGGGGATGGCGACCCACTTGAAGATGGCGACCCACTTGAAGATGGCGACCCACTTGGGGATAGCGACCCACTTGAAGATGGTGACCCACTTGGGGATAGCGACCCACTTGAAGATGGCGACCCACTTGGGGATGGTGATGCACATGGGGTTGGCGACCCACAAGCTGGAAAGCAACGCTCTAAATCATAACCCTCAATGGACACAAACAACCATAATCTATCTACAAACACCAGACAAAGAACCCAGGTGAGAATATAACTGTAATTTATACAAAATTGACGAGCAAGTCAAATAACATCGACTAGACTCAGAAATAATTACAGCAAAAATAGGTGTTAATGTTACTCGAAAAAATCACTAATGTGTTTGCTTGTGTAGGACAAAGCAATCTCGATTACAAACAAATACATATTTCACCACAGCAAATGTAACCAACGGAATAGTTTTAAAATTATCGACTGCTTTTCATAAGAAGGCTTTTCATGTTTCATTTTGGAATGGTGTGAAAATGTAAACTTTTCTTCTTTGTCTTACTGCTTTTGCTGTTTACAGTTTAGTTGAGTTGAGTTGATTTGAGTTAAGAACCGACATCACTGCACACAGGACACTCCTATACATGCTCCATCCTCTCGTTCAACAGCCAGCGAAGAGTCATACTACTAATCGTTCCCACCGCTATCTGATTAAAAGTTCTGCTGGTCTTCCCTCTCAGTTTTGAGATTCTTCCAGAACTCCTGCCGATCCCCCGCAATCTCATTCTTTCCACATATGGGTTCTCAATCTGTTCCTCCACCTTCTCCACCTGGTCCCACAAGCGCACGACCACCTCCCCCTTGTCCATAGGCAATCTACCACCAAGAGGTGCATTCCCTGCTAGTCTATCAGCCTGCTCATTCCCCCGTACCCCCGCATGGAAAGGGCAAAATATCCATACAATTCTCACGATCTGTGACCTCTGAAGCGACAAGAGCCATTCCTCACGAAACATTCATTTCTCCACCTTACTAAGCATACTCTTTGTATCCGTAATGAATACAACGTGTGTTGCAGAAGTCTCTTCTAGCCACCGGAATCCCGCTGTTACCGCCTCCACCTCCATTCTCATGCTGGAGGTCGTATGCTGTTTACAAAGAATTTAAAATGCAAGTCCGGAAAGGTTAACCCGGTGAACAAATGCCCGCAAAAGTCGGATGTATCGGCCTAACGGCGCAAGAACGCAGCTCTGCTGTAAACAGACACAACGCAATCACCTCCGAAAAAGAAAAGAAAAAAACTCTCCGGGTGAACGCAGAAGAAGACAAACATGCAAGTGGCTCGACTTCATTGCACCTGGTTTTGTCCCATATGATTCTGTCTCTTTCCGCAGGGCGGCCTGTCGAAAGCATCGCACAGAGCACGAACTCCTTAGCTCCAGCGACGACACCCAGGAGTCTAAAAGAAAATTGCACTCGTGAACCGAAAGACGTTGGCCGGAATCGAATCGACAGTCTTCGGAGAGCGAAGCAAACGGTGTAACCATCACAGAGATGAGATATGTCATTTCCGTTGTTTCGCTTATCTTCTTGCTTGTGATTACGTCATATTTGATTTCTTCAATGTCTCTTTTACTCCATCTCGTCATCTCTTCCAGGGGCGTCCTCTCTCCTTGTATCCCGATGTTCTCACGTTGAACGCTCTAGCCACTGGCTGGTCTTGTCACATTCTAGCTACATTTCTGAACCGTTGAATTTTTTGTGTTCTACACAATCAGAAGTTGATGGTATCCGTACGCATATTCTTAGTTGTTACTACTACTACTACTACTACTACTACTACTACTACTACTACTACTACTACTACTACTACTACTACTACTACTACTACTATTGCTGCTGCTGCTGCTGCTGCTGCTGCTGCTGCTGCTGCTACAACAACAACAACAACAACAACAACTACTACTACTACTACTACTACTACTACTACTACTACTACTACTACTACTACTACTACTACTACTACTATTACCGCTGTCGCAGCTATGTTTCGAACGCGGATAAGCGGGCTTACGAATCGCGTCCCTAAGTCCTTCGCCAAGGAACATAAACTAAACTTGTTTATTAAATTATAAACATACAAAAAATGTTGGGGTTGACTGCGACTTCCTGTAAAGAGCATGCAACCAGCTTGTAACATTCCCACAGCCTTAACGCAGTCTGTGTTTAAGAATACACTGTTTTGAATTAACGCAGATCTACTCATTTTATTTAAATAGCTGTATTTCTCATTTATGTGCATGATAAAGACAATGGAAATCAAAATTAGCTGCTCGAGATTCGGCAGCGGATCGCATCGCGTTGGTTATTTACGGAGATATTTGTGAGCCGGTCGTTCAGAAAGCAATGGCAAACTACTGAACGTAAAACTTGCCAAGACATCAACAGCAGCTGAAAAAATGTTGGTTTTGACTGGAATGTCCTGTAAATAGGATATGCCACACACAAAAATAATAATAAAATAAAATAAAAACAACAACAACAAAATCAGACTTAAAAATGACCCGGTGTCATGTGTTTGAATGGTGGTTTTTTTATTTTGTTTGTCTGCGCCACCAGCTCAACATTCTTTGTAAGAAACAGCAGCCTGAGCGTTATTAATGACATCATCCGTTGAGTGCCGATTAGTCTCAGCAAATGGTACTAGCACCCAGTGGCGGACTGGCAGGGATGGGAGTTGGCGGTGTTGCTCAGTGACAACGCGGACCTTTTTTAACATTAGACCATGCGTTTAAAATCTTAGTGTCGTTTTTGTAGCTTTGTCTCCTGTCAACCAGTATTTGTAGACTCAGCTGCTAGAACCATATATCCAACACGATTCATAGCGTAAAACATGGTTCTTAAGCCTTACTTTATCAACAGCAAGCAGTCTTTCGAGTGGGCCAGTCAACCGTTCTCTGTTTGGGTCAACTCTTACAGCAATGTGGGTAGATCCTAACCAGGTTATTTTGACTCTTCGCTGACTGTTGAAGAAGAGGAAGCAACACGTATGGGAATGTTCTGAGTGGGATGGTGTCGGTTCTTAGAACAACTCAGCCATAACCAGGTCTTAATCTGGCCAAGATCTAGAGGTATCTCTTTGGTGGGTGCTTTATCCACAGACTGTTTAACCTTCCAAATGACATGTTTCTCTGTCGATGTTCAGTACCGACCTTGCAAATTCAATGGCTTCAGAGCTTGGAGAGAGGAAAGAGAGCTCTACAGCACACTTCCCGTAGAGATTGCGCTTTCCTGCCGCCTAACGATGTAAGTCTCCACACATACATGTGGCACATGGATACAAGCCATTTTGGGGGGTCAGAGGATTTGAACATCAACGCATAGCCCATAGAAGTGTGGGGACTCTGCCCTCTGTCATGTCCCCACCATGATGTGGTGGAAGGGCTTGTTTCTAATGACCCCAAGAGCCATGTCGACGGTAGCGCAGCTAGTGTTATGGTCTCCCATGTCGGACAGATCAAGAGCTGGGAAATAGACAAAGAAAGAAGCCAACCTGCTGCCTTGTAAGTAGACTGGGGACAGTCAACGACTAGGAAAAGCAAATCCGAAAAAAAAAAATGCTTGCCAAAGTTGAATGTATTAAGCCGTAGGCTTGACCAAACAATGTAACGCAGCTCAATTGTTGATGTCACAAACTGATAGTCGTTTTGAGGAATCATAGCCAACCAACCGATAAATAAAGGAGGCAGACTGAAGCTTTCTTACATAATATACCTCTTACCCCCGCAAGCTTTCGTGACACCCTTGGGCAAGGGGGATTACACATTCAATCCATTAGCCAGGGCAACACGAACTTGTAATTTAACAGTTGAGTAATTTATTCATAATGTCATTCCTTTCTTATTTTAAATCAGATAATATATTGGAGGACTGAGCTCAATTTTAACTGATTCAGTGCCAAACAAAGCGTAGGTTTGGACAAAACATGGTACACAATTAATGATCAAATATTAATATATAAATATCCGTTCAAGGAGAATTAAAATTGCGGAAGATACACGAAACAAAACAAATAACACGATGGCCTTAGTTTGGCGCTAAATCGTCCTTCTGTACATGTGCGAGGTCATATTTGGCTGTGTATTATCCTTCGGCAAATAATCAGTTAACAAACTGCGTATTAACTACTATATTTATAATGTTTATATATATTTATATAATAAAATGTGCTTTCTAGTGTATTTAAATTACTGAATTTATTCATCATAATTGTTCTAATTTTGTTTCATAGGGTACCCTGTAAGCAGGCCACGAACAGAAGTTTAGAGCAGTTGACAGATAGTTGTTGGTTATGACCGCCAGTGCGTGACGATGGACAAAGCATCTCTTTACAGATAGAGTGGCATCGGTTGACGGCTAATGGTCACTGCCAAGGAAGGAAAGCTATGGCTTCGGTTCACATCTAGTGGTCACTGCTGATTTCAAACCCTCGACTCAGAATGATTCAGATTTTTGGAACGCTCTTTCACTATTCTCTAAGCCACAGCAACGCACAACATACTAGAAACCATCACAGGGGCCAGCATGGCCGAATGGATAAGACTGTTTGCTCTTAAACATCCGGTGTGCTGATACCAAGGTAAGCGGTTCAATCCGGAGAGTTGGACTAAAATGTTGACATTTCGTCCTTGACTTGAAGACGTAAATTACAATTACCTCTGAAGTCGGAGTGAGTTCACCTGATGGCGAGGGACACTGTTAAAGGGGAAAGCTAATCCACGAGCAAAATTCAGTCCGGCACTACTAGATATAATATGTATGGATACGCATAAATTCAAAGCGAGCGTTTGCAAGAAAACAGCAAAATGAAACCCTCACAAAAATGGTATTAATTGCTAAGGCAATCATCTTTCTTCTTCTTTCTTTCTTTCTTTCTTTCTTCCTTCTTCTTCTTCTTCTTCTTCTTCTTCTTCTTCTTCTTCTTCTTCTTCTTCTTCTTCTTCTTTCCTTCGCCAGCAGGATTGCGTGGCATTCTGATTTTTATGCAGTGCCTTGAGACTGACTAAGTCCGTCTTCAGCACCTTTCCTTTGCTAGTTCAGACTGTGATTTTATTCGAGTTTAGTTATGCATGTATGTACAAAAGTATCTGCATGTGTATGTGTGTACATACCACTACTTTTATCGTTTCTTTACTTATTCAGTCGTTCAGTCTCGGTGGAGATTCGTCCGCAACAGACGAGCAATATCTCCGGCGGGCCTATTCTCGCTGGTCGCGAGAACCGCACAGTGGAAGGATGGGAGATTTGCTCGCAACAGACGAGCAATATCTCCGGCGATATCTCCGGCGGGCCTATTCCCGGTGGTTGCGGGATCCGCAAAAGTCAGGCGGGGAGTCTGACGATAGTGCACGCTTTACACAGGTCCGGACACTTGTGATGACAGATGTACGCGCTCTACGGTTCAGGCGCTCACCTGTGGGACTTAGCTGAACGCCTCTAAGTCGGGTCCCTTGGGTTCCACGGTCTGGCCACCACTCGCCACCTGCTTGTGGAAGCGAGGTCTCGGACGTTTGACGCTGAGCTGCCAGCGTCTGCAGCCTACCTTGTGCCAGACATATTGGTTACCCATTCCTCTGGAAAACACAAGGCAATGCCCAGAGAGGGAACATGTCGTTTGGGCACCACATGTTTCTCTGAAGCTCTGCCCAGGCATTGTGATGGAATTTTAACCACATTCCAACTCACATACGTGGGTCTGTCAAGACTGCAAGGTGCCACCCACATTTCTAGAGAAGTCCGGTTTTAAAGCGCCAGAGTATCGCCGTTGCCCCATCTCCTGTTAGTTAAGACAATTCCGCCAGGTATTGGCCAATAGTTGGACTCTTCCTGTCAGAGGTGATGAATAAAACAAACCATGGGGGTATTTTGGGCGCTCACCCCAAATCTGCGTCCCGGCTATTATAACAGCAATTTGGAACCTAACATCCATTTCAAGTCTATGTCTTTTCAATGTTTTCTTTCAAAGGTAATCTTCTTCTTCTTCTGCGTTCATCCGGAGTTTTTTTTTTTTCGGATGTGACTGCGTTGTGCCTGTTTACAGCAGAGCTGCGATCTTGCGCCGTTAGGCCGACACATCCGACTTCTGCGGGCATTTGTTGACCGGGTTAACCTTTCCGGTAAACGGTAATCAATAGCTGGGGATGTATGTCCCGAAGTAGGCTAATGTACCTATCAACGACGGCTCATCATCTGTCCCATGGGACATTGTCTGCTCTGGCAGAAGCCGTTCGTGATAGATCTGATTAATGAAGACACATTTTACAGGAGTGTCTAGTTCAGTGGTTCTCAACCATTTTTGGCCCGTGCCCCCCTTCACCATATGTTCAGAATGTCATCCCCCCCCCCTTCGTATTTTCTCCCTATAAATTCCCCCTCACGCCACTACACAGCATATGTAAAAATCGAAGCTAAATTTAATAACACATACTAGAACACGTCTAGGCGTCTACATAAAACATGATTTTCAGTGGTTCTCAGCCATTTTTGGCCCGTTCCCCCCCTTCACCATATGTTCAGAATGTCATTCCCCCCCCCCCCCCCTTCGTATTTTCTCCCTATAAATTCCCTCTCACGCCCCTACACAGCATATGTAAAAATGGAAGCTAAATTTAATAACACATACTAGAACACGTCTAGACATCTACATAAAACATGATTTGTGGGTCTACTTACGTTATAAAATGAATTTAAGAAGGGTGAGAAGTACATAATCGTAAAGTATGGAGGGAAAAAGAATATCAAGTAATCGGTTCTTGTAATAACGCGATCTTGAAATAATATTAATTCCTCACCCCCTCCCCCACCTATCCCACCCACCCCCAATCCCCCACCGGTTGAGAACCACTGGTCTAGTTGGTAGTGCGTCGAAGTACAATTGTCCTTACAGCAATGCTACGTCGCTATTTGGAGGCACAAACTCAATAGGGGTCAAGCCAGGCTAGAGCGCCAAGTGGGAAGCCAAAGAAGACTAGTCAACTAGAATAGAACTCGTATCGTTAGTCGTTAGTCGCGGTTCCAACTTCACGGCAAATGATCACCCCATAATTATCCTTTCCTTTGCCAGTGAATATCACATAAGATGATTCTCACCTTCCTATGTGGAAAGTGGAACAGACAGTAGTCCCAACAAATCAAAAGCACGCACAGGTATACACGCATAAGACCGTTGTCAAGATGCCAACAGAAGAGTCTGCCACTAAAATTACAGTTTATTGTCGATGGAAGCAGCAGTCACTATAAAACCAGAAGTTGCACACACTTGAGCATAACCTACGATGGGTGATGTTGTGGTATTCTGTTATGATAATTTGGTTGTGTCCAGTGTGTGCCGCGTGGTTACACACCCGCTTCACACGCCAGTGATCCAGGGCTTGTTTCCGGATCCGGTCAGGGATATGCACTACTGACGAGCTCAAACGAGAGCGAAACTCGAGTATAGTGCTTCCATATTGACGTGGATAGGCCTTAGGTTCATACCAGAATACGATCAGCGTTGCCAGTAGTGGGTTGTGCTCAATATTTAAATTACTACATATGGCAAAACCAGCTAGTTCAGCAACCAGCCGTCTGCCATTTTGTTTTAAACACGCAGTTCACAGTTAATACAACCGCCGACAGATGTGAAAGCGTTCCACATGAAACCCCCAGCCCACAGTGTCGCTCTACGCACTTAACTCAGTAGCTGAGCGACGGAACATGTACTACCAGTCAAACTTGGGGAAAAGGCGTAAGCGAACCGTAGCTGGAAGCAAAAACATCACAAAGGCCTAAACAGTTCAACAGCCAATCCATCATTTGGACAGGTCGTTATATGTAGGGGGAGATACCGAGGAGATAATTCGAGCACTTATGGGTTAAAAGTTCGATGTCACTGTCAAACTGTCATTTACTGCTAATATAGTACCTTGCTGTGTATGGCCCGGGGGGGGGGTTGAGCTGAGGAATTAAGGCCGTCTGTCAATGTGTAATGAAGATAATCTATT
Source organism: Cepaea nemoralis (assembly GCA_014155875.1). Taxonomy (NCBI): domain Eukaryota; kingdom Metazoa; phylum Mollusca; class Gastropoda; order Stylommatophora; family Helicidae; genus Cepaea; species Cepaea nemoralis. Next base: position 27,991 of record JACEFZ010008518.1, read on the forward strand.
GACTGCCTAATTAGGTTTGAATCTCGGAGTGGCTTCAATAGCTTACAATTTATATATTGTCTAGATTCTCCTTCAATATAACGAGGGTAAGTTAATAAGTAAGTCACAAATGGCTGTAGAAAAATAACTACACATGATAACAACTTGAAACCAGTTTATTTGTAAATATACATTATCCCTTTATTTCTCAAAATAATTTCCACCAACATTGATGCACTTATCCCACCGTTTTGTCAGTCCTCCCAAACCGGCTGCATAGAACTGCGTGCTTTGTTTTCATTTATCGGTTATCCCAAAAGAACTATGTGTCTTGCTTATTGACTCGCCCTCGTAACTTTTTCTACCCAGCTATCCACAGCTTTACGGGACAAACATTTGTCAGCATAACACTGACAACCCACCTTGGCGGGAGACATTTCGCATTTCGAAGTTGAATGTGAAGTGAAAACGTGGTGTAGAAAACAGAGCACGCAGTTCTAAGCAGACGGTTTGGGAGGACTGATAAAACGATGGGATAAGTGCATCAATGTTTGTGGAAATTATGTTGAGAAATAAAGGGACATTGTATGTATAAAAATAAACTGGTTTCAAGTTGTTATCAGATTTAGTTATTATTCTACAACCATTTGTGACTTACTTATTATCTTACCCTCGTAGTTCTGTCCCCTTCCTCTATGAGTGTCAACAAATCCCTGCTAATTTACTTCTCATGCTGTTTGTATTCCCCCATAGTTTGCCCAACAAGTGGTATTTCTTTCTTTGTGTAAAATTACAAGAACCCAAAAAATCCATTACATTATTCCACATTTTCCCTCCCCTAGTACGATTTGCATACAACAGCTGACATAAATTTTCCTTTTGAGTGATTATTCCCAAAGTATCCAATTAGCAACTTTTTTTTTTTTTTTTTTCAAATTGATTTTTTTCCCTCTCAGCTATTACTTGATTCCACACTACCGGCCGGGGTTCCTTTCGGCCTGCGCATGTCTTTGATACCGCCACATCACCGATTTTCTGAACAACTCGCGGAGTGAGCTCAATTATCTCACGGCGTTATTGACCTCGTAGTGTTTATATCTATAAGTAGAAGTGTAAACTTTTACAGCTTTCTCACATGCCTGCGCCAACTTTGGGCTCAATATCAACTTGGAGAAGACTGTAGTTATGTACCAGCTAGCTCCAGGGAATAATCACACTATGTCCGAATATCAAAGTGAATGGTCATAGACTAAGTGTTGTGGACAAATTCACCTATCTTGGCAGCACTGTGTCACAAGCTGCCACAATTGATGACGAAATTAATGCAAGAATCTCCAAGGCCAGTGTGGCCTTTGGCAGACTGTACAAGAATGTATGGGACAGAACTAGAATAAGCCTGCAAACAAAGCTAAAAGTCTACAAAGCAGTTGTATTATCCACACTGCTATATGCTTGTGAAACCTGGACTGTTTATCAGCGACACGCTAGGAAATTAAACCACTTCCACACAGTCTGCCTAAGGAAGCTACTGAAGATTAAATGGCAAGACAAGATCCCAGACACTGAAGTCCTAGAAAGAGCGTCCATGCCCAGTATCCACACTCTACTGATAAAGAATCAGATTCGCTGGGCTGGTCACTTGACTCGCATGCCAGATCACAGGCTCCCTAAACGATTTTTTACAGCGAACTGCGTTGTGGTAAACGCTCCCAAGGCGGCCAGAGGAAACGCTTTAAAGACACTCTGAAAATCTCTCTGAATGCTTTTGGAATTCATCATGACACCTGGGAGACTGCAGCCAGAGACTGAAATTCGTGGCGTGCATCATTACACAAGGGTGCAGTCATGTGTGAGGCAACCAGGACTGCAAGAGCTGTAAAGAAAAGGCAGGACAGAAAGACCACTGCAGGAAATCCTCCTCCAGAAACGTCAAGCATTCGTTGTCCACATTGTAAAAGAACATTTCGAGCCAAAATAGGCCTTATCAGTCATCTTAGAACCCACGGCTCCATACTTTCAACCCCACTGGATGAAATGAATGGTCATCATCATTCTTGATGGATAAACAACAACAACAGAAATGCAGATATGCACAGGAATACAATGCGTGTGTTTACAAATCTGCATTTAACAGTAAACGGGCGTGTCATGGCCAGGACTATACACTGACAATATCATGGGGCGATCGGATAAGAATTCGATTTGAGCTCTCGATGTTCGCGATAGACTGATCAACTATTCTTTCGTGTATACAGGCCTGAGATATATGATGAAGAGAGGAAGGAAGGAAGGACGGGAAGAAGGATAAGGGAAAAAAGAAAGGGAGGTCCAAGGGAGGTCAAAGGAAGGAAGGAAGGAAGGAAGGAAGAAAGGAAGGAAGGAAGGAAGGAAGGAAGGAAGGAAGGAAGGAAGGAAGGAAGGAAGGAAGGAGCTTATAGTGACAATGCATCACACATTTAGCATGTCCTTGTAAAGGGACTCTTTTTTCTCCCCGAACTGTATGGCAGAGATGTCGCGGGAGCCGCGTTTGCAGACTGCGATCATTTCTCAGTTTGGGCAAACTGTTTACGGAAAGTAATGAGAGATGTAACACAATAAATGAGGTCACTCACGCACTCAGACAGCTGGCCACAGTTTGGTTCGTTGTCTAGCCCCTGGCAGAGTTTGAGTTCTGAGTCTGATGTGTTGGCGTTATACACACTTGGATTTCATATTTTCCTCAGTCTGTCTGTTACTTAACTTTACGCTTCTCTTCCTTCCTTCCTTCCTTCCTTCCTTCCTTCCTTCCTTCCTTCCTTCCTTCCTTCCTTCCTTCCTTCCTTCCTTCCTTATTTCCTTATTTCCTTCCTTCCTTCCTTCCTTTCCTACCCTCTCTCTTTCTCTTTCTAAATCCTTCTTCTTCCTTCCTCTTCATCTTCCTACCTCCTGTTCTTCCTCCTCCTCCTCATTCTTCTTCTTCTTCTACTTCTTCTTCTTCTTCTTCAACATCTTTTTATTTTCTTCTTCTCCTCCGTCACCTCCTCCTAATCATTCTGCCTCCTTCTCTTCGTCCTCCAATTCTTCTTATTCCTCCTAGTCCTCCTCGTCGTCTTGTTCTTCTGCTTCCGTCTCTTATTCTTCTCCTTCTTCTTTCTTGTTGTTGTTAATACTATTGTTGTTGTTGTTGTTGATCTTCTTAATTTTGTTCTTCTTCTTCTCCTCGACCTGATTTCTCTTTCTTACCTTTCTTCTTCAACCTCCTCTACTTCCCTCCATTACAATTATGACCAACTGAAAATATCGATCATGATGAAAGAACTTAAAACATTTCTATTCAATTTCCGATGTTCCACAAACCGCCTGATCACCGACTTTCGTGCCTGAGGTCACACTATTATGTAGTGTTCAATATATCACAGCCCCTTCCCCCCCCCCCCCCCCCCCACAATGTGCCGCCGGTACTTCGATTTCGATTCTACCATTACCCCTTCCCCGTTCAACCTCAAGGAGAAATTATAGTAGTGTCCATCACCGGCTCAGAATGATAGTCCTGTTATTGAGTCAGCCGCAAAAACAGCTGCCCGCGGTTTTACCATCACAGGCTTAGGGCGCATCACCTTTTATAGCCACACTGAACTAGGTGAAGCAACTAGGTAGGCTTGGCTTCAGATGGCTACTCAATCTTCTAGAAATATCCAGAAAACCAAGCCTTTAACTTAAAACGCAAAGAAAAGTGAATATTTAAACACAGGCGATATATTTAAACATAACAGATACATTACTCTGCAGTATGCACCTGACCAGCTGCTGTGAAACGCTCCAGGCGAAAAGTTGTGCAATATTTTATTGGTGTGTTAAATTCATTAAGTTAGTACATTGTTTTGACAATGAATCATTAATCATCATTGGTACCTTGCAGTCTTGACAGACGATAATTTGTGGCATTGTGCTATAAAGAAGGCATAATAACTACAACCTATGGCGGCTGCGAATGTGACTGATACACTAATTCGTCCACAGTGGATGCATGTGAAAGCATGGTCATTTTCACCATCACGCACCAGTGTGTGACCTATTTGCAATCATTTTTCATTTGTCTTTATTCCATTTTTGATATTTGCCCTCCATGCAACAATGTGCATTATCCTCCTCCCAGTGTGCATAATCAATGCCTGTATCAGTCATGTCCCGCTTACACACATCTTTGTATCGTAGTAGAGGCCACCGACCCCGAGATCTCCTACCCATCTGTAATTCACCAAAATAAAAGTGAATATTGTTTAAAGTAATGTATTCCCGTCTTGAATTTAAGCGCTCAAGACACAGATAATATGTTGATCGTATTCCGGTACGAACATTCGGCCTTGTCCACGTCAAGCGATGGATGAACAACAGTCTCATACGAGAGCGAGTCAATAAGTAAGTCACACAGTTATGTGGGAAGGCAGTTAAATGTAGTTGGTGTTTTCTACAGGTGTCATTAGATGACAGCAACATCGACCTTTATATTCCCGTTCGTCAGGTGGCGTTAGGTGTCTCATGCGCATGCGTAGCGCATAAACAAAATGACGACTGTACTTACGGAGTGTACAACCAAAGCGCAACGTGCTGTTGTGCGTTTTTTTTTATTGGGGGGGGGGGGGGGGCAAAAGGACTCCCTGTAAAGGACATTCATAAGGAAATGCTTCCTGTTTATGCTGACTACCGGCCCGAATCAAAACGTACTTCAATGCAACGGAGACATCGTTCTTCGCCTTGTATCCAAAAATCCATTGTTCCGCCATCAGCAGGGAAGGTTATGCTGACAGTGTTCTGGGATTGTCAAGGAGTGCTGTTAACCAGTTTCAAGAAGAACAGTGAAAATGTCAATTCTGAATCGTACTGTGAAGTTCTATCGATGATTCATGATGCAATTCGAAGAAAACATCCAGGACTGCTGACTAGAGGAGTGTTGCTTCTTCAAGACAATGCCAGACCATATACGGCTCGATTAACTCAGGAGAAAATTCTGGAACATCCATCTTATAGCCTCGGCTTAGCCCCTAGCTATTTCCACCTGTTTGGTCCACTGAAAACCCACCTTGGCGGGAGACATTTCGCGAATGACGCCGAAGTTGAATGTGAAGAGAAAACGTGGTTTAGAAAATATAGCATGCAGTTCTATGCAGCCGGTTTGGGAGAACTGATAAAACGATAGGATAAGTGCATCAATGTTGGTAGAAATTAAACTGAGAAATAAAGGAGCAATGTATGTATAAAAAATAAGCTGGTTTCAAGTTGTTATCATATTTAGTTATTTTTCTACAGCCATTTGTGCCTTACTTATTGACTTCCCCTCGTAGCATGTACAACCAGGGCGATAGACAGACAGTGTTGGAGATCGTAGGCAAGGCCCAAGATTCGTACCAGAATGTGATCACCGTTGCCAGTAGAGATTTGTGCACAATCTTCAAACCTCAAATCCCGACATAACCAAATAAATCAAGATAATATGTTGTAGGATTTATGCTTTTGTTTAAGTATTTCTCAATGAATTCAAGCAACATATTTTATGTGGTTTCGTGTTTGAATATTGTTTAATCGTGCAATGTGGGAGAGAAAGCTTTTTCAAATGGAGAATTATGGGACGGGGAAGGGCTCGGGGATTTCGAGGATGATATGGAATATGTGGATTTTGTCTGAGCAATATATGGGCATGTGCTAAGTTATAGAAAGAGGAATGAGAAGGAATAGAAGAGGAAGGCAGAGGAGGAGAAATAGAAGGAGATGGAGACGGAAAGCAGCGGGAGGAGGAGGACAAGGAGGACAATGAGAAAGAGAAAGAAGAGGAGGCAAACGTGAGGAAGATGAAGAAAGGAAGAAGAAGAAGAAGAAGAAGAAGAAGAAGAAGAAGAAGAAGAAGAAGAAGAAGAAGAAGAAGAAGAAGAAGAAGAAGAAGAGGAGGAGGAGGAGGAGGTTGTGGTGGTGGATAAGGAGGACGGAGACGATTAAGAGGGCGACGATGAGGTTGCGGACGGAGAGTAGATAGAGGAGGAGCGCAAAGACGATAAAGAGCAGGATGAAAAACGAAGAAGAAGGAGAAAAACAACGAGGAGAAGGATCAGGAGGAGTCGAGGATGAAGAAGACGAGGAAGACGATATAGGGAAAGCGAATAAGAAGAAGACATTTGTGCTTGTTATGGTAATAGTGGTAGTGAAGATAATGGTGATAGTAATGACAATGACGACCTTGAAGATAATCAGACCACGGAGACAACGAACTATAATGATAGCTAACAGACAGAGTAGCAATCTCCAATCACCGCTACAGGCGACCACGAAGTAAATTATGTCAGTTGTTACTTTACAATTCTGTCTTAGCCATGTGTTACTTTACTCCTCCTGTAACAGTTGTTACTTTACCCTTCTGTCTTAGCCATGTGTTACTTTACTCCTCCTGTCACAGTTGTTACTTTACTCCTCCTGTCACAGTTGTTACTTTACTCCTCCTGTCACAGTTGTTACTTTACCCTTCTGTCTTAGCCATGTGTTACTTTACTCCTCCTGTCACAGTTGTTACTTTACCCCTCCTGTCTCAGTTGTTACTTTACCCCTCCTGTCACAGTTGTTACTTTACCCTTCTGTCTTAGCCATGTGTTACTTTACTCCTCCTGTCACAGTTGTTACTTTACCCCTCCTGTCTCAGTTGTTACTTTACCCCTCCTGTCACAGTTATTACTTTACTCCTCCTGTCACAGTTGTTACTTTACCCTTCTGTCTTAGCCATGTGTTACTTTACCCCTCCTGTCACAGTTGTTACTTTACCCTTCTGTCTTAGGCATGTGTTACTTTACCCCTCCTGTCACAGTTGTTACTTTACCCTTCTGTCTTAGCCATGTGTTACTTTACCCCTCCTGTCACAGTTGTTACTTTACCCCTCCTGTCACAGTTGTTACTTTACTCCTCCTGTCACAGTTGTTACTTTACCCTTCTGTCTTAGCCATGTGTTATTTTACTCCTCCTGTCACAGTTGTTACTTTACCCCTTCTGTCTCAGTTGTTACTTTACCCTTCTGTCTCAGTTGTTACTTTACCCCTCCTGTCACAGTTGTTACTTTACCCCTCCTGTCTCAGTTGTTACTTTACCCCTCCTGTCACAGTTGTTACTTTACTCCTCCTGTCACAGTTGTTACTTTACCCGTCTGTCTTAGCCATGTGTTACTTTTACCCCTCCTGTCACAGTTGTTACTTTACCCCTCCTGTCACAGTTGTTACTTTACTCCTGCTGTCACAGTTGTTACTTTAACCTTCTGTCTTAGCCATGTGTTACTTTACCCCTCCTGTCACAGTTGTTACTTTACCCCTCCTGTCTCAGTTGTTACTTTACCCCTCCTGTCACAGTTGTTACTTTACTCCTCCTGTCACAGTTGTTACTTTACCCTTCTGTCTTAGCCATGTGTTACTTTACCCCTCCTGTCACAGTTGTTACTTTACCCTTCTGTCTTAGCCATGTGTTACGTTACCCCTCCTGTCACAGTTGTTACTTTACTCTTCTGTCTTAGCCATGTGTTACTTTACCCCCTCCTGTCACAGTTGTTACTTTACCCCTCCTGTCACAGTTGTTACTTTACCTTCCTCCTGTCACAGTTGTTACTTTACCCTTCTGTCTTAGCCATGTGTTACTTTACCCCTCCTGTCACAGTTGTTACTTTACCCTTCTGTCTTAGCCATGTGTTACTTTACCCCTCCTGTCACAGTTGTTACTTTACCCTTCTGTCTTAGCCATGTGTTACTTTACCCCTCCTGTCACAGTTGTTACTTTACCCCTCCTGTCACAGTTGTTACTTTACTCCTCCTGTCACAGTTGTTACTTTACCCCTTCTGTGTCAGTTGTTACTTTACCCTTCTGTCTCAGTTGTTACTTTACCCCTCCTGTCACAGTTGTTACTTTACCCCTCCTGTCTCAGTTGTTACTTTACCCCTCCTGTCACAGTTGTTACTTTACTCCTCCTGTCACAGTTGTTACTTTACCCTTCTGTCTTAGCCATGTGTTACTTTACCCCTCCTGTCACAGTTGTTACTTTACCCCTCCTGTCACAGTTGTTACTTTACTCCTCCTGTCACAGTTGTTACTTTAACCTTCTGTCTTAGCCATGTGTTACTTTACCCATCCTGTCACAGTTGTTTACTTTACCCCTCCTGTCTCAGTTGTTACTTTACCCCTCCTGTCACAGTTGTTACTTTACTCCTCCTGTCACAGTTGTTACTTTACCCTTCTGTCTTAGCCATGTGTTACTTTACCCCTCCTGTCTCAGTTGTTACTTTACCCCTTCTGTCTTAGCCATGTGTTACGTTACCCCTCCTGTCTCAGTTGTTACGTTACCCCTCCTGTCTCAGTTGTTACTTTACCCCTCCTGTCTCAGTTGTTACTTTACCCCTCCTGTCTCAGTATTTACTTTACCCCTCCTGTCTCATTTGTTACTTTAGCCTTCCTGTCTTAGTCAGTTGTTACTTTAGCCTTCCTGTCTCAGTTGTTACTTTACCCTTCTTGTCTCAGTCTGTTTTTACTTTACCCCTCGTGTAAAAAACCCCTCATTTCGCCACTAAATGTATCCTGGATAATTATCCAATATCATGCCAGTAGCCTTTATTTCCCAGGACTTTTACATGTATCCATGTTTGGCTACCGCCACGACAACTGTCTTCAAATATCAATAATTGTACGCCTGAGGCAACTAATACCTTTCTTGGCGAGCAGTCAGACAAAGAGCGGGTAAGACTGCGCTTAAGAAATCAATGCCCAGTTCGGTCTAGAGTGCAGGAAACTAGGAACGTTTGCAGGCGATTATTCCTCTCCCATAAAATGCTTCAGCAGCAATTGTCAAGAATATTCCCGTTAAGCGTAGGAATGTGATTTTGCCAAGAAAGCAAAACAAGTCGTGGAAATGCTTCGAAAAATACGTGGCTGGTTGTTTGTTGCATATCCTTTTACTCCAGCAATTTTTGGTTGTTTGTGATCTCTTAACGTTCAGTAGTTTTCCAAAACAAGTGTACTTCGACGCACGAAGTGTCTAGTTGGTAGTGCGTCGAAGTACACTTGTTCCTGCAGCAAGGCGCAGTCGTCATTTGGAGGCGACGGGTTCGATCCCGGTCGGTAACTATAGCTTTCAAATTTTATGTTGTCTAGTACGTCTTCTAATCTCTATTTCCTTCTTCTCCTTCTGTGAGCGCCAAATAATACTATGTGTGTTTATTTATGTAATTACTGTCTCTAGCTTTGGTTGTGTACTGTGGCAGACTACTGCCATTCAATTATAAGAGCTTTCCTTTCAACTTGTCAGTCATTCAGCCAGGTGCCGTCTCCACGATGAAGGTTGGCTGTATTGGTTCTCCAACACTGTCTGTCTGTCTCTCTCCTTGTTTGTACATTGTATCAGACTGACACATTTCTTAATGTTATCTTATCACTTGCATCTTTGTCTGCCGATTGCTCGCTTGTCTTCATCTTTACCCTCCAGTATGGTCTTTATAAGAATTTTATATCGTTTAACGTGTCCGAATTATTTCACTCGCCTCTTTTTTTTTTATTTCTTTCATCAACTCTCTTTCCATTCCCACCTGTATTTCTCTGTATTTGATTGTTTTTGTTTCCATTAAATGACATATTCTTCTGTAATTCCACATCTTCAGGGCCTCTATTCGATTTTCTAATTGCGAGTTCTTTGTCCAGGCTTCCGCGCCATACTGTTAATGTTAAATATACATAACATGTGACACTTCTCATTTTAATGCGTTGTAAACCTCGAAACGTTGAAACAAGAAATGAAAGAGGGGAAAAGCTAATAGAATGGGCAAATATCAATGAGATGATAATTGGAAACACATGGTTTAAACACCATAAAAGACGACTGTACACATGGATAAGCCCTGATAAGAAAACACGCAACCAAATTGACTACATACTAATTAATAAAAGATTTAGAAATGCTTTAATTAATGTAAAGACAATGCCTGGTGCTGACTGTAATAGTGATCATGTACCACTATGTGGACAAATAAAAGTAAGATTAAAGAGAGGGAAAAAAATGGTTAAGAACATGAGACTTAATAAAGAGGTTCTGAAAATAGATAAAGAAATGCAAGAACAATACAGAGTGACTGTGAAAAATAGGTACAATGCAATAACTAAAATACAGAGTATAGATGAACAATGGGAAATGTTAAGGGACTCCATTCATCAAAACTAGCAAAGAAGTATTACCGGATGAGAGGCAAAATAGCTAAGAAAAAATGGATGAATGAAGATATCTTAAAACTGATGGACAAAAGAAAAACAGAGTAAAAATGATAAACAAGAATACGCTAAGATAAATAAAGAAATAAAAGATAAATGTGGGAAGGCTAAAGAAAGTTGGTTAAACGAGCAATGCAAAAAAATTGAATTAAATTCCATTAAAGATACAAAAAATATGCACAGACAAATCAGTGAGCTTACAGGAAGAAAAATAAGAATAAATTCAGGGTGTTTGAAATCAAAAACAGGAAAGATAATATTAGAGGAAGATGCTATAATGAAGAGGTGGAATGAGTATATAAGAGAATTATATGAAGGAGAAAGGGGAGAATTAACAGAAGATAGTAACTTAGAAGGTCCACCTATTCTGAAGAAGAAGTCGCTGACGCTATGAAACGTATGAAGAAAGGAAAAACAGCTGGGCCAGATGAAATCACAATAGAAGAATTAGAAGTATTGGGAGAATTTGGAGTAGATATATTAACCAAATGTTGAATGATATTTACAGCAGTGGATATTTACCCAGTGATATGCTGAAATCTTTATTTATAGCTATACCAAAAAGACCAGGAGCAATTGATTGTGAAGATTTTCGTACAATTAACCTTATAAACCATATCACTAAGCTTCTACTCAGAATCATAATGAGAAGAATCAAAAAGAAATAAAAATGGAAATTAGTGAAGAACAGTATGGATTTGTGGAAGGAAAGGGCACAACAATGCAATTTATACATTACGGACACTAATAGAAAGGTCAATAGAGAAACAGAGAGACATATATTTGTGCTTCATAGATTATACTAAGGCATTTGATAAAGTAAAACATGATGAACTGATTAAAATGTTGGAAGATATCAACATTGATGGAAAAGATTTAAGAATAATAAAGAATGTTTACTGGAACCAAGTAGCAGCAATTAAAATGGGAAATAAAGAGGGTAGTTACGAACAGATAAGCTAGGAGTACGACAAGGGTGTGTCTTGTCACCAGATCTTTCTCCCTGTATAGCGAAGTAATAATGAGAGAGATCAAAGAGATGCCAGGAATACTAGTTGGAGGTTATAATATAAATAATATACGCTATGCAGATGACACAGTATTGGTGGCGGATAATTCAACAGACCTACAACAATTATTAGACGTTGTAGTAACAGAGAGTGCAAGGAAAGGACTCTCCTTGAATATCAAGAAAACAGTAACAATGGTAATATCAAAGAAAATGGTGACACCAAAATGTGACATAGAAATAGAAGGGAAAATCCTTAACCAAGTTGATAATTTTAGATACCTAGGGGCATTTATAACATCAGATGGAAGATGTACAACAGAGATTAGGAGTAGAATAGGGCAGGCAAAAGCCGCTTTTCAGAAAATGAAGAGTATCTTATGCAATAAGTCACTATCACTGAATGTAAGAAAGAGAGTGCTGAAATGCTATGTAGAACCAGTTTTGCTGTATGGCAGTGAATCTTGGAACGTAAATGAACAAATTAAGAAGAAATTAGAAGCAACAGAGATGTGGTTCCTGAGACGAATGTTGCGAATTCCTTGGACTGCCAGAGTAACTAACGACGACTGCCTGAAACAGGCTAATGAAACTAGAACATTATATACAACAATAAGACAGAGACAAACATCTTTCTTCGGTCACGTGATGAGAAGAGAGGCATTGGAGAACATCGTAACAACTGGAAAGATCGAAGGGAAGAGAGGCAGAGGTAGACCAAGAGAAGTGATGCTGGATGGATTGAGACGGTGGCATGGAGGAATATCAGCAGCAGAGTTGATCCAGAAAACCAAAGACCGAGATCTATGGAGAGCCATGAACGCCTACGCCAGCCGGCACGGCACTTGATGATGATGATGATGATGTAAACCTCTCTATATGTTAATACTGATTTCATGATGTGGAAAGCACGTTTGACCATCCTATTCACTGTTTTATTTCTGTATCACTTCTGCCATCATCTGTTATTACATGTCCAAGATAGGTATAAGTTCAGTTATTCGATTTGTTAACTGTCGTTCCGTTCTACCTGTGTAAATTGCTAGTCACTCACACTAACATTGATAAATGCAATTTCTCGAATAGGGGGAATAGTTCTTTCACAGATGGAGTTGGTATCGGAGTGGTTTTATATCTGATTATCCATATTGTGTCTGCCATATGTGTTAAATTCACTAACGATATACATTGTTATGAAAGCCGCTATGTTGTTTCATTTTCCCATCGGACTTTCCTTATTTCGTTGCTTGTTACACCTCCTCTGTTGTCTGTGCTCTTCTCCCGTTAGTGTGTTGTCCCTTTTGTTGGAGTCGTTTCCTTCTTCTCAGTTACGTCTGGCTTAACTCACAACCATGTGCCATGCCGGTAAGCGATGGCAGTCATGTTTCTCCAACTGGATTAACTAGATGGCGTCGTATTTAAGGCTGTTTCTCTCTTCTATGGGTTTGCTGTTTGTGTGGCAGGTGTCGTGTATTTCGGTTACACTGCTGCATTCACCCAGCGGGAGCGTTTGTGTAATGGTTAGGCAGTTATGCTGGGAATGGCAAGAGCGAGGTCGGAAGAGGGTTAGGGTTAGATGCCTGTACTCGCCACTGGCTAGGGAAAGACTGACCACCTTCTTCTCCGTGTGGTAGGGCATACAACACGGCATGGCCCCAACAGTTCGATTATTCGCCACAGATTACTGCTACGAAACGTCTGCACGAGAGCTCGCGCGCGCGCGTGTGTGGTGTGTGTGTGTGTGTGTGTGTGTGTTGTGTGTGTGTGTGTGTGTGTGTGTGTGTGTGTGTGTGTGTGTGTGTGTGTGTGTGTGTGTGTGTGTGTGACGATAACCCACTTAATCCAACTGTTACTTAACCTTTCCAATTTCAGTCAGTTATTACTTTGCTCCTACTGCAGCAGTCGGGTGTTACTTTACTCTTTCTGTCTCAGGCATTTGTTACTTTACCCTATATATCTTAGTCAGTTGTTACTTTATGCCTCCTGTCTCAGTTGTTACTTTACCTTCCTGTCTTAATGGGTTGTTACTTTATCGCTCCTGTCACTGTCAGGTGTTACCTCCTGTTTCTTTGTCCCTCTGGAGTCCATCAGTTGTTATTTTGCCCCTCTTGTCTCGGCCATTTGTTACTTATCCGTTGTGTCTCAGTCAGTTGCTACTCTATTCCTCTTGTCTCAGCCATTTGATATTTTATTCCTCCTGTCTCCGTCAGTTGTTACTTTATCCCTCCTGTCTTAGCCAGTTGATACTTTATTCCTCCTGTCTCTGTCAGTTGTTACTTTATCCCTCCTGTCTCAGCCAGTTGTTACTTTATTCCTTCTGTCTCAGACATTTGTTACTTTATCCCTCCTGTCTCAGCCACTTGTTAATTTATCTCTCCTGTCTCTGTCATTTGTTACATTACGTATTCCTCCGGTCTCTATCAGTTGTTACTTTATGCCACCTGTCTCTGTCAGTTTTTATTTTATCTCTCCTGTCTCAGCCAATGTTCACTTTACCCCTCCTGGCTCAGCCAATTGTTACTTTATCCCTCAAGTGTCTATCAGTTGTTACTTCATCCCTCCTGACTCTGCCAGTTGTTACTTTTTCCCTCATGTCTCAGTCAGTCGTTATTTTATCTCTCCTTTCTCTGTCAGCTTTTACTTTATCTCTCCCATCTCTATCAGTTATTACTTTACCCCTTCTTTCTCTGTAAGTTATTACTTTATCCCTGCTTTCTCTGTCAGCTTTTACTTTATCTCTCCCATCTCTATCAGTTATTACTTTACCTCTTCTTTCTCTGTAAGTTATTACTTTATCCCTGCTTTCTCTGTCAGTTGTTACTTTATCCCTGCTTTCTCTGTCAGTTGTTACTTTATCCCTGCTTTCTCTGTTGTTACTTTATCCCTGCTTTCTCTGTCAGTTGTTACTTAACCCCTCCTGGCTTAGTTAGTTGTAACTCTTACCACGTTTTCCCAGTTGTTACCCTAACGCCTGTTCCCACAAACAGCCTTTACTTTAACTCCCCACAGACAGCCTTTACTTTAACTCCCCACAGACAGCCTTTCCTTTAACCCCTTACCCATGCAGTTATTTCTTTACAGCAACAATCCTCCGTAACAGACTTAGTTAAGTATCTATCTCCATATAAAACTATAACTGAAAAGTAATGGAAAGAAGGGAAGACACCAAGGCCAACACAGCACAATCAATCAACACAAAAACACCAATCCCTCAAGTCTAAGTCTATGCTATTTTCCCAGCACCGCAATCAATAAGTAGTTATTTATTTACAGAGTTTCATCCTGGTCTGTGTGAAGTCTGTGCTTCACACCACTGGACACAGTACCTACTGTCTGGTCGGTACTTCACAACACTGAAAAGGTAGTCGCTATGTCGTGGATTCTTCAGTTAAATAGTAGCCATTGTATGTTCACATTCTGAAATAGTATATATTGTCTGCATGGTACTTCACAAACTCAAGTATTACGCATTGTTTGTTCGGTATTTCACAACACTCGAAATCGTACCCAATGTTTGTTCGGTACTTCACAACACTGAAAAAGTAGCCATTGTCTGTTCGGTACTTCACAGAACTTAAAAAGTACCCATTGTCTGTTCGGTACTTTACAACGCTGAAACAGTACCCACTGTCTGTTAAGCACTTCACAACACTAAAATAGTACCCACTGTTTGCTTGGTACTTCATACACTGAAATAGCCAGTTCGGTACTTCACAGCTGAGAAGAAACTAATCGCAGCGACATGTGGTTTCTGCGCAAAATGCAAAGAGTACCACGGATGGATAAACAAACGAAGTAGTCCTATAAGAAATACATGACACTTGTAGTTTGAGTAAAGATGTAGAGAGTCTAGAATCTGGACAGGTGATGAGGAGGAACACACTTAAAATCTTGGTGACCACCGGCAAATGTGACGGGAAAAGATCAAGAGAAAGGCAAAACATAAATACCACAAGACGTACTCGGAACATCTGATCGGACACTGGTGATCGTGTGAGATGACGTGCCGTGACCACAACGCTTACCCATACGATGCATGAAGATCATGATGATGATGATGATGATGATGATGATTATGATGATGATGATGATGATGATGATGATGATGATGATGATGATGAATCTTCATTGTGCAGACGTTAATTGATTAATCACTTCTTCGGCACAAACCACGAACAACTGGGCTGCGAAACCAGTGGGCTAACTACAGTGCTGTGACGATTCCGTCTCCACTATGTATTTGTTTTGATTTCCCGCTGTGATTTCATGCATGCTTTTTTATCACATTTGCCCATTGGAGAAGTGTGATTGTGAAAATATTGATCGACGACAGTCTAACGATGGCAGTGTGTTTGGGTACGTGTGTGTATATGGGTGTGTTTGAGTGTGTATGTGTATGCGTGTGTGCATTTGAGGGAGGGGGATGAAGAGAGGCGAGAGAGATGCCGGGGTTGTTTCAACCGTTTCTTGGCCTTGCTACTTCGCAAATGAGAAATTCGAATTAGCAGATGGACGGATCGAAATGTCCGATCGTCAGCACTGTGAAAATAAACGTTACTTCTTTCTTTCATTCTTCTTTGCTACAGGTGAATGGGAGGTTCGCTTACACTACACAGTACGTGTACGAGATGAGGAGACTAGTTGTCTTTCTCCATGCCTTGTCTCTACGATATCAGAACTTATTTTATCAATCGTTGCAGAAAAGCGAAGCTGTATGTTTTTTTAGAAAAACCAATGAGCAAGTTCTACACGAAGCAAATGAAACCCGTGAACTGAGAAGAGAAATTAGATGTAAACAGTGACGATAGTTTGGGCACTTTATGAGAAGAAATAAACTAGAGAACTTAGTGACAACTGGCTAGATTTGAGGGGAAAGAACGAGGGGAAGGCAGAGAAGTAAGTACCTGGATGTGTTGGCACCCTGGTGATCGTGCAAGATGGCGAAACTTGACCGCCCATGCTTATCGACATGGTACATGATGATGATACTTGTTTGACACACATCTATATTAGTTTTAGTTCAGCCAATGTGCATATCTTGTCAAATTTTATCCCATAAGCAATAAAATCATTTAATAGATATATAGTATGTCCTATTTGCAATTACAGTGATTTACTAGATGCCTTTGTATTACTGACTGCAAATAATGTGATTTATGTTTGTAATTTATGTATGTGATTTATATATGTGATTTATGTATGTGATTTATGAATGTGAGTTATGTATGTGATTTATGAATGTGATTTGTGTATGCGATTTATGAATGTGATTTATGTATGTGGTTTATATATGAAATTTATGTATGTGTTTTATTATGTGATTTATGTATTTGATTCATGTATGTGATTTATGTATGTATGCTGTATCCTGACAGCAAGGAAGTCTCCGTGGCCAAGTGGTTACTCCGCCTGCCTCGCGCTCCGAAGGTTGTGGGTTCAATTTAGGGCTACGACATTCGATTCACGAGCGTAATTTTCTCGAAGACTTCTGGGGGTCGTCGCTGGAGCTACGGAGTTCGTGCTTTGTGCGTCGCTCTCATCAGACCGTCCTGCGAAAAGAGACCGAACCATATGGTATAAAACCTGGTGCAATGAAGTCGATACTCTTGTCTTTGATATCCTATCGAAATCTGAATTGCAGTTACCTTATGTGTCATATATGATCTCAGACAGTTTTAGCTTACCTCGACATAGCCAGTCCCGGATTCGAAATCAGTAGCAGGACATTCCCACACGCGTTCTGTCCCTCGTTCAACGGTCAGCGAAGAGACGTACTGCTAATCGTTCCAACTGCCATCTGATTGAAAGTTCTCCTGGTCTTCCCTCTCAGTTTTGAGATTCGTCCAAACATCTTGCCGATCCCCCGCCATATCGTTCTCTTTACATACGGGTTCTCAGTCCGTTCCACGGCTTTCTCCACCCGGTCTCACTGGCGCCCGACCACCTTTCCCTTGTACTTGGGTAATCTGCCACCCAAAGTTGAATTCTCTGCAACCTTTCTGTCTTTTCATTCCCCGCCCTCCCGAAAGACCAGGGCACAACACCCATACCAATCTCACAATCTGTGACCTCTGAAGCGAGGACAGCCATTCCCAACGAAACATTCCTTCCTCCACCTTATTAAGCATACTCCTTAAGTCCGTGATGAATGCAATGTGTTGCAGCGGTCTCCTTTAACAAACGGAATGCCGCTTTTACTGCTTCCACCTCTATTCTCATGCTAGAGGTTATAATCTCATATGCCAGACTCTCCTTTTTTCAAGCATCCTCCATTAACCTTAGCGATGAAACCCCAACCATTGCGTCTGTTTATGACCACTGACCCATCGGAGTAGAGCACTATGTCACGCTGATGAGTGTTGCCTTGGATCAGTTGTTGCACCTCAAAATCTGTGCGGCTTGCTGCCCTCTGTGCGGCCTGCTGCCCTCTGTGCGACCTGTTGCTTTCTGTGCGACCTGCTGCATTCTGTGCGGCCTGATGCCCTCTGTGCGGCCTGCTCCCCTCTGTGCGACCTGCTGCTTTCTGTGCGACCTGCTGCCCTCTGTGCGATCTGTTGCTTTCTGTGCGACCTGCTGCCCTCTGTGTGGCCTGCTGCCCTCTGTGCGACCTGCTGCTTTCTGTGCGACTGCTGCCCTCTGTGCGGCCTGCTGCCCTCTGTGCGGCCTGCTCCCCTCTGTGCGGCCTGTTGCTTTCTGTGCGACCTGCTGCCTTCTGTGCGGCCTGATGCCCTCTGTGCGTCCTGCTCCCCTCTGTGCGACCTGCTGCTTTCTGTGCGACCTGCTGCCCTCTGTGTGGCCTGCTGCCCTCTATGCGACCTGCTGCTTTCTGTGCGACTGCTGCCCTCTGTGCGACCTGCTGCCCTCTGTGCGGCCTGCTGCCCTCTGTGCGGTCTGCTTCAATCTGTGCGACCTGTTGCTTTCTGTGCGACCTGCTGCCTTCTGTGCGGCCTGATGCCCTCTGTGCGGCCTGCTCCCCTCTGTGCGACCTGCTGCTTTCTGTGCGACCTGCTGCCCTCTGTGTGGCCTGATGCCCTCTGTGCGACCTGCTGCTTTCTGTGCGACTGCTGCCCTCTGTGCAGCCTGCTCCCCTCTATGCGACCTGCTGCCCTCTGTGTGCCCTGCTGCCCTCTGTGTGGCCTGCTGCCCTCTGTGCGACCTGCTGCCCTCTGTGTGGCCTGCTGCCTTCTGTGTGCCCTGCTGCCCTCTGTGCGGCCTGCTGCCCATTCTCTGCACCCACTGCCCAGTGTTACTATTATCTTATGCCGCATGTGGTTTTGGAGCAGATTGTTTAGCATTGTTGTGGATGGAATGAGGCGACGGCTGTTCAGAAAACAATAGTGAACTCATCATCAGCATCATGTGCCATACTGTGAGTGGCACCTTGCAGTCTTGACAGACCAAAGTATGTGGGTTGGAATTTGGCCAAAATTCCAACTCACAATGCCTGAGCAGAGCTTCAGAGAACATATGGTGCCCAAACGACATGTTCCCTCTCTCGGCCTTGCCTTGTTTGATCCAGAGGAAAGGATAACCAGTACGTCTGGAACAAGGTAGGCTGCAGACGCTGGCGGCTCAGCGTCAAACCTCCGAGACCTCGCCTCCACGAGCAGGAGGCGAGCGGTGGCCAGACCCTAAACCTTTGGGACTTGACTTAGAGGCGTTCAGCCAAATCCCGCAGGTAAGGGTCGTATACGCGCCCGGACCACTGGGCACGTACACCTGTCAATCGCAAGTGTCTGGACCTGTGTAAGCGTGTACTACCGTCAGACTCCCCGCCTGACTCGTGCGGATCCCGCGACCAACGGGAATAGGCCCGCCGGAGATATTGCTCGTCTGCTGCGAGCAAATCTCCCCTCCTGCCACTGTGCGGATCCCGCGACCAGCGAGAATAGGCCCGCCTGGAGATATTGCTCGTCTATTGCGAACAAATCTCCAATGACGGAAGACTGAATAAGTAAAGAAACGATAAAAGTAGTAGTATTTCAATTGCGCTTGCGCTCCCACCTATGCTACACCCTTCATGTGTCTTCACAAAGTCGGACTAGAGTCAAGCTCAACAGGGTATGTGCCATACTAAACATCAAGTTACTTGGTGAATCATAAACAGCCAATTTATGCTGGGTTTATTTTACGTTTGCTAGCTTTGAGCTCTAGCGTAGTCCATACCCGTAATACTACGTCTAGTGAAATGAACTGATTTTTGCGTGTGAATTAGCTTTCTCTATTACCAGTGTCTCTCGCCATCATGCGACCCCAGTCCGACTTCTGAGGTACTTGTAATTTACGTCCCCAAGTCAAATGTGGCGAAGTGAACAATTGTAGTCCTATTGGCCGGGTAGGGGTTGAACCCGCGACCTCGATATCAGCAACGGAAGTTTACGAGCGAGTGCTCTTATCCGTCATGCCAACCTTCAAAGTTGAAGTTGATTGCAACGTCCTGTAAAGGACGTGTGACTTAAGAACACTGTCACTCACTCAGTAAGCCATGTAACAGATCCATCTATGGACAGTCCCGTCGCCGGAATCTGATGTGGTATGTTAAGTAACGGGTATGAGTTCCAACTCCATTTGCAAAAACAATGACTTGGGTGTACGGATCTTGTAATATTGTCTTTTTCATAGGCAACGTTATTAAAATAAATGTTCTCTGTGGGCTTGTGAAGTGTTAGGAAGAATTCACATGTTTGTATCCCTCTGTGGGTATGTGAAGTGTTAGGACAAATTCACATGTTTGTATCCCTCTGTGGGTATATGATGTGTTAAAACAAATTCACATGTTTGTATCACTCGGTGGATACGTTAAGTGTTAAGACAAATTCACATGTTTGTATCCCTCTGTGGGTATGTAAAGTAGTAGGACAAATTCACATATGTATATCCCTCAGTGGGCATGTGAAGTGTTAGAACGAATGCACATGTTTGTATGCCTGTGTGGGTATGTGAAGTGTTAGGACAAATTCACATGTTTGTATCCCTCTGTGGGTATGTGAAGTGTTAGGACAAATTCACATGTTTGTATCCCTCTGTGGGTATGTGAAGTGTTAGGACAAATTCACATGTTTGTATCCCTGCGTGCACAGTGGGATAGATCTTTCCCTCCTGTAGCCAAAAACGAGAGCCGGCACCTTCTCCAATCGCGCCCTTGCCATTGTCAGCGTAACATCATAACCATTACACCATCCAGCACGCTTATTGGATACACCGTAAAGTACTATAAGCGGGCGCTTTCCGCGGCCTTTCAGCCTATTGGCTGTATGGAGCTACAGGGTGTATTTTTAATGACCGCGCAGTGTTTGAAAATATTGCTGGTGCAAGTTTTGTAGTTACCTATTATGTTGCATAAACTTTACAGAGGGTAAATACAAAACTTGTAAAAAAATTATATTTTAATGGGATTCAAACACATACCCGCCAGTTCGGCATGTCAGTGTGCTAATTCCAGAGAACAATTCTTAGAATAACGTTGACCATGGGGAAGACAACATGACAGACATCCTACTAGATATGTACATTTGTAGTCATCATATGCGCTGATCGTTTGAAAGACGTTTCCAGCCACAACAAGGGTACAGATAAGTAACTTTTATATTGATATTTTCATATAGTGTTTTTCTAGTGGTTTTGTCGATTTGTGTTTGTTTATTCTAACGTCAGGTCTTTGTCAGATATGACTGAGCTACCCACCGTATGACAGCAGACGGTACTACCTGCTTCCTGTCAGCGCCGAATGTTGGGCGGCGCTTACCAAAATCGACACCCCACATTGTACCAACGGCTTTGGGCGGAAAAGCGCAATTGGGGTACAAGCCAATTCCTGGTGCTAGGAAATGCACCCTAAAGACAAAATGTCATAGCAGGGCAAACCAGGCCCTAAGCCTTGGTTGGCAGCTGATCTAGGATCGAAGCTCCAACAGGCGGACAGTCATAGCATTGCTTTTTACTGATCCGACAGCTTCTGAAGCTTGTCTTGTTCCAGATGTAGAGGTGTTATCTTTCCTCTGGAGTGAACTAGGCAGGCCGAGAGAGGGATCACGCTGCATGCGCAAAACATGGTCTCTATATTTTAGCCCAGGCTTTGTGTTATGGATAGGTATAACTCCATCCCTGGTCTTAACCGATCTCGGAATCAAAGCGAGAGGTAGCAGTTACGGATTATAAGTCAATTGGAGTAGATATGGGGCGCCACAGGTTGCCTCTGACGGTGGTAGACACCTACGGGTGTTACTGATCAGCTACCGTCCGCCTTAAGCTGGGCAGCCCCCGGCCAATTGGGTGCTGATCCGCCACAGCCTGCCTGCTTCAATGGGTGCTTGGGGCTAGGACAAAATCCGAATCGTATGAGGCTGTAACACCAATGCACCAGACAATCAGTGTTACTGATCAGCTACCGCCCGCCTTAAGCTGGGCAGCCCCCGGCCAATTGGGTGCTGATCCGCCACAGCCTGCCTGCTTCAATGGGTGCTTGGGGCTAGGACAAAATCCGAATCGTATGAGGCTGTAACACCAATGCACCAGACACTAATAAAAATAAAATAGAAACTTCAAGCTACGACTTGCAACCTGGAACATAAGAACCATGTGTCCAGGATTTTCCACTGACCTGACGAAAATTGACGATGTGAGAATAACGGCTGTGATTGATGCCGAACTCAATCGTCTTAACATTGATATTGCTGGCCTGCAGGAGACTCTCCTCGCTGAGGAAGGAACACTCAGAGAAAACAATTACACCTTTTTTTGGAAGGGTAGAGGGCAAGCAGAAAAAAGGCAACATGGTGTGGGCTTTGCAGTGAAGAATTCGCTACTGGGAATGATTGAAATTCCAGCAGGAGGAAATGAAAGACTATTATCCTTGCGCTTGGCAACCTTTTGTGGTTTTGCCACCATTATTACTGCATATGCACCGACACTCGATTCCTCTGATGATGTGAAAGATACGTTCTATGAGCAGCTAGACTCTGCGATCAAGGCAGTTCCAAAATGTGACTACATTTATATGCTCGGTGATTTCAATGCTCGTGTGGGCAAGGACTCGAGTTCATGGCCAGTGTGCCTTGGAAAATACAACATCGGTCGCATGAATGAAAATGGGCAAAGGCTGCTGGAGCATTGCACCAGTAATGACCTATGTATTTCAAACTCCTTCTTTAAAGCAAAAGAGCTGCATAAGGTCACATGGAAACATTCAAGATCCGGCCATTGGCATCAGCTGGACTTCATCATCACACGGAGACAACATCTGAACCAAATATCATTAACTCGAAGTTACCACAGTGTTGACTGCGATACGGATCATTCTTTGGTTGTTGCAAGAGTTAGACTGAGATTGAGATGAAGGTATATGCATTCCCTCACGCTCAGACGGCGGCCTCTACAATGCTCAGAGATTGAAGGCCAAGATCAAAATTAGGAGGGTACTGATCAGAGAGTTGCTTTTTGCAGATGATGCTGCAATCACGAACCACTCTGAGGAAGAATTACGTCTACTATCTGCATTCTCCAATGCTTGTTCTGAATTTGCTTTAACAATTAGCAAAAAGAAGACACAGATTATGTCACAAGGTGCACATGGGGTACCATCAATCTTTATTGACGACGCCGAACTAGAGATAGTAGACCATTTTACATATCTAGGATCAGAGGTAAATAGCAAATTATCCCTAGATCAGGAAATCAACATCAGGATTGGTAAGGCAGCAACAACAATGAACAGATTAAGAACAAGAGTCTGGGAGAACAGGAAACTTACTGCCAAAACAAAAGTCCTTGTCTATCAAGCCTGTTTCCTTAGTACTCTTCTTTATGGCAGTGAAGCCTGGACAACTTACTCACACCAAGAGAAACGTGTCTAAACAGCTTTCATATGCAGTGTCTGCGAAGAATCCTTGGTATTAAGTGGCAAGACAAAATCACAAATACTGAAGTATTGGAAAGATCGGGTTCTGTGACGGTATATTCCATGCTCAGTCGACTTAGATGGAGGGGACACGTTAGGAGGATGGATGATGGTAGAATACCAAAGGACATCTTTCTTTGGTTTTTTTTTTTTTTTTTTTTTTGTGGGGGGGGGGGGGGGGGGGGGGTGTGAATTACAGATGGGTAGGAGATCTCAGGGTCGGCCTCTACTACGATACAAAGATATTTGTAAGCGGGACATGATTGATACAGGCATTGATAATGCACATTGGGAGCAAGTCGCCGCTAAACGTGTTGCATGGAGGGCAAATATCGGAAATATAATAAAGACAAGGGAGAAAACTATTGCAGATAAGTCACACACCGAGCGTGCGAGACGTAAGATGGTACCTGGTGGTGGAAATAACCATGTTTTCGCATGCATCCACTGTGGACGAACATTTACAGAGCGAATTGGACTTATCGACCACATTCGCTACCTCCAGGGGTTGTAGTTTGCCAGGGTCTAACTGGGCCTTGTCTGCACGGGCTACTATCGATAAATCTTTGTAGCAATACTTCTCGTGTCCAACAGGGGATGATTTGTTCTTCTCTTCTTCTCGAGTCAGCACCCTGGTCATCTTTCAGCATATGACTTGCTGATGGTTACTCGGCCATACGTTATACACTACACCCACTCGAACTCTAGTTAACTCGAACAGGAGTGAACTCAAACAGCAGTTAACTCATAGACTGTTATAAGTTTCCTACGTATAATTTTCTACACAAACACATGTCACATTATCAAATATACAATCACTTATTCGACAATCACATCACAGTACACTACATCACAATTTAAAAGCGTGGCTCAATGTAGAGCCATAACGCTGTATACTTTTCACCATGTCCACACAGGACGATGGCTCAACGCCGACTAACTTGTCCCGAGCTCACTTCCTATCACCTGGGAAGTGAGTTCCAACGTTTTCACGTTGTGTGGAAAGTCCCTGCTTTCTACGTTCTAGTGTTCACTTGTTGAACACAGCCATAACCTTTACTCTCTGACCTAGGCTATAGCTTAACCATGCCACTGACGTCGTCGGGGTCATGGCATAGTTATTAAGCCTTTTTGAAGCACAATGTACCAAACTATCGTCTGTCAAGACGGCAAGGTGCCAGTGAACCAATGTTTGTTTATTCTGTCCGGCGAAGACTTTAGCCGCAACGTCCAGTTTGTTACCTGTAATTGTGTTCTAATGAAGCTCACAATCTATTTCTCGTTTTCTGGTGATTCATTCATTACAAGATCTGTACACCCAAGAAAGGTGGCTCATAGACAGCGCCGTCTAACGGAAACTAAAAAGTTCGATCACATTTCAGGTCACATTATTAACCACGGAATCATGGTAATTAAAGTGACGAGAAATTAATGAATAGTTTGAACAGATCAATGAATAGTTTTGACAAATTAACGAGTAGTTTGGGAAATAAATGAGTAGTTTGGACAAAAATAACTGACATGTCTAATTTCTGCAGTTCTAATTGTAAACTTTGGCTGACATGTAGTTTTGTCAGTGTACATTATCTGTGTCAGTGTTAATGGTTTTTATACGTTCTGATGTGCATTCGGTCTGGTCTTTTAGCAGTCATACAAGTTTTTCATACTGGTTTGTATATTATGGATACGTTTTGATGTTCATTCACTCTCTTAGTAGACATACAGCTGGCAACAATAAATATTACCCAAAAATAAAAAAACACCGAATCATTGCCGAAGGATAATATATCGCCAAATGTGACTTACCATTTGGACCAACAGACGTTGTATCGCCGTACTAATGTCATATGTTATTTCTTTCGTTTTGTGGTACGTATCGCAATTGTAATGCCCAAAGAATGAAAATGTACATTATATTTCATTCATTCATTCATTCATTCATTCATTCATTCATTAATTCATTCAGTAGCATGTCCTTTGCAAACCTCGCTCCCATAACAACCTTCCGGAAAACCTCTCGATCATAAGCAAGATGTTCCGCGTCCGATACACCCATCTGGAGATCATCCGCCACTTCCTGCACCCATCTTCTCTGTGGCCTTCCTCTTCCTCTCTTCCCAGGCATATACCCTTCCATTATTGTTCTCTCCAAACTTTCGTGGCGTTTCAAGTGGCCAAAATATTTCAGTTCCCTTTGTTCTATCGTCTTTAATAGCCAACCCTCTTCAATATTCAGCCTTTGAAGTATGGATGCATTTGTTCTTTTCTCTAATAAAGATATTCCTAGAACTCGTCTATAACATTTATATTCAAGGGCATTTATGCGCTGTTCAGCTTGTTTAGTAAGTGTCCAGGTCACACAGGTGTATGTTGCAATGAGAAAGATGCATGCTCTTAAACATCTAAGTTTTATTGTTCTATCTGTCCCAATGCACATTTATTCAGTTGTTTTAGTCTTTGAAGAGCAGTAGATATTCGTCTTTTAACTTCTTTCATCGTGTCACCATTGTTGATAATCAATGACCCAAGATATTCGAAATTACATTATAATACTTATTTTCATTTGATTGTTCACCATGTTTGGTACAAACCTACGTTTTGTTTGGCACTGAATCAGTTAAATTAGTTAAAATTGATGTACATGATGTTGTAATCAAACCCGAGCATTTATTGACTGTTTTGTGTTTTTTCTAGGGACATTTACGCTCAGTAGTTTGCTGGCCACCTCTAAGTGAAGACGCCGATCACCGAGACATGCGCTATGTGAATACACGAAAGTAAGACAAGTTTGCTGCATATCCTTTACCGGTCGTCGCAGTCAACCCAAGCATTGTTTGGCTGTTTGTAATTTCTTGGCAAGTTTACTTTCAGTAGTTTGACATTGATTTTTCTTTTAATAAGAAAACATATTTCACAGATTTAGAGACAAACAATGCTGGGTATTTCACAATACAATACTAATGGAATACCTTCGACAGAAGCATACTAAAACAGTTAACAGTTAAAAGCATACTAAAAACGTTAAAGGTACACGAGGAACAAAGAGATAACCAGTAAATTGAAAAAGTTAAAACATTGAAGAAGTGCACAGACTGGTCTAAGTCTGGACTAAAAGGAAAAACAAAACAAATACAAAATGTAAAATGATATCCCAAAATAGGTAGGCAGCAATTATAATCCACAGTGATACAACTAAACCGTGGTTGCAATACGGGAAAACAATAAACACACACTACATGTGGTCGTTGAGAAACTTCTATCATGTATCAACATTTCTGAAACAGATAAGAAAGGTATAGTTGAGCAGAAATTATAAATGACACAAATGGAATAGAAGTGAGTTAAATTGAAGCTTATCCCCTAGACGAGAGAAGAATCATTATCATGTTCCATGCGTTTAGCCTGGGCGGTCATGTTTCGCCATCTCACACGATCACCAGAGTCGTGGATCAGCTCCGTGTTATTGTCTTGACCATGTCAAAAGGTCAAGCCATCCAGATATTTACCTCTCTGCCTTTCCCTTGTTCTTTTCCCCTCAATTTTGCCAGTTGTCACCGAGTTCCCTAAGTTTATTTCTATTACTGTTGTTTGTCCATCAAAAATGATGATGACCATTCATTTCATCCAGTGGGGTTGAAGGTATGGAGCCGTGGGTTCTAAGATGGCTGATAAGACCTATAATGGCTCGAAATGTTCTTTTACAATGTGGGCAAAGAATGCTTGACATTTCTGGAGGAGGATTTTCTGCAGTGGTTTTTGTGTTCTGTCTTTTCTTCACAGCTCTTGCAGTCCTGGTTGCCTCACAAGTGACTGCACCCTTGCGTAATGATGTACGCCACAAATTTCGGTCTCTGGCGGCAGTCTCCCAGGTGTCATGATGAATTTCAGAAGCATTCAGTGAGATTTTCAGAGTGTCTTTAAAGCGTTTCCTCTGGCCGCCTTGGGAGCGTTTACCACAACGCAACTCGCCGTAAAAAATTTGTTTAGGGAGCCTGTAATCTGGCATGCGAGTCAAGTGACCAGCCCAGCGAATCTGATTCTTCATTAGTAGATTGTGGATACTGGGCATGGACGCTCTTTCTAGGACTTCAGTGTCTGGGAGTTTACTTCTACTCATAATGTGTCTACGTTTAGTTTCTCTAATCAGTTTACGGTTTTTAATTTTTTCTTGTAAGACTTGCTCATTGTGGTTTTTTTCTGCCTGCTCAGGGTATTCTCAGGAACCACATGTCCACTGCTATTAGATGTTTGTTCAGCTTGACTGCTCATTGTCCACGCTTCACATCCATACAAAAGTACAGGCTCTATGTAACACTTCATCACTATTTTTTCTCGTTGCAACTGACATCTTTTTATTGGTCAGTATGTTTTTCATCTTGCAAAAGGCTACCTTGGCCATAGCGATTCTTGTTCCAGTCTCTTCAATGCACCTCCCATCAGATGTTATGATAGTTGTACCAATACACGTATTTAAGAATATTCTCGTTTACCCGTGTATTACATTGTGATATTTCCTTCTTCCTAGTGATGACCATAATCTGTGTTTTCTTACAAAATAATTATAATTCTAGTTGTCCACTGTGTAAAATAACCGTAGCTACTAAATGTTGCAGATCCTGTTTGTTGTCTGCATTCAATACTGTATCATCCACACGTTTAATATTATTGATATCATGTCCCCTAGTGGGGATCCGCCTCATATCTTCTAAATGTTAAAAATTATTGAATAAATCCATTCTTATCCTAGAAACGAGGGAAGAATACATCATCCAGATCCATTGACAGTTAACGGTCATCCACAATCCGTCAACATAAACACACCAACTGAGCTAGTAGGACGAGTGAATACTGGAACCAGAGATACGAGAAACAGTTTATACGCTGAGCTGATTTGGCTGCCAAAGATGCAGATCAAGCCTGGCAACACAGACTGCGCGGCAGCCACGCTATGTCTGTCGACCCCGTGGTCATAAATTCGAATCCCTATCAATCTGACTTTTTACATCGAGTCGGGCCTACATGGTAGGCCCGCCCAGAAAGGGTATCAGGAAATGTTCTGGGAAATAAAGGCGGACCTGTGATGCCGACCACATCATTCATCCAGTATTGTTTGGTCTGTGAAATTACAGGACTTATCATTGGCACCTTTCCGTCTTGACAGACGATAGTTTGTGCTCTAAAAAGGCATAATAACTTTTAACTATGGCGGTAGCGAGTGTGACTGATAAGGCCAATTTGCGCTGTAAATGTCCGTTCACAGTGGGTGCATGTGAACACGTGGTCATTTCCACCATCATGCACCATCTTACGTCTCAAACGCTTGGTGTGTGACTTTTCTGCAATAATTATCTCCTTTGACTTTATTCCATTTCTGATATTTGCCCTCCACGCAACACGTTCAGCGGCGACTTGCTCCCAATGTGCATTATCAATGCCTGTATCAATCATGTCGCGCTTACACACATCTTTGTATCGTAGTAGAGGCCGACCCTGAGATCTCTTACCCATCTGTAATTCACCAAAAAAGATATCCTTTGGTATTCTACCATCATCCATCCTCCTAAGATGTCCTATCCATCTAAGTCTACGAAGACTGAGCATGGAATAAACTGTCACACAACCTGATCTTTCCAATACTTCAGTATTTGTGATTTTGTCTTGCCACTTAATACCAAGAATTCTTCGCAGACACCGCATATGAAAGCTGTTTAAATTGTTCTCTTGGTGTGAGTAAGTTGTCCAGGTTTCACTGCCATAGAGAAGAGTACTAAGGACACAGGCTTGATAGACAAGGACTTTTGTTTTGGCAGTAAGCTTCCTGTTCTCCCAGACTCTTTTTCTTAACCTGTTCATTGTTGTTGCTGCCTTACCAATCAGGATGTTGATTTCCTGATCTAGGGATAATTTGCTATTTACCACTGATCCTAGATATGTAAAATGGTCTACTATCTCTAGTTCGGCGTCGTCAATAAAGATTGATGGTACCCCATGTGCACCTTGTGACATAATCTGTGTCTTCTTTTTGCTAATTGTTAAACCAAATTCAGAACAAGCATTGGAGAATGCAGATAGTAGACATTGCAATTCTTCCTCAGAGTGGGTCGTAACTGCAGCATCATCCGCAAAAAGTAACTCTCTGATCAGTACCCTCCTAATTTTGGTCTTAGCCTTCAATCTCTGAGCATTGTAGAGGCCGCCATCTGAGCGTGAGTGAATGTATATACCACCATCCTGATCACGAAATGCATATTTCAGTAGAAGTGAAAAGTATATTCCAAAGAGGGTGGGAGCTAGTACACAACCTTGCTTAACTCCACTCTTGATTTCAAATTCTTCAGAAGTTGCACCATCAAACTTGATTATACCCTTCATGCCTGTGTGGAACGATTCCACAATGGACAGAAGAGTTGGTGGGCAGCCAATCTTCTTTAGTGCCTTGAACAGACCCTCACGACTGACCAAATCAAATGCCTTTGTGAGGTCGATGAAGGCAATAAACAGTGGTTGATTCTGTTCACGGCATTTTTCTTAGCATTTGTCGCAATGAGAATATCATATCAGTGGTAGACCGGTTCTGTCGAAAGCCACACTGTGATTCGGGGTAGACTTGATCTCCTAGGACTTGAAGTCTGCGCAGAACAATTCTGGCAAATACTTTTCCAACAATACACAGAAGTGAGATACCCCTATAGTTGTTACAGTCGCTCCGATCCCCCTTGTTCTTGTACAGCGTTATGATGTTTGAATCTTTGAAATCCTGTGGGACTTGTCCTTCACGCCAGCATAGCTCTATAGCTGGTGGATCTGTAGAGTGAGTGTGTCTTGCCCACTCCTGATAACCTCTATTGGAATCCCATCCTTACCTGAAGCCTTGCCAGATGCAAGCTCATTTATAGCACACTTAACTTCTGTTATGGTGGGAAGTGTGTCCAGGTGGTCAAGAGTTGGTAGAGCCTCTATGGCGTTGAGGGCATCATCCGCTAGCTTGGTCTCACTTGAGTAAAGCTCTAAATAGTGCTCTACCCATCTGTCCATCTGCTGTTTCTTATCAGTGATGACTTCTCCAGTCAAGGTTTTCAGCGGTGCACTTCTTTTGATCACTGGACCACAGGCTTTCTTTATTCCTTCATACATGCTTCTTATGTCTCCCTTATCACTTGCGATTTGAATGGACTCACATAACTTGATCCAATAATCATTTGCACACTGCCTGGCAGCCTTTTGCACATCCTTCCTAGCTTGCCTTAGCTCACTCAGAGTGTTACGCGTTGGTCTTTCCTTGTTTCTTAAGAGAGCTTTCTTCTTCTTATCAATCAAGGGCTGCAGAGTCTCGCTGTTGGCCGCAAACCAGTCCTGCCTCTTATGATCCACAGTGCCGTAAACCCCTACGGCAGTTTTATAAAGAGTTTCCTTAATTTGACCCCACTTTTCATTTACTGTACAATTTTCTGGTGTATCAGTGAAAGCGTCTTCAAGTTGCTGTTGAAACTGAAAGCACTTTTCAGGATCATGAGTGTTCATAATATTAATCCTGGGGCTAGATTTGTGTTTAGCTGTGTAGATTCTCTTTGGTCTCAGTCTAACTCTTGCAACAACCAAAGAATGATCTGTATCACAGTCAGCACTGTGGTAACTACGAGTCAATGATATATGGTTCAGATGTTGTCTCCGTGTGATGATGAAGTCCAGCTGGTGCCAATGGCCGGATCTTGGATGTTTCCATGTGACCTTATGCATCTCTTTTGTTTTAAAAAAAGAGTTTGTAATACATAGGTCATTTCTGGTGCAATGCTCCAGCAGCCTTTGCCCATTTTCATTCATGCGACCGATGTTGTATTTTCCAAGGCACACTGGCCATGAACTCGAGTCCTTGCCCACACGAGCATTGAAATCACCGAGCATATAAATGTAGTCAGATTTTGGAACTGCCTTGATCATGGAGTCTAACTCCTCATAGAACAAATCCTTCACATCATCAGAGGAATCGAGTGTCGGTGCATATGCAGTAATAATGGTGGCAAACCCACAAGAGGTTGCCAAGCGCAGGGATAATAGTCTTTCATTTCCTCCTGCTGGAATTTCAATCATTCCCAGTAGCGAATTCTTCACTGCAAAGCCCACACCGTGTTGCCTTTTTTCTGCCTGCCCTCTACCCTTCCAGAAAAAGGTGTAGTTGTTTTCCCTGAGTGACCCTTCCTCAGCGAGGCGAGTCTCCTGCAGGCCAGCAATATCAATGTTAAGACGATTGAGTTCGGCATCAATCACAGCCGTTTTTCTCACATCGTCAATATTGGTCAAGTCAGTGGAAAATCCTGGACACATGGTTCTCACGTTCCAGGTTGCAAGCCGTAGCTTGAGGTTTCTATTTTTATTTTTGTTTGTACCTGGTGCATTGGTTTTACAGCCTGCGATTCAGATTTTGTCCTAGCCCCAAGCACCCATTGAAGCAGGCAGGCTGTGGCGGATCAGCACCCAATTGGCTGGGGGCTGCCCAGCTTGAGGCGGGCGGTAGCTGATCAGTGACACCTATAGGTGTCTCCCACCGTCAGAGGCAACGCGTGGCGCCCCATGTCTACGCCAACTGACAAGGACTTATAACCCGTAACAGTTGCCTCTCGCTTTGATTCCGAAATCAGTTAAGACCAGGGATGGAGTTATTGCCTCTCCATAGCACAAAGCCTGGGCTAAAATATAGAGATCATGTGTTGCCCATGCGGCATGATCCCTCTCTCGGCCTGCCTAGTTCACTCCAGAGGAAAGGTAACACCCCTACATCTGGAACAAGACAAGCTGCAGAAGCTGCCGGATCAGCAAGGCAATGCTCTAACTGTCCGCCTGTCGGAGCTTCGATCCTAGACCAGTCGCCAACCAAGGCTTAGGACCTGGTCTGCCCTGCCATGACAATTTTGTCTTTAGCTTGCATTTCCTCGCACCAGGGTAAGGCTTGTACCCTCCCAATTGTGCTCTTCCGCCCGAAGCCGTTGGCACAATGTGGGGTGTCGGGTTTGGTAAGCGCCGCCCAACGTTCGGCGCTAACAGAAACCAGGTAGTACCGTCTACTGTTATACGGTAGCTCAGTCATATCTGACTAAGACCTGACTCCTAATTACAGGACTAGCGCCATATAATCAATATATCTAAATGCGTATAGAATAGTTTTAAAATGCGCCGACTGTATACTGTAGTTTGGATAAACCAATGAGTAGTTTGGACAAGCCAATAAGTACTTTGGACAAATCAGTGAGTACTTTGGACAAATCAATGCACACTTTGGACAAATCAATTAGTAGTTTAGACAGATCAATGAGACTTTTGGACAAATCGGTGAGCAATTTGGACAAATCAATTAGCAGTTTGGACAGATCAATAAGTAGTTTGGACAGATCAATGAGTAGTTTTGTTAAATCAATGAGTAATTTAGACACATCAATGAGTACTTTGGACAAATCAAATGTAATGTAAAGAATATAATTAGTAGTTTGGACATATCAATAAGTCATCATCATCATCATCATCATCATCATCTTCAATTTCCACGCCGGCTGGCATAGGCGTTCATGATTCTCCATGGATTTCGATCTTTTGGTGTTTTGTACCAACTCTGCTGATGATATTTCTCCATGCCACCGTCTCAATTCATTAAGCATAATTTCTCTTGATCTGCTCTTACCTCTCTTCCCCTCGATCTTTCCAGTTGTCACGAAGTTCTCCAATGCCTCTCTTCTCATCTCATGACCAAAGAAAGCTCTTTTAAACTATCCGCTTGGTTAAGAATGTTCCCTTCTATTTCTATTTCACATTTTGGTGTCACCTTTTTCTTTGATATCATAATTGTTACTGTTTTCTTCATATTCAAGGAGAGTTCTTTCTTTGAACTCTCTATTACTGCAATATCCAACAATTGTTGTAGATCTGCAGTCTTTGTCAGTTACTTTAGCAGCCCAAGGAATTCGCAACATTCGTCTCTGAAACCAGATCTCTGTTGCTTCCAAGTTCTTCCTAAATTGTTCATTTACATTCCAACTTTCACCGCCATACAGCAATACTGGTTCTATATAGCACTTTAACACTCTCTTTCTTACATTCAATGATAGTGACTTATTGCATAGAATACTCTTCATTTTCAGAAATGCATCTTTTGCTTGCTCTATTCTGCTCTTAATCTCTGTTGTGCATCTTCCATCTGATGTTATAAATGTCCCTAAGTATTTAAAACTATCCGCTTGGTTAAGAATGTTCCCTTCTATTTCTATTTCACATTTTGGTGTCACCTTTTTCTTTGATATCATAATTGTTACTGTTTTCTTCATATTCAAGGAGAGTTCTTTCTTTGAACTCTCTATTACTGCAATATCCAACAATTGTTGTAGATCTGTTGCATTATCCGCCACCAATACTGTGTCATCTGCATAGCGTATATTGTTTATACTATAACTTTCTATTAGTTTTCCTGGCTTTTGTTTGTCTCTCTCATTATTACTTCGCTATAGAGGGAGAAGAGGTCCGGTGAAAAAGACACATCCCTGTTGTACACCTAGCTTTATTTGTTCATAATTGTCCTCTTTATTTTCAATTTTAATTGCTGCTACTTGGTTCCAGTAAATATTCTTTATTATTCTGAGATCATTCCCATCAATGTCAATATCTTCCAACATTTTAATCAGTTCATCATGTTTTACATCATCAAATGCCTTAGTATAATCTATGAAGCACAAATATGTCTTTCTGTGTCTCTGTTGATCTTTCTATTAGTGTCCGTAATGTATATATTACATTGTTTCTACCCTTTCCTTCTACAAATCCATACTGTTCTTCACCTATTTCCATTTTTATTTTCTTTCTTGTTCTTCTCATTATAATTCTGGGTAGAAGTTAATGACATGGTTTATGAGTTAATTGTACGAAATTCTTCGCATTCAATTCCTCCTGGTCATTTTGGTACAGCTATAAATACCGATTTCAGCATATCGCTCGGTAGATATCCACAGCTGTAAATATCATTCAACATTTTGGTTAATATATCTACTCCAAATCCTCCCAGCAGTTCTAATTCTTCTATTCTGATTCCATCTGGACCAGCTGTTTTTCCTTTCTTGATATGTTTAATAGCGTCAGCGACTTCTTCTTTTAGAATAGGTGGACCTTCCAAGTTACTTTCTTGTTAATTCTTCCCTTTCTCCATCATATAATTCTCCTATATATTTATTCCACCTCTTCATTAAAGCATCTTCCTCCAATAATATTGTTCCTGTTTTTGATTTTAAACAATAAGTACTTTGGACAAATCACTGAGTACTTTGGACAAGTCAATGAGTAACTTGGACAGATCAATGGGTACTTTAGACAACTCAGTGAGTAGTTTGGACAAATCAATGAGTAATTTGGACAAATCAATGAGTAATTTGGAAACATCAACAAGTAGTTTGGACAAGGTGGTAACGTCTTTCTCCGTAATCCCGTATATTCTCGTGAGTAACGTAAACTGCGCGGTAGCAGTTCTCGCCGAGTTGGTAACTTAGGGGTATGTGAGCCGGTCGCTCAAAAGCAATGGTAAACTACTGAGCGTAATCTTGCCTAGTACATCAACAGCAGCTGAACAATGCTGATGTTGACTGCAACGTCCTGTAAGGAATATGCAAAAGAAAAAGAAACGTTTGGACATATCAATGAGTATTTTGGACAAATCAATGAGTAATTTGGACAAATCAATGAGTAAATTCAGCTAATCAATGAGTAGTTTGGACAGATCAATGAGAAGTTTGGTCAGATCAATGAGTAAGTTGATCATATCAATGAGTAATTTGGACAAATCAATGAGTAATTTCGGCAAATCAATGAGTAGTTTGGACAGATCAATGAGAAGTTTGGTCAGATCAATGAGTAAGTTGGTCATATCAATGAGTAGTTTGGACAAATCAATGAGTAATTTGGACAAATCAATGAGTAATTTCGGCAAATCAATGAGTAGTTTGTTCAGATCAATGAGAAGTTTGGACAGATGAATGAGTAATTTGGACAAATCAATGGGTACCAGATGAATGGATAAATGTCACAACCATGACAAGTTTAATAAATAAGACAATGAAAGATAACAAGTACAGAACACTCTCGCTGCTAGGCCACACTTGAGAAATCGTTTGCAAGATTGTTTGAAAACAAAATGACTCCGCAAAAAAATGAAACTTCAGTTGCGTGAATCACAAATGTGGTTTAGAAAAACAAAACAAGAGCTGTACTGATGGCAACTTCAGATGCCGCCAAATGGCAGAGACATGTATACAGTATGTCAGCTAACTATACTTAGTATATGTAGGCCAGGAGAACAACTTCAACTGGATAAATCGAAACAAATTATGGTGAACTTTATGCAAGTATAGCACTAGTCGTTATGTAAGAAGTATATGTGAAGGTTAGTATTGCTTCTAGAGGCCAGTATTGCTGAATGGATAAGAGCTTTTGCGTTTAAACATCCGGTGTGCTGATGCCGAGGTAGCGAGTTCAGTTGAACTAAAATGTTGACTTCTCGTCTGGGGAATATAAATTACAAGTGCCTCTGAAGTCGGAGTGGGTTTGCGTGATGGCGAGGGACACTGGTAATAGGAAAAGACAATCCACACGCAAAACAAGAGTCCAGTGCTACTAGAAGTAGTATCATGTGTATGGACGTCGCTTGAGTTCAAACCGAGAGCACGTAACAACAAAAAACATACAAAACTTGGGCAAGATAATGTCGTGCAATGGAAGAATGACAGCAAAGAGCAAGCATAGGCACAACACAGGAAAGGAAACAGATTGCGAGTTGACTACGCTCCAATCCAAAGCGAGCGAACGCCCAAAAAAAACAAAAAACGCACACACACACATTATTGAATAGACGATGCCAATATTGCACAACAAACGTGTAACATTAGAAACAAAAAGAGCATTGTTCAACTCTCTTTCTATCAACATTATGATATTTTTGTAAGTCTAGAACACTAACAATAAATGGGAAAGTAACAATAAAACAATAAAAAGTAAATGCTCCAGAGGAAATGGACGGGGACAAAGGCAACATTATGATATCTAGAAGCAAGTGAGCCTGGCGCTAGTTTTAAATTGTTGTTTTACAAATGTAAGTCAGATGGTTTGGTCATGTAATCAAATTATCAGATGACAGCGACTCACAGAGAGCTTTTAGACGCCAGGGAAACGGAACTAGTAGTCTCCTCTTGATTGATGAACTGATGGAGTGTCTGGAGATATAAGTAGCATCATGTAGGAAGCACACAATACAGCTCTCACAGATGTTTGTTCTTCAGGTAACGAATAAAGCACAATATGGATGATGATGATGATGATGATGATGATGATGATGATGATGATGATGATGATGATGATGATGATGATGATGATGATGATGATGATTATGAGGGTGGTGGTGATTATGATGATTTAATGATATTACTGGCGAAAATTACTGACGAAGAGGAGCGGCTGGCCGAGTGGCTAGAACGCCGGACTCTCTTCGGGAGACCCGGGTTCGATCCCTTGGTAAGGTGTGGGATTTTTTTCTGTTGGGAGCAAAAAGAACATCCTAACCTGCACAGTTCGCGGCGACTGCACTAGCCACGCGGCCTTTATTCCCCAGGCCTAAAGACCCCTCTGCCATACACCGCAAGGTACTATATTGGCAGTAAATGACAGTTTTATGACTGACGAAAATGAAGCACGATGTGTTAATTGTAAGGGGTGGGGGATGGAGGGTAGGAGGAGGAGGAGGAGGAGAAGAAGAAGAAGAAGAAGAAGAAGAAGAAGAAGAAGAAGAAGAAGAAGAAGAAGAAGAAGAAGAAGAAGAAGAAGAAGAAGAAGAAGAAGAAGAAGAAGAAGAAGAAGAAGAAGAAGAAGAAGAAAAAAATTGGGAAGGAGAATACGAAGGAGGACAGAAGAAACACGAAAAGACGGATCTTTAGTGTGCGCAGCATGGACACTGAGCCTCCTACTTTTTTGTCGTGTCCGAGATAGCTAAGCTTCAAATACACTACCTAGAATATGAAGAGTGTTGTGGCGTCACTGGTTTCTTCTGTCACATATACTACTACCAGATGTAGTTTCATCTGTAATACAATGTCTTATCTGTAATACAGTGTTTTACCTGTAATACCTTGTTTCACCTGTAATACCTTTTTTTCACCTGTGATACAGTGTTTCACCTGTAATACAGTGTTTTCACCTGTAATACAGTGTTTCACCTGTAATACAGTGTTTCAACCGTAATACATTGTTTCATCTGTAATGTGTCTTCAACCGAGTCTTTCGTAGATAATCGTCAAAACGTGTCTTCTCCATCTTGTGTATTCTAATGGATTCTTTTTTTTTTCTTAGTGGTGACACCGCCTTCTCGCGCTTTAAAGGCCGTGCGTTCGATTTCGGGCTACTCCAGTTCGGTTCACGAGTGCAATTTTCCGGAAGACTCTGCCGGGTCGTCGCTGGAGCTACAGAGTGCGTGCTTTGTGCGGCGCTTTCGGCAGGTCGCCTGCGGAAATGCTCCGAGCCATTTGGGATAAAATCGGGTACAATGGAGTCGACTGTCTTGCTTTTAAACCACTTTAAAACCGTTCTTGAGCATTCTAATTGCTGGTGCCCTTGAAAACCAACAGATCCGCTAGCTAGTTGTCTCCAACTCCAGCATGATCAGAACAGCATACCCATGTAATTCCTTAGTTAGTTAGTTAATCGAGGTTCCAACTTCACGGCAACGGGTCGTCCCAATTATGCTTCGTTGCTGTGCCAGTGAATATCATACAAAATGCTCCCCGCTGTTCAATGTGAAAAGTGGAAGAGGCAGGAGTCTCGGCAATCCAACAGTCCGCACAGATACACTGTGCATAATGCCGCCGCCAGAATGCCAACACAAAAGTTCTCCACGGAAACCACAGTTCATCGTCGATGGAATGGGCAGTCACCAGAAATACTTCATTGACCCGGGTTTTCTGACATTGCTCTGTCTCTATCCGCAGAGCGACCCGCCGAAAGCGTCGCATAACGCACTAACTCCGTAGCTCCAGCGCCGAGTGAAAAATGCACTCGTGAACCAAAAAGGCAAATCAGTCAATTCAGCAATAGCCGGTTGCCATTGTTCCGAACATGCAGGTCACTGTACAAACAAAAGCAGACGTGTAAAAGTAGTCCATGTGAATATCACAGCTCACAGAATCGCGCCACGCTCTCACTCAGTAGCAGGGCGACGGAACCATATACTACCAGTCCAACATGAGGAAAATGCGAAATGCAGACCGCAGCCACAAGGATAAATACTCCAGAGGCCGTAGAGGTTCAATGCCTAACCGCCATGCTGGGGACAGGAGAAGTGTATATATTGGCAGGATTCAAAATGGTACTACGCCTGAAGTATAACTCTGGGCTGTACACCGAATCCGCGTGTCAGGATGGCATGATCGTGAGTAAACAGGAATCTCTAACTATTTGAACTGCTTCAAGGTAATGTTGACAAGAATGCCGAGCGGCCTGTATTGTTAGCTAACGGTCGTTGCTGCTGATCTCAATGACATTGCTGCGCCCATCTTTGTTGTTTCTCTGGGTTTTTCCCACAACGACCACTTGCGTACACTGAACCGGCACTAGAGGGTGTACCAGTTCACCTTCTGGGGGTTGTAGGCATCAATTGGGGAACCACTTGAGGCCACTAAGACAGTTCATAAACATACATGTATTATTTGGCTCTAGTAGAAGTAGAAGACAGAAGTAGAGACTAGAGGATGCACTCTATCCATCCATCATGTGCCATACCGATAAGCGTGGGCGATCATGTTCAGCCATGTCACTCGATCAGCAGTGTCGTGGATCAGCTCTGTGTTCCTGTCTCGACCATGCCACGAGGTAAAGCCATCCAGGTATTTACCTCTCGGTCTTCCCCTTGGTCTGTTACCTTCGATCTTGCCAATTGTCACCAAGTTCTCCAAGTCATGTCTTCTCATAACATGCCCACAAAATTGTGACTGTCTACGTCAAATATCTCTAATCAGTTTACGATCTTCATTTGTTTCTTGAAGGACTTGTTCGTTGGTTTTTCTGTCTGTCCATGGTTTTCTTTGCATTTTCCTCAGAAACCACATTTTCACAGCCATCAGCTGTTTTTCAGCTTGACTGCTTATTGTCCACGCTTCACATCCATACAAAAGTATAGGTTCTATGTAGCACTTCAGCACTTTTTTTTCTCGTTTCAATTGATATCGTTTTATTGGTCAGTATGTTTTTCATCTTGCAAAAGGCTACCTTCGCAATGGCAATACTTGTTCTAATCTATTCAAGGCATCTCCCATCAGATGTTATGACTGTGCCTAGATAACTGTATTGATTCACTTGCTTAAGAATATGCCCATCTACTCGTATATCACATTGTGATATTTCCTTCTTCCCAGTGATGACCATCTGTGTCTTCTTAATATTCAGTTCTAACCCTAGTTGTTCACTGTGTGCAACAACCGCATCTACTAAATTGTGCAGGTTCTGTTCATTGTCTACAATCAAGACTGTATCATCCGCATACCTAATGTCTTCTTCTTCTTTGCGTTCATCCGGAGTGATTTTTTCAGATGTGATTGCGGTGTGTCTGGTTAGGCACCCTCGGGTCTAAACCCTCAGGCCAACACATCCGACTTTTAGCGTGCATTTTTGACCAGGTTAGCAATCCTGGGAGACTCTCACTTTTGTGGTACCGTCCACATCTCAGCTGGTCTAGTTGGAACAGCCGGAGACTACACGGTCATCCCTCAAGTGAAGGCAGGGACAGTCCATAGCATTTTCCGCCATCCTGGGTGGCTTCCATAATTGCAGAGCCGGCACATAACGCTCTGGTGCTGGGTTTACCGAGGGAATCGTCACGTCCTGCTCATGGCTGTTTTAATTCCTCACTTCAATATATTGGGCATTTCGCTCGCCCTGGGCCGTTCCTGCACAAACCAGTCAGCTCTGCGGTTGGTTTCCACTAAGCGAGTTTTCGGACATGTGCTTGTCCCTGTACCCATCAGAGCTGTTCAAGCACGGCGAACATTCGGAAAACTACCTAGTCAGAGCTGTTCCGAACAAGAGCGGCATTCGGAAACTAGGTAGTCAGAGCTGTTCCTAGCACGGGAAACATTCGGACGAGACATTTCACTCGGACGTAAATGCGTAGTGTCAATTTTTAGTTTGAAACCCGTAGGAAGACACTTCCGACTTCCGGCGGGCATTTTTTAGTGAGGTTAGCCTTCCTCTGGTTTCGAGACACGTTGGACTGTTGTAATGTCACCCACATCTCAGCTGGTCAAGATAGAACGATCAACGATATCGTGGTCTGCCCTCAAGGGAAGGCAGGGGCAGACCATGGGCATTATCTCGCTATCCAAGGAGGCTTCCATAATTGCAGAGCCGGCACATATTGCTCTGAGACTGGGCTCACCCAAGGAGTTTCCACGTCCTGCTCATGGCTGCTTTAGTTCCTCACTTCCATGTGTTGGGCATCCCACTTGCCACTGATCGCTCACTCACACTCCAGGAGCGGTCAGACTGCGAGTGACATCCACTCGGTAGGCTTTTGCTTGTGACTTCAGACCACGCAATAGGTTCGCTCGCCGTGCGTTCCATTTCGCGTTGATGAGACATTCTTCCACTTTTGTCTACACTCTCTATGAGTTAGATACAGACAGTTTCCGTAACCCTTCGACTGGGGCACTTTTCTGACTTTTTTGTACTCGCTCTCGAGGTAGGCTACATGTGCTGCCGGCTCAGCACCTTACCTTCGTGCGGCAGTGGACGGGAAACGGCCAGGCCCCTTCATCCGGGAAACTCTCATATCCCCCAGCTGGGAGCCTTCGAACATGTATCAGACCTGAGCATGTAGCTTGCTCAGTATCATGTTTCTATTTTCCGGTAGACGGGTATCAGCCTGGCTCTAAGATCCGAGGGTTTGTGGCTTAGAGGCGTTCAGCCACAGCCCTCGACAGGGAGCCTTAAGAGTTTTGTCCGGACCAAGAAATTCTGCCTTTGTGCACCTCATTTAAATTTTGACTGCTATCCTCAGTCTATGCCTGCAGAGCAGCAGGTTGTGTCTCTCTTAGTCTGGTCCCTATCCCATAAGCTGTCCGATATGTAATTTTTCACCCATCGGCAAGCAAATGGGGTCTATGGGACACGCAAGCTCCCCCACCACGTCAATGTGGAGACACATCGGGGGAGATATCTAATGTTATTGATGCATCGTCCCCCAATGTTGATTCCTTCCATATCTTCTATATTTCTGAAAATATTTTCACTGTATAGGGAAAAAAGATCTGGAGACATTACACATCCCTGTCTCACACCTCTTTTAATAGGCTGATATTGACCTACATCGTTATCAATTCTGATGGCAGCTTGTTGTTTCCAATATATGTTATTTCCCAGACACACGTCGACTATGACATGATTAGACGCATCTATTCATACATGTCATTGGTTCATCTATCTGTCTGACTGTTTATCTGTCTGACTGTTTATCTATCTGTCTGTTTACCAGCTTGCCTGTCTCCTAAAAAGCTGAAAAGTCCCAGCTACAATGGCAGATTGACGAGCTGAAGAAGCAAGTCCCTGCTTGCACTTAGAAAGAGAGATGCACACAAAAGTAAGCTATTTCAAAAAAAATGGTCAAGGTGGTTAAAAGCGAAAAATGGGCAGAGGTGTGTCAAAGAGTAAGCACAGACAAGTCACTGAAATTGTTCTGGCGACTATATAAAAGCATGAGTGGGGTAGTCAAGAATAAGAGCATTTCTGACTTCCAAGGTGCTGACCTCATCTGGCAGAGGACTGATGAGGACAAGGGCAAAGCCCTCTTTGAACGCTACCTTGAGCAGAGCAACCAGACAGACATGGGAGGCCGGAATCTGGCCAAGGAGGTCACCTCAGACAGATGCAAGGCTCAGAACACTTCGGATGAAGACACAGTGACAGTGAAAGAAATCAAGGCTGTGCTTCGACGATCAAAAAACAGTGCTCCAGGTCCTGATGGCATAAGATACGACGACATAAATAGGTGTACCGACAATGAGCTAGAGAAACTAGCAGACATGTACAACAACAGTATAGGGAGTGCTAGCATCAAGGAGGAATGGTTACATAGCTATCTGATTCCCTTGCCGAAGCCTGACAAAGACCACAAAAAATTCAGGGATATCGAATTATAACCATGCAGAATACAGTAGGCAAGCTGCTGGAGAAGGTAATTGCCAGGAAAATATCAAGCCAACTAGAGAGGCAAGGTGTTTTCCCACCTACCCTGGGTGGGTACCGTCCAAAAAGAGAAACCTGGACCAATGCAGCAGTCTTTGCCCATGATGTCTATGAAGGTTTCCACTCAGGCACTGAAACTGTTGCTGCAGCGATTGATCTTGAGGACGCATACAACAGAGTACCACTGGATTTTTTAATGTTTCAGCTTCTTGAACTAAACGTAAGTCCATTCCTCCTTAGTTGGATCGCTGCAGCCCTCTTCCAACGGAAAGTAGTTTTTAGATGTGGCAGTTGGACTTCGGAACCAACAACAATATATCCTGGCCTACCACAGGGATCACCATTATCTCCGGTACTGTTCAACGCCTACACAGTGAGAATCACCAGTGAGCAGATCACTGGACCTGGCAGGACATTGTCATATCTCGTCAGGGTAAGGATAGAGGGGAGGTTGCTGTGGAACTACAAACCGAACTCAATCGCATAAGTACTTGGTGTGATGAAGCTGGGGCAATGGTCAACCCAACAAAGGCAACAGTGACTTGGTTCTCGTTGAATAATCATATTGTCAACAATCCAACACCAGCTGTAATGCTGTGTTCAGAGACGGTGGAAAGAACGCAGGCAATGAATTACCTGGGGATACGGTTTGATCGAAGCCTTGCTTATAATGTGCACATAGACCAGGTGATGACAAAGGCCAAGCGGGGCTTGGCAGCGATGCGGGTGATGGCGGCAGCAAACTGTGAGCAGCGCCATCTATGTCTTCTGTACGAGGGGCTGGTCATGTCTGTTTTGGAGTATGCAATGGCAATCCTGACTCTCAGCCATAAGCAGATAGAAAGGATGGAAAGGATACAGAATGAAGCTATGCGTATTATTCTTGTACAAGAGATACAGCATGCAGGGCGATGCGCTACCTTCTTGATTTTCCAACCATTGAAGAGAGAATGCAAGTTTGCAGGGCACGCGCCTACCTCAGAATTAACGCAAACACACAGCATCCACTGCATAGTGAAATTAGGAAGGTGAAGGGCAGCAGGTTAAAAAGAGGACGGTCGTGGATGGGTCAAGCCGAAGACATTCTTCAGCAGGTGTGTTCACTTGAGGACTTAGAACCTGGCGAGGAGTGGGTGCAAGTGCCAACAGACTTCTGCACATCCTTTTCAGTTTGCATCCAACTAGATAGAAAATGCAGACAAGAAAATCCGGCTGCTGTGGAGGCTGAAGTACAAGCGTTGATTTTCGAGAATTCGCTAGACAGTGACGCGGTCATCTACACAGATGGGTCGGTCGTCCGACATGTGAGAAGCTCATGGGCCTTTACAGCTCGGGCCGGAGGGAGAATTGTGAAGGAGGACTCTGGTGCTTTCACTGAAACCACAAGTAGCCTGACCATGGAAGTCATGGCAGTAAGTAAAGCAATAACATGGCTCGAGACACAGACATTCACTAGGGCTTGTTTCCTTAGCGACTCAATGAACATGATCAAGAGGAAAGAGGAGGGGTCGATCCGAAGAGAATGGTTGCTGCCTCTGGAGCGGTCTCGGCTGGCAAAGATTAGTTTCATCTTCGTGCCAGGGCATGCGGGAGTACAAGGAAATGAGCGGGCTGACAAGCTCGCAGGTGAGGCTACTGTGGAGGGCGGACGCGCCATGGACCAGGCTGACATTCTGAATGCTCTACGAGAAGTGAGACTTTTGCAAGAACCAAGTGATGACTGTGAATCTACAACAATGGCCAGACTGCGAGAGCAGCAAATTAAAAGAGGGGTGGCCAAACAAGAACACTACGCAGGAAGCCAAAGAAGATTGATAAACCAACACAGAACTGGCGTCGTTAGCCGCTACACGCTGCGGGATTTGCTGAGGAGGGGATCCGAGCACTTATGGACTGAATGGTCCGATGTGCAACGAGGATGATCTGTCGACTAACTAACTAACTAACTAACTAGAAGCAAGTCAAGCTACTT
Organism: Cepaea nemoralis; assembly: GCA_014155875.1. NCBI lineage: Eukaryota > Metazoa > Mollusca > Gastropoda > Stylommatophora > Helicidae > Cepaea > Cepaea nemoralis. Next base: position 72,343 of record JACEFZ010008518.1, read on the forward strand.
CTGACACCCACACCAACCAGCGACAACGAAAAACTACTGGATGACATGAAAGAAATCCAGCGCAGCATTGGTGGTAGCACGGGGTTGGTGTGAATATGCTGTTTATTATCTGTCGTTTTGCGGACATGGGTATATTTGGATGTTTCAGTAAGGGTGATAGTTGATATGTAAGTGCACTAGCTTTTTGACATCTGATTTCGATTTCTCTGTCCAATCTGCCATCGTCTGTGATCATACTTCCAAGATATTTGAATTCTTTAACTTGTTTCAGAGTTGTGCTATTTATCTGTATACTTAGTGGGCCAGGCGATCTGCTAACTTGCATTACTTCGGTTTGGGCTGTATTTATACTCATATTGTAACTGCTGCATGCAATGTGAGTATATTTATTTGCATATCCCTTTCAGGACGTTGCAGTCAACATCAGCATTTTTCAGCTACTGTTGATGTATACTGGGCAAGATTACGCTTAGTAGTTTGCCATTGATTTCTGAGCGACCGGCTCACATACCCCTAAGTTACCAACGCGGCGAGAACCGCTACCGATTCTCGTGCTGATTACGTTACTCACGAGAATATACGAGATTACAGAGAAAGACGTTATCTTCTAGGCCAGGGAGACCGGATCGAGTATATTAGTATAAATACAAACAAAACCGAAGTAATGCCGTGAGCTGATGAAAGGCAAATTAGCTACAACCTGTAATGGGGACCAGGGATGGAGTTATGCCTCCTATAGTTTGGTATCGCGGCATGGGGGTGCATCAGTATCCGAATTATGGGTCACATCAGAGACAGAAGGCTGTGGACAGACAGGATCACTAAATCCACTGGGCTAGGACAATAAGAAATGTGCCATTGCTGTCTGCAACTACTGAATGTACAATTGTCTAGGAAGTCACAAGCAGACAAGTAATGCTGGGTCTACTGCGACGTCCCGTAAAGGTCATTACCTAACCAACTAACATCAGATGTGTGGCTTGTTTGTTGTTTGTTGTTGTTGTTTGTTGTTGTTGTTGTTTGTTGTTGTTGTTTTTTGTTGTTGTTTGTTGTTGTTGTTTGTTGCTGTTGTGTTGTTATGGTTGATGTTGTGACACACTGCTATATGCTTGTGAAACATGGACTGTTTATCAGCGACATGCTACGAAATTAAACCACTTCCAGTCTGCCTGCCTTAAGAAGCTATTGGAGATTAAATGGCAAGACAAGATCCCAGGCACTGAAGTTCTAGAAAGAGCGTCCATGCCCAGTATCCACACTGTACTAATGAAAAATCAGATTCGCTGGGCTGGTCACTTAACTCGTATGCCAGATCACAGGCTACCTGAACAAATTTTTTTACGGCGAACTGCGTTGTGGTAACGCTCCCAAGGCGGCCAGAGGACGCGCTTTAAAGACACTCTGAGAATCTCACTGAATGCTTTTGGAATTCATCTTGACACCTAGAATACTGCTGCTAAAGATTGTAATTCGTGGCGTACATCATTACATAAGGGTGCAGTCACTTGTGAAGCAATCAGGACTGCAAGAGCTGTGAAGAAAAGGTTGGACAGAAAAACCACTGCAGGAGATCCTCCTTCTGGAATGTCAAGCATTCTTTGCCCACATTATCAAAGCCAAAATAGGCCTTATCAGCCATCTTAGAACTCCACGGCTCCATACTTCCAACCCCACTAGATGAAATGAATGGTCATCAACATTCTTGATGGACAAACAACATTGTTGTTGTTGTTGTTGTTTGTTTTTTTGTTGTGTGTTGTGCTACTAATTCTAGTAGTGTCTAATACCAGGAAGTTCACTGAACTGATTTTGCTAGTGGATGATCTCTCCCTATTACCAGTGTCTCTCTCCATCAGGCGACATAATTTCCACTTCTGAGTTACTTGTAATGTACGTCCCCAAGTTAAGGAGGAGATGTCAATATTTTAGTCCAGCTGACCGGCGTGTAGGTTTATCCCACTACCCCGGCATCAGAACACCGGAAGTTTAAGAGCGAGCTCTCTTAGCCGTTCGGCCGTGCCGATCTGGCTATGTGGTTGTAACAGAAAGGGCCACGATTGAGAAACACTGAATGAATGTAACGAAAATGTCCACGACTGAGAAACACTGAATAAATGTGTTTTCAGAGCAGTTACACCCTTGGGATTTTCTGGATAAAAACGGAATGAGTTTATGATAGTAGATAAGCTTACAATCATGGCTGGCAGGAGATAATGTCAGAATGCTCGATCGATAAATTAAAGTCCCCAGGGAAAAGTCTTGCGATAGACAGACAGAAGACAGACTTAATGTTGGTAACTGTAAGACATATGTTTATTGTTGTTTTTGTTGTTTGAAGACTGGGAGTTGAAAGCTTAAATCCGACGCCTTCAGGTGGTCTGAAATCTGAGAAGAGGCTTGGGCATGTCGGAGTGGGAATGGTGGTGGGAGTTTTCTGTGTGACTGGTGTGTGTGTGTGTGTGACTGGTGTGTGTGTGTGTGTGTGTGTGTGTGTGACTGGTGTGTGTGTGTGTGACTGGTGTGTGCGTGTGTGTGTGTGCGTGCGTGCGTGCGTGCGTGTGTGTGTGTGTGTGTGTGTGTGTGTGTGTGTGTGTGTGTGTGTGTGTGTGGGTGTGTGTGTGTGTGTGTGTGTGTGTGTAAAGGAGTGCATGTGGGTGCTTTGCTTTATGTATGAATGAGTATATGTAACCGTGAAAGCGAGAGAGAAGAGAGAGAAACATAGGTGACTTGATCAATACAAGCACGGGTACTAGTAGAAGTAAAGCAAAGAAGTATAGGGTGTATTTTTAATGAACTGTGCAGTGTTTGCAAATATTGCTGGTCCAAGTTTTGAATTTACCTATTATGTTACATGAACTTTACAGCTGGTAATTACAAAACTTGGACCGGCAATATTTTCAAACACTGCACAGTCATTAAAAATACACCCCTTATATGTCTAAGATTACATTAAATTGATGCGTGTCCTGTTCAGAACAGTTGCCATCAACTTTATATTGATTTTATAAGCAATCGTATGCTCAGTAGATTGCCATCGCTTTCTGAATGAGAAATCAACGGTTCAGTCCATCTGACCAGTGTGTGGAATTAACTCACTACCTCGCCGTCAGGGTACATGGAATTTAATATCCTGTGCGTTAATCCTCTTGGCCTCGATAACCCTAAGGATAAAGAGCTGAAACAGCTAAAGAGGTGGAAGCCGTGGCTATCTCTTCCACTCACTGCAACGGGTGCCAATCAATACTTGCGGATTTACATCCTGTGTTATTTATAGAGAAATCAACGTGGCCGAAAGGTTTCACGATCTCGCGCGTAAACTTCCTCTTATGGTTGTGTTAATGGATCACACGCCAGTCATTTGGACTTAAATTGTGGCTTCTCATTCAGAAAGCAATGACAAACTACTGAACGTAAGATTGATTAGTAAATCACAAACATGCAATAAGGTTTTGGAGTGATTGCGACGTCCTGCAGTGGACATGCAAACTTTATTATTAGTTATGTACATGGCCTTCCATTATCCCTCGTGGTTCAAACAGCACATGCCTGAACAATAATGAGCAAACCTTTCAACAAAAAACAAATAAAATATACGTACCTCCACTTCCATCAGCAAACACATTGTCCGGAAATTCTAGACAAATCCAAAGTTTACATCGGTGTTTACCCGAAATTCTAGCGAAAACATCGTGAAATCCATAGTCTACAAAAGTTTACCAGAAATCCATGTGAGAACATCGTTACATCCGACGTCGACAACAGTATTTATCCGAAATTCTAGTAATAAAACGTCGTGAAATCCGAAACCCAAACAAGCGTTTGCCCGAAATTCGAGTGAAAACAGTGATACCCGAAGAGTATAACAGAAATTCGAGTGAAATCAGTGAAATCCGAATACCACACAAGTGTTTAAAGGATTTCTAGTGAACAGGTCGTGAAATCCTAAATCCACGCGAGTATTTACAATATACACTGTTTTACTTTTACAAATAAGTTTACAATCTGCTGTGGTATCTCTTACATCGGAACATCCAGTTGTGTATTCTGTATTTCAGATTGAAGGATTCACTGTGTTCGTTATTCTATGCTTATTTATGTCTTGTATATGCTTCTGACGAGTTTCTTGAATGCATCATTGCAGTCTGGATAACCGTGGGCTGTCTTGCTTCGCCATCTCTCACGACCACCCGCCGTGTTGGATCTAAGCTGTGTTCTCGTCCCGTCTATGTCATATGGCCAAGCCATTCCAGTATTTATCTCTGTTTCTTCTTGCTCGGTTCCCCATCAATTATGTCAGATGTCACTAAGGTTAAAGAGGTACACCCAGCAATAAACGATGCAATCTATTGTTTGTGTTTTTATTATTCAAATTTTACAAATAAGCCAGATTTCAGGCGCTTCAACCTAATGCTGTGTATTTTAAGAGCAATTTCTGAAATCCTCGTGTTTCTGGCTTTAATTTACTTCTAAAAACGATATCCTGTTTAAAATTCAAACTGGCGGCAATCCTGTGCATTATTTCAAAAGGCGTGATTGCGTGTGCATTTTTTATTGGCTAAATTAACTTCCACACTTGCTGCTGTTGTATAGCATAACGGAGTTCACATTTGTACACAGCTAAAAGTAAATATTATTGTCTGTTTGCTACGTACATTTTACTTAAACAGTATGTATTATATATTATTATATATAAATGTTTACCTCAATAATAGTAGCGGCGATTGAGTAACGAACTTAACAGTTGCATAGTTGTAATGCAAATTGGTCTTTTAAATAAGTTACAACATACATATATCAAAAATGAGCATCTTTATACGCGCTGCGCGGCGAAGAATGAATGAAACAAACAAACTATGCGTAGAAAAATGAGCACTCCACACTTGGAATAACATCCCGCGCAAATCATTGACCGAGAATAACCGGCGAGTTGACACCAGCTCTCTGGAAAGCTCCCGTGGGTTCAACACGAGAGAAACCTCACGAGTAACTCTGGTGGCGGCGCTCGGTATTTAGCGGGAAGTATCGACTCGGCATGTGGGAGAAAGTGCGCACACACCAGACATTGGGTCACCTGGGATGAGGGGGTGGGGGGTACCACTCGGGCCTCTCCCGGAACGTTGTAGTTGTAACCAGATGAGGTAGCGTTTGTGGGCAGTGACTTGGAGAGGTTTGGGGTACCACTCAGGCCTCAGTCAGAACGTTGTAGTTGTAACCAGATGAGGTAGCGTTTGTGGGCAGTGACTTGGAGAGGTTTGGGGTACCACTCAGGCCTCAGTCAGAACGTTGTAGTTGTAACCAGATGAGGTAGCGTTTGTGGGCAGTGACTTGGAGAGGTTTGGGGTACCACTCAGGCCTCAGTCAGAACGTTGTAGTTGTAACCAGATGAGGTAGCGTTTGTGGGCAGTGACTTGGAGAGGATTGGGGTACCACTCAGGCCTCAGTCAGAACGTTGTAGTTGTAACCAGACGAGGTAGCGTTTGTGGGCAGTGACTTGGAGAGGTCTGGGGTACCACTCGGGCCTCTCCCTGTACGGTAAAGTTGTAACCAGCTGTGGTAGCGTTTGTTTGCTCTTATGTTCAGTTTGTTAACAGATTCACGGCCAAACGAAATGTAAGTTTGTACCAAATGTGGCACGCATGTGATGGGGGGGGGGGGGGGAGGGGGAGGGGGGGGGGGGGGGGTGATCGCACCATCCTACAAACGACATGCAACATTATGTTTTGTGTAGTTTGCCAATACTTTCAAACCGAGAAGTCGACATTTAAGTCCCGCTGACCGGCTTGTGTATGTATAAACACATTCACAAATTCCAATTCCAATTTTCAAAACAAAAATGTCAAATTCGGCCTCGTTCAACCTGCGTTTTTCAGCTGTGGTTATTGTTGAGGTCCGTGGCTTTTGTGGGTTAATTCACCCTAATTCTTGTCTTGTGAGTCCTATCTCGGACTGATTATGTTGGTTTGTGTCTGTGACGTCAGCTGGGGGGGGGGGGGGGGGGGGGGTTCGTTCGGCGGCTATCATTTGTGCTTGTCTGCTATTGTGGTTCTCTTTGTTGATGCAGGCTTCTGGCTCGTCTTGGTACAGTCCTTATAAGGGCTTTTTATTTGGTCTTTTTGTCTCCTGTTTTGTGTAGTTTCTGTAGGAGCTTTTTGACGTTTCCGTTTTCCTCCTTGCGCCTGTTTTCACTTTCGAGTTTAAGTTTCTGCTGCCTTTCGATTTTTCCTCCGCGGTCAGCCATGGTTTGATCTCTCCGTCTTCTAGGTAGCACGAGTTGTCGGCAAAATCACGTTCCAAGTATGTAGTTGGGTATTCTACCGGTCTCCTGAGTTTCTTGGGTTTCTTCTTTTCTCTTTCGTCCCAACACCTTTTTAATTGCTGGCGCCTGAGTTCCTCCACTGTTGCGTCTGCTAGTAGCTCCTCCAAGGTAGGTTCCCCTGGTCTCTCCGTGCCGTTATTAGGGTGCTCAGCTCGGTTTTCTTCGGATGTCTGGCGAGATATTTGTTTCCCTTTGTCTGCCTCGGGCGTCGCGTTTGGGCTGCTGGCTGTAGCTTGCGGTTCAGGCTCGATCTCTTGGTTTTCGTCTTGCGATTTCTCTGTGAGTTCTTGTATGGTTTCTGTTGGTTTGTTTTGGAAGATTTCCATTTCAGCTCTATGCAGTTCTCTTTCGGCCTTGATCATTTGTAGGATTTCTTCGTTCTCCTTCTTCATCTCGGCCATGCTTTCCATCTCTTGTTTGATGTTTTGCTGTATCTCCTTCATTTCAGCAAGCAGTTTTTTATTGTCGCTTGTTTGTGACGGTGTTAGGAGTAGCAGCTTGACTTGCTTCTTTAACTCGTCTATGTGGCTTTGTATTTGGGCTCTTTCCGCTTGTGAGCACCCCGTGGCTGTCTAGTATCTCCGTATTGCTTCGTTGTATGGTGTCTTTGTGGTGATGGCGATCTTTAAGACGTCTCTGTGTCTTTGCAGGGGTACGGACAGCCCAGGTATCTTGCTCCATGTTTGCCCAGGCAGTTGGCGCACTTTCTTTTGTTGTTGGGTGCTCGGAAGTCGATGTCAAGCTTAGCTAGCAGACACTCCTTGAAGGCGTGATGATCGGCGCAGTATCGGCAGATTCCCGTCTTACTGTGACACGTTGCTCTGCTGCGGCTGGCCCTCTGACATCTGGAACATTGAGTGATTCTTGGGATGAATCTCTCTGGCTGCTGCATTCTTTTGTTGATTGATACTGTGGTCGGCATTTCGCTGCCCTCCGACGTCACCACTGCCAAGGTTATAGGTATCTTGGAGTAGGTGAGGAGCCACTCCGCCTTCAAGAATCGGATGTGAAGATTCTCTTCTCGTAGCTGCTTCAGAATTTCTTCGTCTGTCAGCTCCACTTTAATCCGCTTGACAACCCGTCGGACTGTTTTTGAGTCGGTGTTCCCGGCTCTTGTGTCTTTCTCCGCCTTCTTCTCTGCTGTCTTGGGTCTTGTCTGTGGTGGGCTGTCAATCTTCTCCCTCGTGGTAGCTTCAGTAGTAACTGTAGTTTCATGTTCGTTTCAGCTCGCAGGTAGGCTCTCCACGTTCTTCTTCTTGTCGACTCCCGCGCTGCCCATGGATACCCCGTATTTCTTGTTGTTGGACTTGCAACGTGACATTTCCCCCCGTATCAGGCTTCTTGACTTGTTCAGCCGACTTGTCTTGATAGCGCTCGCAGTTGCGAATGGTGCAAAACGCAATTCCAATTCCAGTTTTCAAAACAAAAATTCCAAATCCGGCCTCGTTCAACCTGCGTTTTTCAGCTGTGGTTATTGTTGAGGTCCGTGGTTTTTGTGGGTTTATTCACCCTAATTCTTGTCTTGTGAGTCCTATCTCGGACTGATTATGTTGGTTTGTGTCTGTGACGTCAGCTGGGGGTTGGTCGGTGGCTACCCTTTGTGCTCGTCTCCTCTTGTGGTTTTCTTTGTTGGTGCAGGCTCCTGGCTCGTCTGGCTTGGCTGGGTGCATTCCTTATAAGGACTTTTTATTTGACACATTCACGACATATTTACAACACATTCACGAGTAGTGGCTGGCAGTTATAGAAGCAGGAGAAAGACAGATTAGAGAACAGATTAGACCACAAACACATAGACAGCTATAGCCACCTCACCAGGGACACTGATCAATTTAAGACTCGACCTAGCGCCTTCCAGCTTATTATCGGCGACTGTGGTCTAGGGGTAGTAATTGATTGTTCACAATCCCGACATACCTGGTTCACAATCACGACATACCTGGTTCACAATCACGACATACCTGGTTCACAATCAGTACATACCGGGTTCACAATTCCCGACATACCGGGTTCACAATCCCGACATACCTGGTTCACACTCCCGACATACCGGGTTCACAATCCCGACATACCTGGTTCACAATCCCGACATACAGGGTTCACAATCCCGACGTACCTAGTTCACAATCCCGACATACCGGGTGCACAATCCCGACATACCGGGTGCACAATCCCGACATACCGGGTTCACAATCCCGATATACCAGGTTTAAAGTCAGCCACCGTTGATTCGGGAGTAGAAAGCTTTATTTTATTTTCTTTTTTTTTTTTTTTTTTTTTTTTTGGTTTTTTGTTTGTTTACAATTGTATGAGCATCTTCTGTTCATAAAGAAATGCTAAACTTACTGAACTTAAAAAGACAACTTTTCACAAACACCAGAAAGAAGCAGTCTTAATTTTTAGCCAGGTTATGAGAAGACAAAAACTTAAACATGTTGAGACAACCGGAAAGATTTGTGGAAAGAGAGATAGAGGAAGACAGCGTGCGAAAATGCTTGTCATGGCACGGAAGGGAGTCAACACACGAATTGATTCATGCCTGGGAGATCGCAATTTGCGCATGATCGTGCATACCAGATGAAATGGATGATGATGAAAATTGTCCAGAAATGACACACAGCCCGTAATTGCTGGGGGTGATTGCAACGTCATGTGAGGAAGTCGACTGTGGCTTTACATCGTATGTTTCTTTCACTGCTTTTATAATTTAATTTTTTTTAAATTAGCTTATAATGGAAGTTGCTCAACTTCTTCGAATGCCAAACTTAAAATGATTTCATACGAGACCAAGGGAGAGACAACTGTCAAGTCGACAAACTATGGTAAAGTCGCTGAACAATACAAAAATTTGCTTTTAAGTGTAGCCGGCTCCGTGGCTAAAGGCTTGCGAACGCGGTTCGTGAGCCGGGTACCAGGCGTTCGACGCTCAGCTGCGACCGATTTGTGCAGCAGGCCGTGTCGCGTTGTGTTATAATGTGCTGGTATGGGAGCCGGTCGTTCAGAAAGCAATGACAAACTACTGAACGTAACACTTGCCGAGCACATCAACAGCAGCTGAAAAAATGCTGGTGTTGACTGCAATGTCCCGTAAGGGATACGCAACAACAACAAAAAATGTCTACAGTGTAGTAAGTAGTTGCCATTGGAAGTTAGAAAAAGAGTACTTGCATGTTACATAGAACCAGTTTTAACGTACGGCTGTGAATCCTGGACAATTAGCAAACGGGCGGGAAAATCCCTAGAAGTCTTGGAGATGTGATTTTTATACAAGAATGCTGAATTTTCATTGGACAATAAAAATAAGCACTCTGAACATTTTGAGGAAGGCTAAGTCGCAAAGACAACTTATAACAATTATCAGAAAGAGGCAGTCATTATTGTTTGCCCACATTATGAGAAGACAAAAACTGGAACATGTTGAGACAACCGGAAAGATTTGTGGAAAGAGAGATAGAGGAAGAGAGCATGAGAAAATTCTTGACATTCTTGTGTCATAGCACGAAAGGGAGTCAACACATGAATTAATCAATTCCGTCGGAGATCGCAAAGTATGATCGACCACGCCAGCCGGCAAGGTACTGAATACTGATGAATCTACAACAGTGGTTCTCAACCGGTGGTGAATTCCCCCCCCCCCCCGGGGGGGGGGGGGGGGTATATGGTTTCCAGGGGGGATTAATATTATTTCAAAATCGCATTAATACAAGAACTGGCAAGAGAAGGTCAACCAGAGAGACGAATGGAGACGGATTGTGTCTGCAGCAAAAAACGTCAATGGCTCGGAACGCTGAAGAAGAAGATTAATACAAGAGCCAGATATTTGATATTGTTTTTCCCTCTAAATTTTACGGTGCTGTACTTCTCGCGCTAATGAGATTCGTTTTATAACGTAAGTAGACCCGCAAATCACGTTTTATGTCGATGTCTAGACTTGTTCTAGTATTGTTATTAAATCTAGCTTCCATTTTTATGTATACCGTGTAAGGGTGGGGGGATGGGGTGAGGGTGAGGGTTTATAGGGAAGAAATTCGAAGGGGGGAGGGGAGATGACGTTCTGAACGTATGGTAAGGGGGGGGGGGGCATGGGCCAAAAAAGGTTGAGAACCACTGATCTTCAAGTTACTTTAGGGAGTCAGTTCTAGCATCGAAACTGAAAACATCACGTGAAGCTTGTCTGTTTTCTAACCTGCAACATGTGCTAAAATACAAAGACTATCAACACGGTATTCTGCTGGTATTTCCATGGAGGTTATTCTGATGTTGGAACAGAAAGAGATAATGTAGAAATGCGAAAAGATCGGTGGGATAACAGATAATCCATATTCGAACAATACCCGTGACTATGCGTTTAATTGTTTCAGTTAATTATTATTCATTTATTCGCTTCATATGGTATATCACTCTGAAGTATGCACATGACGAGATGCACCTAAATAAAATATGTCAGACAAGTGAGTTGAGTTGAGTTGAGTTAAGAACAGACATCACTGCACTCAGGACATTCCCATAAGCGCCCCATCCCCTCGTTCAAAAACCAGCGAAGAGTCACACTACTTATCGTTCCCACCACTATCTGATTGTCAGACAATAAATCGTGCAAGATATTGTTCGTGGCTTCTGTTTTTAAAAGTCAGTCATTGAAACAGCTACTTGGGTCTCAATAATATACATAACCAAGCATCGGTTAGTTAGTTGCATATCCTTTACAGGACGCCGCTGTCAACCCCAGTAATGTGTGGATGTTTGTGATGTTTTAGATGTTATGTCCAGTAGTTTGCAATTGCTTTCTGAACGACCGACATATATAAAGGGTGTATTTTTAATGATTGTGGGTTTTTTTTAAATATTGCCGTTCCAAGTTTTGTATTTACCTTTTATGTTGCATGAACTCCACTGACGGTGAATAAAGAGGGTGAATACAAACCTTGGAACGGCAATATTTTCTAAACACCACAGTCATTAAAAATACACCTTTTGTCACTGGTCTGCTTCCAAATCGCTCACAGATGTTTTCCGAGTTAACTACACTCGTGAACCGAATGACCTAGCTCAGAATCGAACCCACGACCTTCGGATAACGAGAGAGGTGCTGTAACCACTTCTGCACAAACTCCACTTTATGAACATTTAAAGAAGAAACATGATCAGTTTCGCCCACGTTAACAGCTGGCAGAGAAACCCTGCAGCAGGATCACAAACAACAGCTAAGCTTTTACTTGATCTGGACACCCGATCGTTACCCCAGAAACAGCGTCATCAGTGAACGAGGGGGGAACTATCCCTGCAGGCGACACCAATGATTGTGAGATAACAGGACCGACAACTTCTCAGGTTCGCACTAATACCGAAACACGTCGAAACCCATTATTTCCCCTGTCAGAACATCACATTAATTTTCTAGATAATAACCAAGATGACGTGCGTGTGGGAGAGGATGACATTTAGTGGCTACAGATTGTTACTCCATCGTACAGATTGCAGTACAAGCGAAGTATGTTGCGTGAGCGCAAACTAGTTTCATCAGAGACCACGGAATCCAATTTCTGGTAGTAATTATTTATTGACTGCCATCATAACCCAATATAAGTCAGTAAGATTACGAAAAGTGACAAAACCATCTCATTTCTCCTTTGGACAACAATCACTTTCAAACTGGAAGACTGGTTCTGCACTCGATCCTGCCAGGGCCACCAGTGGAGACGTTCACAGCACGCGGAGAAGGAAAATAGAGCGAGTGACCATCCACTGGTTTCCAAATACCCTGAGCCGCGAAGTATTCAAAGAGCTGGTCGGAATGGCAACAGGGGACAAAGACACCGAAGTCTTCAGACTGAAATATGGTACAGGTAAGTCGGGTGCTTTGTGAAACCCAACTCAAAAGGTCCAGCATTATGCCAGACTAAACGTCCCTTGTATAACGAGTAACGACCATCGCATCCTCTTCACAATGCCAGGGTGCAGAACAACGTGCACAAACTGTGATTTTGACGACCACTGGGCCAACAGGTGCCCGAGCCGAAGACCGCTGCCGAAGGTTGATGACAACACAGTGGAAAACTTTCCACCGCTGTAAGAAACAAATAGCCAGCAGCCGCTGACACAACCACGAGAACAAGTGGAAACAGCAGCACCGAAGACAGCACCAGTGGCCACACCAGTTCCAACACCACCCGAGACGGACAACACCAAAACATTTGCCACAAACGACAGTATGCATAAAATACAAGGGGCCAGCTGCTAAAAAGTAGACAGCGAAGGCTTCCAGAAGTCATCTACGACAAGAAGGGAAAGAGACAGATAGAAGTGAAATTGTTAATGTTAGCTCAGTCTTGACGACAGTCTGAAGAAAGAAACATCGCCCACGGCGGTAACACCGAAGAAGATGGCGAGACAGGGGACAAAAGAGAACAACAACACCAACGAAGAGACGCAGACGAAGTCAGTTATCGACATAGACAGCCAAAACCACGAACTGGAAGATTAATGTTAATCAACAATACTATTTGCTTATTTTCGTTATTTTATAATGAGTAATGTCTGTAATATTCTCTCCGTGGCGACGGTGTTACGGAGCAGTTCGTGATCTCAAATACCCGCTTTCGAAACACAGCTTTGGGCGATTTGGCAGCAGACCGCGTTGCGTCGGTTTTTTAATGAAATGGTAAGAGTGCTGGTCGTCCAGAAAGCAATGGCAAACTACTGAATGGTTAACGTGCCACGAGATCACAACAGCAAAGAATAATGCTGCTGTTGACTGCAAAGTCCTGTAAAGGATATGCAACTATTTTTTTTTTAATGGCTGTAATGATATGATTACCGGTCTCCCTGGTCTAGAGCTTATACGACTTTCTCCGTAATCACGTATACTCTCGTGAGTAACGTGACGTGCGCGAGATTTGGTAGCGGTTCTCTCCGCGTCGGTAACTTACGGGGTATGTGAGCCGGCCGCTCAGAAAGCAATGACAAACTACTAAGCGTAATCTTGCCAAGAAATCAACAATCAGCTGAAAAATGCAGATGTTGACAGAGATGTCCTGTAAAAGATATGCGAACCAAAAAAAAAAAAAATGATATGATTAGTATTAGTATTAGCATTTCAGGTTTACGCACAGACCAAAAACATATCGTCACACTCAATCCTACAAGAAAGAAACATATGCGAATAACTTTATAGGAGGAAAGTTACTACTACACAATTCAAACACTCATGCTTCAACACACGCACACGCGCACGCACGTGAGCCCGCGCGTGCGTGCGTGTGCACAGAGACAGACAGACAGACAGACAGACAGACAGACGGACGGACGGACGGACGGACGGACGGACGGACAGACAGACAGACAGACAGACAGACAGACAGACAGACAGACAGAGATGGAGAGAGAAAAGCAGACAGAGCAAGAAAGAGAAAGGCAGGCAGACAGAGAGGGTGAAAGACAGACAGACAGACACACACACACACACACACAGGGGCAGAGAGAGAGAGAGAGAGAGAGAGAGAGAGAGAGAGAGAGAGAGAGAGAGAGAGAGAGAGAGAGAGAGAGAGAGAGAGAGATAACGTATCCGGAATTTGAATAATTTTCTGGCTACCTTTAAGTGGTGTCGTCTGGCATTGGAATGGCGGGATTGCGCACAGAGAAACCCGATCTCAGGAGATCGACTTGCAGGAAACCAATCTATCAGCCCGACTATGAGACATTCGGGCATGCATATATTTCAATATTTGATCTTACAGCTTCACTTTCGCCGCTTGCACACATACTCCTTCGTCTTCTCCTTCACCACCTTCTCCTCCTCCTTCTTCTTCTTCTAGTGCTGCTGCATCTTCTTCATTCTACTTCGCTTTTGCCATAGCTTCTACTACTACTACTACTACTACTACTACTACTACTACTACTACTACTACTACTACTACTACTACTACTGCTGCTGCTACTACTACTACTACCACTTCTACTACTACTACTACTACTACTACTACTACTACTACTACTACTACTACTACTACTACTATCACTAGCACTACTACTACTGCTACTACTACTACTGCTACTACTACTACTACTACTACTACTACTACTACTACTACCACTACTATTACTACTACCACCATCACCACCACCACCATACTACTACTACTTACACTACTACTACTACTACTACTACTACTACTACTACTCACGTTGCTGCTAATGATGCTGCTACTACTACTACCACCATCACCACCACCAGTACCATACTACTACTACTACAACTACTACTCCTGTTGCTGCTACTGATGCTTCTACTATTACTACTACTACCATCACCACTAATTCTACACCACTACCACTACTACTGTTGCTACTACTACTAGTAGTGGTACTTAGTACTACTACCCCTAATACTACTACTACTGCTACTATTACTGCTGCTACTGCTAACATCACAACCACCACCGCTAATACTGCTAACACCACCACTACTACCACTACTACTACTACTACTCCTATTACTACTACTACTACTACTACTACTACTACCAGTGTCGGATTCACCAGGGTGTAATTATTGCCTAGTAAATCAACAGCAGCTGGAAAATGCTGATGTTGACTGCTACTTCCTGTATGGGTTATGAAAAAAAAAAAAAAAATTATGGCCGATGCCAAGTGGGCCCTATTGGCCCCTGAAAAAAAATTGGCCTTCTTAAACATTAGACAACAAGTCAAACCTGCATGTCCTTTTAGTAGCTGTGTCTCCTGGCAACCAATATTTCTAGTCCCAGTCTGCTGCCAACTATTGCTTCCATTACAGTTCGTCTACCCCTACGAATGTTTTTGTCCCATGCCATTTCAATAAGAGTTCCCTGGCGATTCATATATGTATGGGCATTTTCCCCGCAAGTAATTTCCCTCTCAATTTCTACAGCCAACCATGATAAATAGCCAAAGCCTCTTTTTGATCTCGTGGGAGTACTTTCATCTCACTCTCTTTTACGAGATTATGTGCCAAATAAAAAAGGTTTGACCAAACACAAATGTAAGACGGAAAATGGGAAGTAGGGGTGTGTCACAGTTATGACTTACAAGTTGTTAATATGGTCACAGTGTAATGACAATATTTCGGCGAAATATAAGCCAAAAGCAGATACGGAAAGTCACTTAATCATCCCATGGCAATTAATCAGTAACAAAATTGTCTCTGAGATGTCTTTACAATCCTGGAACGTTTGGGAACTGAGATGGAAAAACACCGAAGTCGCACAGTTCCTTGATAAAAACTAGTGTCTAAACATGCACTTTATCTGTGTGTGCTTTCCTTTCGTCGAGTTTCCTATTTATATTTTGTGTTCATTCATGTTTCGGTATCGGTTTGCAAACTGCCAACCCTTTGTTCGAAGTCGGACAAGTGTGATCCTACCAGAAGGTCATTTGCATGTCCTTTACAGGAAGTTGCAATCAGCCCCAGCATGTACTTACTGCTTGTGACTTTCTAGGCCAGTGGTTCTCAACCGGTGGGGAATTCCCCCCAGGGGGGAATTTTAGGTTTTCTGGGGGGGGGGGGGGGGATTAAGATTATTTCAAGATCGCGTTAATACAAGAACCGATTACTTGATATTGTTTTTCACTTCATATTGTACGGTTCTGTACGTCTCACCCTTCTAAAGTTCATTGTATAAAGTAAGTACACTCACACATCAGTTTTATGTGAACGTCTAGACTTGTTTTAGTATGTGCTATTAAATTTAGCATCCATTATTACGTATACTGTGTAGGGGCGGGGCGGGATTTTTAGGTAGGAAATACGAAAAGGGGGGGGGGGGGAATGACGTTCTGAAAATATGGTGAAGGGAGACACGGGCCAAAAAAGGTTGAGAACCACTGTTCTAGGCCATGTTGGTTTGAGTTTGTCATTGCTTTCTCAACGGCCGACGCCTCATGCCATCAAAATCAACGTAAAGTGGTCTGTTTCCAAATCGTCCGCGGTTGATTTCGAACTTTCGACTCTGGATGTCGGGGAATTGTGAAACGCAGTTTTACTATCACTGAAGCCACAGCGTCGATTGTGATTTGCTAGGCGCATGATGAAATGTCACGGGGGGATGAAGCAAAGTGCTTAGTGAAAGAGCGACCATATAACAAACCATATTTATTGGCACACATTAGAAAGTAACATAGAACGATTGACCTTGTCATAAGAAGAGAACATTTAGAATGTAGTGGTTGTGTGATTGCTCTTGGATACGTTGATAAGTGCTTCAATCTCCTCCCTAAACAGAGATCTCACCACAGTGAGAGAAACCCTTAGGACCGGCGAGATTTCAAATGCCAGATCCACACGTTATAAATAGTGTGTGTGTGTGTGTGTGTAGGGGGGGGGGGGGAGAGGAGAGAGAGAGAGAGAGAGAGAGAGAGAGAGAGAGAGAGAGAGAGAGAGAGAGAGAGAGAGAGAGAGAGAGAGAGAGAGAGAGAGAATTTGTGAGTGTATGTGTGAACTTACAAACGGCGGTCGGAGGATACCGACACCTACATGCGAAACGGAGATTTGAAAAAAAGTGCATGTGCCGGCAAACAGGGAAGTTAGTGTAGACAGCAGATTGGGATGTATTGCTCAACGTTGATCGCATCTCCCAGCAGCGGCCAAACAATGTTCGCATAGTTATTGCTGGTCAAACTTGATTGACAGGTGACAATAACAGTCAATAGTGAAAATAGGGAGGAGTTAAAGAATACTGGGCATCAGGCTTCCAGATAATCATCCAAAGTGAAAAGGGGATTCGAGAAGACAAAAATAACATTAGGGACGAAGACAGTATTTAACCTACGGGCATTGCCAACAAAAACTCAGGTGCAAGCACAGTAAAGCAAAGACTTCAATAAAGAGTCTAGTGACGGGATTCCTAGCTATAAACTCAGCTCGCTTAGGAGCCACGGACAGTCAGTAATCCACTCACATAATGGAGCAGCTGATCCTGGTGCAATGACACAGTGTGAATTCTGGAAGCTGAATGTGCATCGTGTTTCACCGTACAGCCTGCTCATAAGGTTTCTCGGCCAGTTGTGCCAATAAGTTGCGTACATGTTATTTTCTACATGGTGTACATGTCATTTGATCATACATCATTCTCTCATTGCATACCACCAGCATATCAAACCATCAACTAGTATACTCATCATTATCATCATATTAACGTTTCAGCACATTTGATTGATTCATATAATCAATTCTATTGAATGATTATGAAAAGTTAATAAACAGACTAGTAATTGGTTTAACTTATAGTTCTTCCATAATATTTCTAACTGTATGTGAATGTTGGTGTAGCTTAAGTGCTCATAAATTCTTTTAGTTAGTTAGTTAGTTAGTCTTTCCTCTTGAGCCTAAGGCGGCGCATAGGGCAGAAGTCCTGTCTCTCCATGCCTGGCGGTTCGCTGCTATCTGTTGTAGATCTTGGATATTTACTTGGTCATTGAATGAGCCTTCTCTAATGATGGTTCTACGCAGGGTCTCTCTTGGTCTTCCCCGTTTTCTTTTCCCTACCGGTGACCATATGAGGGCTTGGTAGGGGAGTCTTGTCTTGTCCATTCTGAGTACATGGCCGATGTAGTTCCAACGGCGTCTTCTTATGAAATTGGATACTGTATCTTGCTTAGTCTCTTGTCTTATTTGCGAATTGGTTCTGAAGTCTGTCCAGTGGATGTTAGAAGTCTTCTAAGACATTTGTTCTCAAAATTGTCTAATTTTTTATCTAAAGCTACCGTTGATTTCCAACTTTCACATCCATACGTTAACACTGGAATCACACAAGAGTTGAAGATTTTAAGTTTTGTGTGTTTGCTGAGTGTCTTTGACTTCCAGATGTTTGACAGTTTATTGAAGGCACTAGATGCCAGTGCGATTCTAGATGATATTTCTGGTGTTGAGTCCCCTGTGGATGTCATTTTGCTTCCTAGGTATGTGAAGCTGTTTTTAAATCACAGTTAATGGGGGGGGGGGGGGTGCAATTATATACCTGTATTCTATTGAGGGTTAAATGGCATTCTATTGGGTATATGGCAATCTGTTGAGAATGTATGGCATTATGTTGACAATTATATGACATTCTATCAAGGGGGATATGACATTCTAGTGGGAATATGGCATACTGTTGACGAGTATATGACATTCTATCAAGGGGTATATGGCATTCTAATGGGTATATAGCATTCTACTGTGGGTATATATTTAGGAGAATATGACATTCTATTGAGGAGTGTATGACATTTTTTTGGTGCTTGCTCGCTTTGAACTCAAGCGTAGTCCATACACACTACTTCTAGTGGTGATAGACTGAAATTTGCATGTGGATTAGCTTTCCCTATTAACAGTGTCCCTCGCCATCAGGTGAACCCACTCCGACTTCAAAGGTACTTGTAATTTACATCTCTAAGTCAAGGACGATAGGTTAACATTTTAGTCCAACTGATCAGTGTAGGGGTTGAACCGCTTACCTCGGCATCAGCACACTGGATGTTTAAGAACACGCATTCTGACCTACTTATGGCATTCTATTGAGGGGTGTATAGCATTATATTGAGGGGTGTATAGCATTATATTGAGGGGTGTATAGCATTATATTGAGGGGTGTATGGCATTCTATTGAGGGGTGTATGGCATTCTATTGAGGGGTGTATAGCATTCTATTGAGGGGTGTATGACATTCTATTGAGGGGTGTATAGCATTATATTGAGGGGTGTATAGCATTATATTGAGGGGTGTATAGCATTATATTGAGGGGTGTATAGCATTCTATTGAGGGGTGTATGGCATTCTATTGAGGGGTGTATGGCATTATATTGAGGGGTGTATAGTATTATATTGAGGGGTGTATAGCATTATATTGAGGGGTGTATAGCATTATATTGAGGGGTGTATGACATTCTATTAAGGGGTGTATGACATTATATTGAGGGGTGTATGACATTCTATTGAGGGGTGTATGGCATTCTATTGAGGGGTGTATGGCATTCTGTTGAGGGGTGTATGACATTCTATTGAGGGGTGTATAGCATTCTATTGAGGGGTGTATAGCATTATATTGAGGGGTGTATGACATTATATTGAGGGATCATATGGACCATATGCCATCACATGCTTGAGCCTGACTAGGGTCATGGCTGAGTGTCCCAATGATGGCAGACAGGCAGCACCCAAGCTTTGCACACCCACATTTGAAGACCTTACACACGTGATCAAAATAATGTTTACCCAGATGGAAAGCTTTGCCATCAACAGTGCCCGAACTCTTCATGTTATATACATACACACAACTCTAGCCACAGGGCTTGCAAACAAACATATATGAAAGCAACAAGGCTTCATTAATTTACAATTTTTGTTTAATCCAAAAAAATAAATATCATAATCTTTATGTGTAGTATATACATATGACAATTCATTCATGCAATATGCACTCATTATGTAGTAGCTAGCTAATTAACGAACACAAATACAACAAAACAAATACTCCTCAGTAAGTAGGGGTAACATCAGTAAGAAAATAGCTGACAGTAACATTGGGAAGATCAGATGATAGTGGGAGATGTGAGGGTTTTAGTCACACAGAATAACCAGATAGTGGGAGATGTGAGGGTTTTAGTCACACAGAATAACCAACAAAAGGCAACAAGAGCTTTCACAGCACCAGAAGGAGGTCAACAGAAAATTTAACTTTACACCAAACTTCGAATATTGGGAATTCTAATGTTACGTGATTACTACTGTCAGGATTTTATAAAATGGAGAATGACTAAATGGTGACATGACACTACACAAATGCATCAACTGGTGCCTGCACAAAACAGAATGAACAAATTGGTATGTCAGAATCACTGAAGCGAAGTGCATGGAGAGAACTAGACAAATACCAATGACTCAAGAGGTGAAGAAAGGACAGGCACTAGACAAGGCATGCATTGAGAAAACCTGTGTCTGGTATAACTAGAAAGGCCTGTGTGTGGAAACCATAAGACAAAAGGAAGAACTAAAAACACATGGAGAGAAAAGAAGTAGAAATGGAAATAAATAGAATGGGGAGGGCATTGATGGAGCTGCATAAAACAGCAAAGAATATGAAGGCTTGGAGTAAGCTCGTTGAGGATCTATGCCCCAATAGGGGAAAAAGAGTGAAAGAAGAATAGCAACAAGAGAACAAGTTGAAGTGTGGTATGGTTAAACCCATATCACTTCAAAATCAGACCACACAGATAACAAGAGAACAAGTTGAAGTGTGGTATGGTTAAACCCATATCACTTCACATCAGACCACACAGATAACAACATGCTGAAGTTTGGTATGGTTAAACCCATATCACTTCACATCAGACCACACAGATAACAAGAGAACAAGCTGAAGTGTGGTATGGTTAAACCCATATCACTTCACATCAGACCACACAGATAACAAGAGAACAAGTTGAAGTGTGGTATGGTTAAACCCACATCACTACAAATCAGACCACACAGATAACAAGAGAACAAGTTGACGTGTGGTATGGTTAAACACATATCACTTCACATCAGACCACACAGATAACAACATGCTGAAGTGTGGTATGGTTAAACCCATATCACTTCACATCAGACCACACAGATAACAAGAGAATAAGCTGAAGTGTGGTATGGTTAAACCCACATCACTACAAATCAGACCACACAGATATTCCCCCCAGTCAAACATATGACTATCACTACAGGTGAAGGAAGTCCCATAGAAGATGCTGTAGGTGAGGTGTTAAGTGTTAGGTCTATCAAGGCCACCTGCCAAATCATTCACCATGCAGTGTTGAGACTACAGATGTTTTAATGTTTTTTCACAGAAGGAAGAGAATGATAAATTCACAGACTCCTCAATGTAAATGACCCATGCAACAAATGGATGTTCTCATACTCCTATGATGGGATATTTCCCCTGCAATATGGCAGGAACATTCACAGAACAGGGGTAAAATTCTAAATCTGTATACTGTGTGGCAACTGCTAAGGCAACTTAACCACTTGATCACCTGATTCTCATTCACAAAGATAACATCAGTAATTCATATAAGCTGAACATTTACACTGAGAACAATAAATGTAAGCTGGCAAAAGCAATGTTCAAATCACTGGTAATTAGAGAACTCACTTAAGAGTTCAGCTACAATATAACAAAGTGAGTCAGTTCACAGCCTTTACAGACATCAAAAAACATGCAAACTGTTTGACTGCCATGTCTGTTGTTGTTGTCAGAATTTGAAGTACTTTACTATTGGTCACACAATAGTGGAGAAGGTTAGTTAGTAACAGTATGACTGATATGGGTTGTCACAATAAAGGGTAAAGCGTGCTGTCACAGTAAAGGGTAAAGTGGGATATCACAGGGGTTACAAACAATACAGGATGAAGTGGGTTACAAGCAGTAAAGGCTGAATTGGTTGTCACAGTAAAAGCTAAAATGGGTTGTGACAGTAAAGTTGGCATCACAGTAAAGACTGCAATGGGTTGCCACAGTAAAAGCTGAAGTGGGTTGTCACAGTAAAAACTGAAGCGGGTTGTCACAATACACTAGCTGTCAAGAACTAGATTTTCTCGGTGCTGTCCATGTACATCTCCACTTTACTTTTACTTAACCACCTGCTTAAAAGACTGACACAAGCCAGATTCTGAACCAGCAGGTGCCATTAATGAAATCCTTCAATGCCACGGAACAGTAATGGTGTCAGCTTGGCAATGTAACCCACTTCATCAATGCAGCCAGCATAGTAATGCTCATAACAAAACTCATCACACAGCATGCAATTGGTCACACGTAAACATCCCAAAACAATGGACACGGGAATTATTTTGAAGACTATGAGCTATGCTAGTTGAAGACACAAAAATTGGTCCGGTACGCAAAACCTCCTCTAAGGACTTTCTGGTACAGCAAACCTGGGCACCACCAACTCCTCTATGGACTGTCTGGTACACCAAACCTGGGCACCAGCAACTCCTGTAGAGACTGTCTGGTACACCAATCCTGGGCACCACCAACTCCTCTATGGACTGTCTGGTACACCAAACCTGGGCACCAGCAACTCCTGTACAGACTGTCTGGTACACTAAACCTGGGCACCACCAACTCCTCTATGGACTATCTGGTACAGCAAACCTGGGCACCACCAACTCCTCTATGGACTGTCTGGTACACCAAACCTGGGCACCACCAACTCCTCTATAGACTGTCTGGTACACCAAACCTGGGCACCACCAACTCCTGTAGAGACTGTCTGGTACACTAAACCTGGGCACCACCAACTCCTGTAGAGACTGTCTGGTACACTAAACCTGGGCACCACCAACTCCTCTATGGACTATCTGACCATGTCATCATCATGGAGCAAGTTATAGAACACTCCTCTCAGCACAGCTCACAGGCCACATTCTTAATCTAACTTCCTATAATTATAAACAGCCTTTTCAACAGTAAAAGAGGTTAAAGGTGACAGGATCGACTTCATTGCACTGGGTTTTACCCCATCAGACTCAGTCTCTCTCTGCAGAATGGCAAGCTGTCTGTTGAGAGCATCACATGGCACACAAAATCCATAGCTCCATCGATGACTGCTAGAGGTAGGTGTCTGAAAACATTTCACTCATACTCTGAATGACACAGTTCAAAAACAAACCCATGACTTTCAGAGCACGAGGCAGTTGGCTTGACCACTTGACCACATAGACAGCTGGCTTGACCCACTTTACCACATAGACAGCTGGCTTGACCACTTGACCACATAGACAGCCGGCTTGACCACTTGACCACATAGACAGCCGGCTTGACCACTTGATCACATAGACAGCTGGCTTGACCACTTGACCACATAGACAGCCAGTTTGACCACTTGATCACATAGACAGCTGGCTTGACCACTTTACCACATAAACAGCCGGTTTGACCACTTTACCACATAGACAGCTGGCTTGACCACTTGATCACATAGACAGCTGGCTTGACCACTTTACCACATAGACAGCTGGCTTGACCACTTGATCACATAGACAGCTGGCTTGACCACTTTACCACATAGACAGCTGGCTTGACCACTTGACCACATAGACAGCTGGCTTGACCACTTTACCACACAGACTCCCAGGTATAAATATCCTTCCTCATACTAACATACAAGAGTTAGTGAACTATACGTAACAATGACAAACATGACCATGTCCACTTGTCACAACACCGTATGATGAAGGTTACTTGCTACATCACATACACGAGCTAGTGAACTATACGTAACAATGACAAACATGACCATGTCCACTTGTCACAACACCGTATGATGAAGGTTACTTGCTAGATCACATACAAGAGCTAGTGAACTATACGTAACAATGACAAACATGAACATGTCCACTTGTCACAACACCGTATGATGAAGGTTACTTGCTAGATCACATACAAGAGTTAGTGAACTATACGTAACAATGACAAACATGACCATGTCCACTTGTCACAACACCGTATGATGAAGGTTACTTGCCACATCACATACATTCCCATACACTTGATGATCAGCTAGGATGCCTGCTTTAATCTGGCGGAGTCTACAATATCTAGAAGGTTCTTGGAGTCCATGGCTAGTGCGTGAGCAGATTTGAGCATGCCTTTCCTGTATTCGGGCAGCAATGGTGTGTAGTAGTTTTCTTGTGCCAGCCTCATTGCATTGATCAGTGATGCCATGTCAGTGGACAGTACTTTCTGAGCCATTTCAACCTGCCCATGAGAAGTCAGTGTAACAATTTTGTTTGTAATTGAGGTCTTAAATATATGAATAATCTGAATTATTTCAATTTGAAAATAAATGGCAATTCTAATAGTTTTACAGAGGAAAAATTCTAACACTTTTTAAAACAATTTACAGAATTAAGCTCTTTTACAAGGTCTTCCAATACAAGAATGATATGAGTTATTTAAAATGATGATAAAGAGCTAAAGTCATAATTTTATAGGGAAAGCTTACTATTAGCATGTTCTCACAAGAACAATATGAGTTATTTCACATGAGAATGAAGGCAGAATGTAACAATTTTACAGAAAGTTTTTATTATTACCAATTATTTAATCCTCAGAAAAAAAGGGCTAATGTATCAATTTTACAAGAAGAACTCTGCTACTAAATTCTCCCTATACAAGAAACAATATCAGTTATTTTACATGGGATGAAAGCTAATAAAACCATTTTACAGGAAACACTCATTATTACCACGGTCTCCCAATACAGAACAATATGAGTTAATATAAATGGGAAGAAAGGCAGACTGTAACAATTTTATAAGGAAAACTAAATGTTACCATGTCAGTCACTACGAGAAAGATGTGAGTTATTTAAACCTGAGTACAAAGGGCTAATATAATAATTGTAAAGGGAAAACTTTGCTATTTCCCAAACCAGAACAATATGAGTTATTTCAAAAGGAAATGAAGGCAGAAAGTAACAATTTTATAGGGAAAACTAACTGCTGCCATGGTCTGTTAATATGAGAAAAATTTAAGTTTTTAAACATGTGAACAAAGTGCCAACAGAACACTTTTACATGGAGAACTTTGCTATGAAAATCTCCCAACACAAGAAAAAAATTAGTTATTTTTAACACAATGAAAAGTTCATACAATCTTAGAGGGAGAACTTTCTGTTACCAACGTCTCCAAATTACAACAATAACATGCGTTTTTTCATCCGACTGATGAAGAGCTAGTGTCACAATTTTACACGGAGAACCTGCCATTACCAATATCTGCCATTACCACTCTAATGTTTAACATGTCTAAACTATTTTAGATTTGAGACATGATGCTTTTGATCCAGTTCTCTTGCACGTTCAGATATGGTAGAAGGTCAGTATATTTATTCCCCTGGGCATCACCAACAACACTAATCAAGACCTTGGAGCACCGCATGCGATGTGGTCTATCTCTACTGGCTATTGTTCCGAGGATTGCCATTTTCTCTCTGCAAACCTTGGAGCACCTCTTGTGATGTGGCCGATCTCTACTGGCTAATGTTCCGAGGATTGTCATTTTCTCTCTGCAAACCTTGGAGCACCTCTTGTGATGTGGCTGATCTCTACTGGCTAATGTTCCGAGGATTGTCATTTTCTCTCTGCAAACCTTGAAGCACCTCTTGTGATGTGGCTGATCTCTACTGGCTAATGTTCCGAGGATTGTCATTTTCTCTCTGCAAACCTTGGAGCACCTCTTGTGATGTGGCTGATCTCTACTGGCTAATGTTCCGAGGATTGTCATTTTCTCTCTGCAAACCTTGAAGCACCTCTTGTGATGTGGCTGATCTCTACTGGCTAATGTTCCAAGGATTGCCATTTTCTCTCTGCAAACCATGGAGCACCTCCTGTGATGTGGCCAATCTCTACTGGCTAATGTTCCGAGGATTGTCATTTTCTCTCTGCAAACCTTGGAGCACCTCTTGCGATGTGGCTGATCTCTACTGGCTAATGTTCCGAGGATTGCCATCTTCTCTCTGCAAACCTTGGAGCACCTCTTGCGATGTGGCTGATCACTACTGGCTAATGTTCCGAGGATTGCCATTTTCTCTCTGCAAACATTGGAGCACCTCTTGTGATGTGGCTAATCTCTACTGGCTAATGTTCCAAGGATTGCCATTTTCTCTCTGAAAACCTTGGATCACCTCTTGCGGTGTGGCTGATCTCTACTGGCTAATATTCCGAGGATTGCCATTTTCTCTCTGCAAACCTTGGAGCACCTCTTGCGATGTGGCTGATCTCTACTGGCTAATGTTCCGAGGATTGCCATTTTCTCTCTGCAAACCTTGGAGCACCTCGTGCGATGTGGTTGATCTCTACTGGCTAATGTTCTGAGGATTGCCATTTTCTCTCTGCAAACCTTGGAGCACCTCTTGCAATGTAACTGATCTCTACTGGCTAATGTTCCGAGGATTGCCATTTTCTCTCTGCAAACCTTGGAGCACCTCTTGCGATGTGGCTGATCTCTACTGGCTAATGTTCCGAGGATTGCCATTTTCTCTCTGCAAACCTTGGAGCACCTCTTGTGATGTGGCTGATCTCTACTGGCTAATGTTCCAAGGATTGCCATTTTCTCTCTGCATACCTTGGAGCACCTCTTGCGATGTGGTTGATCTCTACTGGCTAATGTTCTGAGGATTGCCATTTTCTCTCTGCAAACCTTGGAGCACCTCCTGTGATGTGGCCGATCTCTACTGGCTAATGTTCAGAGGATTGCCATTTTCTCTCTGCAAACCTTGGAGCACCTCTTGCAATGTGGATGATCTCTACTGGCTAATGTTCCGAGGATTGCCATTTTCTCTCTGCAAATCATGGAGCACATCCTGTGATGTGGCCGATATCTACTGTCTAATGTTCCGAGGATTGACATTTTCTCTCTGCAAACCTTGGAGCACCTCTTGCGATGTGGCTGATCTCTACTGGCTAATATTCCGAGGATTGCCATTTTCTCTCTGCAAACCTTGGAGCACCTCTTGCGATGTGGCTGATCTCTACTGGCTAATGTTCTGAGGATTGCCATTTTCTCTCTGCAAACCTTGGAGCCCCTCTTGTAATATGGCTGATCTCTACTGGCTAATGTTCCAAGGATTGTCATTTTCTCTCTGCAAACCTTGGAGCACCTCTTGTGATGTGGCTGGTTTTTCTGGCAATTTTTTCGAGGGTTGTCATTTTCTCTCCAAAGGGCCCTTTGGTTTTTCCACTTTCCCCCGGGGGTTTTTTTTCCCCCCCCTTTTGTGGTTCCCTTTTTGGGGTTTTTTCCCCCCGGGGGTCCTTTTGGGGCCCCCTACTGGCAATGTTCGAGGATTGCCCTTTCTCTCTGCAAACCTTGGAGCACCCCCTTTTGTGGCCCATCTCTACTGTCTAATGTTGGGGTTTTTTTCCCAACCTTGGATTTATTTCCCCTTTTTAATTATTTTTTTTTCCCTTTAACCCCCCGGGGGGCCCCCGGTTTTTTTTCCCTTTTTTTTTTCCCCCCGGGAAACCCCAATTTTTTCCCCGGTTTTTTTTCCCTTTTTTTTTTTCCCCCCCGGGGGCCTTTTTGCTAATTTTTTTTTTTTCCCCCTTTCCCCCCCGGGGGGCCCCCTTTTTTTCTAATTTTGGGGGTTTTTTTTTTTTAAATTCCCCCTTTTTGTTTGGCCATTTCTGGAAAGTTTTCCCCAATTTTCTCTCTGCAAATTGGGCATCTCCTGGATGTGGGATTCCCCTTTCTTGTTCCGGGGGCATTTTCTTTGCCTTAGCCCTTTGAGTGGGGTTTTCTCTGCTAACCGGGGGCCTTTTCTTTGCAAAAATTGGGCATTTTGGGGTCTTCTCTCTGGGAATTTTGAGGACCTTTTTTCCCGAAAAATTGGGGATTTTGAGTGGGTTCTCTCTGCAATTTTTTTGGGGGTTTTATTTTCCCCCAAAATGGGCATTTTAAATTGGGCCCTTTTCTCTGGGAATTTTGAGGACCTTTTTTTGCAAAAATTGGGAAATTTTTGAGTGGGCCCTTTCTCTGGGAATTTTGAGGATTCCTTTTTTTGCAAAAATTGGGCATTTTGGGGTGGGCCATTCTCTTCAATTTGAATTTTTTTTTTGCAAAAATTGGGCATGTTGGGGTGGCATTCTCTTCAATTTGAGGATTCCTTTTTTTGCAAACCCTTGGGCAATTTTGGGGTGGGTTCTCTCTGGGATTTTTTGGATTGCCATTTTTTCTATTTGGGCATTTTAGTGGGCCCTTTTCTCTGCAATTTTTTGGACCTTTTTTTGCAAAAAATTGGGCATTTTGGGGTGGGTTCTCTCTGGGAATTTTGAGGACCTTTTTTCCCGAAAAATTGGCATCGGGGGTTTCTTCTCTCTGGGAATTTGAGGACTCTTTTTTTCCCGAAACCTTGGAATCCGGATTGGTTCTCTCTGCAATGACCTTTATTTTCTTCTCAAAATTTGGGCATTTGGGGTTGCCTTCTCTCTGCAATTTGAGGACCTTTTTTTGCAAAAATTGGGAATTTTGGGGTGGGCCCTTTCTTGCAATTTGAGGATTGTATTTTCTCTCTGCAAAAAAAGGATCCCCTTTTTCCTTCACTGGAATTTTTTGGGTTGCTTTTTTTCTCTGCAAATTGGGGTTTCCGTGATTCCTCTCTCTGCAATTTGAATTGTATTTTCTTCGCAAACCCTTTCAATTTTTATTTCTCTCACTTTAATTTTCCCGGGGTTGCCTTTTTTCTCTGCAAATTGGGGATTTTTATTCTTCCACTGGAACTGGGATTGCCTTTTTTCTTGCAATTTCATTTTTATTCTTCTCACTGGCAATTTTTGAGGTTTTCTTTTCTTGCAATTGGGGATTGTATTTTCTCTCCAATTTTGAACCTTTTTTCGCAAAATTGGGAAATTTTTGGATTCCTTCTCTCTGGGAAAATTTTTCGGGGTTGCCTTTTTTCTCTGCAAATTGGGGATTCCCCTTATTCCGATCCTTGAAATTTTCCGGGTTGCTTTTTTCTCTGAAATTTCAGGATTGGGCATTCTCTTCTAACCGGGGGCCTTTTCTTTGCAAAAATTGGGCATTTTGGGGTCTTCTCTCTGCAATTTTGAGGATTGATTTTCTTCTCAAAATTGGGGATGTTTGGGTTTGGCCCTTTTCTCTGGGAATTTGAGGACCTTTTTTTCCTAAAAATTGGGGCATTTGAGTGGGCCATTCTCTTCAATGCCTGATTGCTTTTTTCTCTGCAAATTGGGGATCCTTTTTTGCACCTTTGTCTTGTTGAGGGCCTTTTCTCTCTGCAATTGGGCCCTTTTTTGGGCCCTTGGAAATTTTCCCGGGGTTGCCTTTTTCCCCCTTTCAAATTTGGGGACCTTTTTTGGGACTTTGGCAATTTTCGGGATTGCATTTTTTTCTGCAAATTGGGGATTCCTTTTGGGACTTTGCAATTTCCCAGGTTTCCTTTTCTCTCTGCAAACCGGAACCCCCTTTTTTGGGGACCATGGAATTTTTTTGGGGTTGCCATTTTTTCTCTGCAATTGGGGATTTTTATTCTTCTCACGAATTTTTCCCGGGGTTCCTTTTCTCTGCAAACCGGAACCCCCTTTTTTTGGCCACCTTGGATTTTTGGGGTTGCCTTTTCTCTCTGCAAATTGGAGCATCTCTTGCGATTGGGGCCCCTTATGGCTTTTTCAAATTGATTTTTCCGAAACCTTCCTTTTTTTGGGACTCTTGTTAAAGTTCCGAATTGTATTTTCCCTGCAAATTGGGGACCCTTTGGGGTTGGGATTCTATTCTAATGTTTAGGTTCCATTTTTTTTCCCTTGGAACCTTTGGATTCTGATTCTACTCTAATGTTTTAGGGTTCCATTTTCTTCTCAAACCTTGGGACCCTTGTGTGGGATCCTAGCTAATGTTCCAGGATTGCCCTTTTTTCTCTGCAAACCTTGGGCCCTTTATGTGGCCCATCTTACTGGCAATTTCCAGGGTTGCCCTTTTCTCTCGCAAACCTTGGGGAATCCGTATTGCCTTTTCCTTTTTTAATTTTAAAATTCCTTTTCCCCAAACCCCCCCTTTTTTTCTTTTCTTTTCCCCCAATTTTTTTTCCCCCCTTTAAAAACCCCTTTTTTAGGCCCCAAGGAAAGTTAAGGTTATTTTTTCCCCAATTGGGGAGGATTCCTTTTTAATTTGGGGGATTTTTTTGCAAATGGGCCTTTTGGGGCCCCTTTGAATTTCCAATTTTCTTTTTTAAAAAACCCCTTTTTTGGGGGCATTCCAAATTTTCCCAAAATTTTTCCCCAAATTGGGCCATTTTTTTTTTTAAATTTTTTAATTGCCTTTTTCCCCCCCTTTTTTCCTTTTTCCCCAAATTAATTTTTCCCCCTCATCCCATTCCCCTTTTTTCCCCCCTTTTCCCTCCCCAAAAATTTTATTTTCTCTCTGTTTCCCCCCCTTTTTTGCCCCTTTTTTTTTTTATTTTGGAAAATTGTTTTGATTGGGATTTTTGGGGTTTTTTAGTTTGAGATTGCTTTTTCCTTTAACCTTGGAGCCTTTGTATTGGCTGATTTACTGGTAAAAATTTGAATTGTCATTTTCTCTGCAAACCTTGGGGCACCTCTTGCGATGTGCTGATCTCTACTGGCTAATGTTCTGAGGATTGCATTTTCTCTCTGCAAACCTTGAGCATCTTGTATTGGGCCATATCTACTTCTAATGTCTGGATTGCCTTTTCCTTTGCAAAACCCGGGGCACTCTTGATTGCTGACTTATGGCAATTGTTAGGATTGAAATTTTTTGAACTTGGGCCTTTGTGATGTGGCAAATTTTTTTCCTTTTTCTGAGGATGTCATTTCTTCGCAAATTAGCCCCCTTGTGAGCCCTACCTACTGCATGTTTGAATGCCATTTTTTCCTCAAACCTTAAAACTCTTGATTGGGCCCATCTCTACGTAATTTCTAGATTCCATTTCCTCGCCCTTGGCTCTCTTTTCCTATCTCTCTGCAATTTCAAATTCCATTCTCTCTCAAACCTTACTCTCCTTATTGGGCCATCTCTACTTCAATTTTAATTTCATTTTTCTCTCTCAAACCTTCCCTCTTTGTTGGTATTTTAGTTAAAGTTTGAGGGGATTTTTTTGAAATTTGGGGTTGTGTGTGGTGTTCATGGTAAATTTGAGGTTGATTTTTTTGAAATTGGAGATCTTGGATGTCTGTTCTCTGGCTTGTTCTAGGATTGCCCTTTTTTTCAAAATTCATCTTTTATTCCAAAATTATGTTAAAGCTGAGAGATTTTTTCCCGAAACCCTTTACACCTCTTTTTTGGTGACTTTTGAATTTTAGGATTTTCTTTTCTCTCTCCCTTCCCTCTTTTTCTACTTTCTAAAGTTCTTTGTCTTTTCTTCCCAACCCTTACACCTCTTTTTCCCCATCTCTCTCTAAATTTTTGAATTCCATTTTTTTTTCTCAAACCCTTACCCTCCGTATTCCCTTTTCCCCTCTAATTTTGAGGATTCCATTTTTGAAACCCTTTGGGCTTTTTGGGTGTGGTACTTAGATTGTTGAGGGTTATTTTTCCCTTCAAACCGGGGATCTCCTTGAGTGGCCGATTCACGAATGCCGGGTTGATTTTTCCCTTACAAATTGGGCCCTCTTTGGGGGGCATTTACCTAATGCGAATTTCCATTTTTTTCCCAAATTTGGGCCCCTTTTATGTTTTTTTTTTTTTTTTTTTTTTTTTTTTTTTTTTTTTTTTTTTTTTTTTTTTTTTTTTTTTTTTTTTTTTTTTTTTTTTTTTTTTTTTTTTTTTTTTTTTTTTTTTTTTTTTTTTTTTTTTTTTTTTTTTTTTTTTTTTTTTTTTTTTTTTTTTTTTTTTTTTTTTTTTTTTTTTTTTTTTTTTTTTTTTTTTTTTTTTTTTTTTTTTTTTTTTTTTTTTTTTTTTTTTTTTTTTTTTTTTTTTTTTTTTTTTTTTTTTTTTTTTTTTTTTTTTTTTTTTTTTTTTTTTTTTTTTTTTTTTTTTTTTTTTTTTTTTTTTTTTTTTTTTTTTTTTTTTTTTTTTTTTTTTTTTTTTTTTTTTTTTTTTTTTTTTTTTTTTTTTTTTTTTTTTTTTTTTTTTTTTTTTTTTTTTTTTTTTTTTTTTTTTTTTTTTTTTTTTTTTTTTTTTTTTTTTTTTTTTTTTTTTTTTTTTTTTTTTTTTTTTTTTTTTTTTTTTTTTTTTTTTTTTTTTTTTTTTTTTTTTTTTTTTTTTTTTTTTTTTTTTTTTTTTTTTTTTTTTTTTTTTTTTTTTTTTTTTTTTTTTTTTTTTTTTTTTTTTTTTTTTTTTTTTTTTTTTTTTTTTTTTTTTTTTTTTTCTCTCTGCAAACCTTGGAGCACCTCTTGTGATGTGGCCTATCTCTACTGGCTAATGTTCTGAGGATTGCCATTTTCTCTCTGCAAACCTTGGAGCACCTCTTGTGATGTGGCTGATCTCTACTGGCTAATGTTCTGAGGATTGCCATTTTCTCTCTGCAAACCTTGGAGCACCTCTTGCGATGTGGCTGATCTCTACTGGCTAATGTTCCGAGGACTGCCATTTTATTCTCTGCAAACCTTGGAGCACCTCCTGTGATGTTGCCTATCTCTACTGTCTAATGTTCCGAGGATTGCCATTTTCTCTCTGCAAACCTTGGAGTACCTCTTGTGATGTGGCCTATCTCTACTGGCTAATGTTCCGAGGATTGTCATTTTCTCTCTGCAAACCTTGGAGTACCTCTTGTGATGTGGCCTATCTGTACTGGCAATTGTTCAGAGGATTGCAATTTTCTCTCTGCAAACCTTGGAGCATCTCCTGTGATGTGGCCGATCTCTACTGTCTAATGTTCCGAGGATTGTCATTTTCTCTCTGCAAACCTTGGAGCACATCTTGTGATGTGGTCGATCTCTACTGTCTAATGTTCCGAGGATTGCCATTTTCTCTCTGCAAACCTTGGAGCACCTCTTGTGATGTGGCTGATCTCTACTGGCTAATATTCCGAGGATTGCCATTTTCTCTCTGCAAACCTTGGAGCACCTCTTGCGATGTGGCTGATCTCTACTGGCTAATGTTCTGAGGATTGCCATTTTCTCTCTGCAAACCTTGGAGCCCCTCTTGTAATATGGCTGATCTCTACTGGCTAATGTTCCAAGGATTGTCATTTTCTCTCTGCAAACCTTGGAGCACCTCTTGTGATGTGGCTGATCTCTACTGGCTAATGTTCCGAGGATTGTCATTTTCTCTCTGCAAACCTTGGAGCACCTCTTGCGATGTGGCTGATCTCTACTGGCTAATGTTCCAAGGATTGCCATTTTCTCTCTGCAAACCATGGAGCACCTCCTGTGATGTGGCCAATCTCTACTGGCTAATGTTCCGAGGATTGCCATTTTCTCTCTGCAAACCTTGGAGCACCTCCTGTGATGTGGCTGATCTCTACTGGCTATTACGAGGATTGCCATTTTCTCTCTGCAAACCTTGGAGCACTTCTTGCGATGTGGCTGATCTCTACTTGCTAATGTTCCGAGGATTGCAATTTTCTCTCTGCAGACCTTGGAGCACCTCCTGTGATGTGGCTGATCTCTACTGGCTAATGTTCCGAGGATTGCCATTTTCTCTCTGCAAACCTTGGAGCACCTCTTGTGATGTGGCCGATCTCTACTGGCTAATGTTCCGAGGACTGCCATTTTTTCTCTGCAAACCTTGGAGCATCTCTTGTGATGTGGCCTATCTCTACTGTCTAATGTTCCGAGGATTGCTATTTTCTCTCTGCAAACCTTGAAACACCTCCTGTGATGTTGCCTATCTCTACTGTCTAATGATCCGATGATTGTCATTTTCTCTCTGCAAACCTTGGAACACCTCCTGTGATGTTGCCTATCTCTACAGTCTAATGTTCCGAGGATTGTCATTTTCTCTCTGCAGACCTTGGAGTACCTCTTGTGATGTGGCCTATCTCTACTGGCAATTGTTCAGAGGATTGCCATTTTCTCTCTGCAAACCTTGGAGCATCTCCTGTGATGTGGCCGATCTCTACTGTCTAATGTTCCGAGGATTGTCATTTTCTCTCTGCAAACCTTGGAGCACCTCTTGTGATGTGGTCGATCTCTACTGTCTAATGTTCCGAGGATTGCCATTTTCTCTCTGCAAACCTTGGAGCACCTCGTGATGTGGCTGATCTCTACTGGCTAATGTTCTGAGGATTGCCATTTTCTCTCTGCAAACCTTGGAGCACCTCTTGTGATGTGGCTGATCTCTACTGGCAATTGTTCTGAGGATTGTCATTTTCTCTCCGCAAACCTTGGAGCACCTCTTGTGAAGTGGCCTATCTCTACTGGCTAATGTTCTGAGGATTGCCATTTTCTCTCTGCACACCTTGGAGCACCTCCTGTGATGTGGCCTATCTCTACTGGCTAATGTTCTGAGGATTGCCATTTTCTCTCCGCAAACCTTGGAGCACCTCCTGTGATGTGGCCTATCTCTATTGTCTAATGTTCCAAGGATTGTCATTTTCTCTCTGCAAACCTTGGAGCACCTCTTGTGATGTGGCTGATCTTTACTGGCAATTGTTCTGAGGATTGTCATTTTCTCTCCACAAACCTTGGAGCACCTCTTTTGATGTGCGCTATCTCTACTGGTTAATGTTCTGAGGATTGCCATTTTCTCTCTGCAAACCTTGGAGCATCTCTTGCGATGTGGCCTATCTCTACTGGCAATTGTTCAGAGGATTGCCATTTTATCTCTGCATACCTTGGAGCATCTCCTGTGATGTGGCCGATCTCTACTGTCTAATGTTCCGAGGATTGTCATTTTCTCTCTGCTAAACCTTGAAGCACCTCTTCTGATGTGGCCGATCTCTACTGTCTAATGTTCCGAGGATTACCATTTTCTCTCTGCAAACCTTGGAGCACCTCTTGTGATGTGGCTGATCTCTACTTGCTAATGTTCTGAGGATTGCCATTTTCTCTCTGCAAACCTTGGAGCACCTCCTGTGATGTGCCCTATCTCTACTGGCTAATGTTCTGAGGATTGCCATTTTCTCTCTGCAAACCTTGGAGCACCTCCTGTGATGTGGCCTATCTCTACTGGCTAATGTTCTGAGGATTGCCATTTTCTGTCTGCAAACCTTGGAGCATCTCTTGTGATGTGGCCTATCTCTACTGGCAATTGTTCAGAGGATTGCCATTTTCTCTCTGCAAACCTTGGAGCATCTCCTGTGATGTGGCCGATCTCTATTGTCTAATGTTCAGAGGATTGCCATTTTCTCTCTGCAAACCTTGGAGCATCTCCTGTGATGTGGCCGATCTCTACTGTCTAATGTTCCGAGGATTGTCATTTTCTCTCTGCAAACCTTGGAGCACCTCTTGCGATGTGGCTGATCTCTACTGGCTAATGTTCCAAGGATTGCCATTTTCTCTCTGCAAACCATGGAGCACCTCCTGTGATGTGGCCAATCTCTACTGGCTAATGTTCCGAGGATTGCCATTTTCTCTCTGCAAACCTTGGAGCACCTCCTGTGATGTGGCTGATCTCTACTGGCTATTACGAGGGTTGCCATTTTCTCTCTGCAAACCTTGGAGCACTTCTTGCGATGTGGCTGATCTCTACTTGCTAATGTTCCGAGGATTGCAATTTTCTCTCTGCAGACCTTGGAGCACCTCCTGTGATGTGGCTGATCTCTACTGGCTAATGTTCCGAGGATTGCCATTTTCTCTCTGCAAACCTTGGAGCACCTCTTGTGATGTGGCCGATCTCTACTGGCTAATGTTCCGAGGACTGCCATTTTTTCTCTGCAAACCTTGGAGCATCTCTTGTGATGTGGCCTATCTCTACTGTCTAATGTTCCGAGGATTGCTATTTTCTCTCTGCAAACCTTGGAACACCTCCTGTGATGTTGCCTATCTCTACTGTCTAATGATCCGATGATTGTCATTTTCTCTCTGCAAACCTTGGAACACCTCCTGTGATGTTGCCTATCGCTACAGTCTAATGTTCCGAGGATTGCCATTTTCTCTCTGCACACCTTGGAGCACCTCCTGTGATGTGGCCTATCTCTACTGGCTAATGTTCTGAGGATTGCCATTTTCTCTCCGCAAACCTTGGAGCACCTCCTGTGATGTGGCCTATCTCTATTGTCTAATGTTCCAAGGATTGTCATTTTCTCTCTGCAAACCTTGGAGCACCTCTTGTGATGTGGCTGATCTTTACTGGCAATTGTTCTGAGGATTGTCATTTTCTCTCCACAAACCTTGGAGCACCTCTTTTGATGTGCGCTATCTCTACTGGTTAATGTTCTGAGGATTGCCATTTTCTCTCTGCAAACCTTGGAGCATCTCTTGCGATGTGGCCTATCTCTACTGGCAATTGTTCAGAGGATTGCCATTTTATCTCTGCATACCTTGGAGCATCTCCTGTGATGTGGCCGATCTCTACTGTCTAATGTTCCGAGGATTGTCATTTTCTCTCTGCTAAACCTTGAAGCACCTCTTCTGATGTGGCCGATCTCTACTGTCTAATGTTCCGAGGATTACCATTTTCTCTCTGCAAACCTTGGAGCACCTCTTGTGATGTGGCTGATCTCTACTTGCTAATGTTCTGAGGATTGCCATTTTCTCTCTGCAAACCTTGGAGCACCTCCTGTGATGTGCCCTATCTCTACTGGCTAATGTTCTGAGGATTGCCATTTTCTCTCTGCAAACCTTGGAGCACCTCCTGTGATGTGGCCTATCTCTACTGGCTAATGTTCTGAGGATTGCCATTTTCTCTCTGCAAACCTTGGAGCATCTCTTGTGATGTGGCCTATCTCTACTGGCAATTGTTCAGAGGATTGCCATTTTCTCTCTGCAAACCTTGGAGCATCTCCTGTGATGTGGCCGATCTCTATTGTCTAATGTTCAGAGGATTGCCATTTTCTCTCTGCAAACCTTGGAGCATCTCCTGTGATGTGGCCGATCTCTACTGTCTAATGTTCCGAGGATTGTCATTTTCTCTCTGCAAACCTTGGAGCACCTCTTGCGATGTGGCTGATCTCTACTGGCTAATGTTCCAAGGATTGCCATTTTCTCTCTGCAAACCATGGAGCACCTCCTGTGATGTGGCCAATCTCTACTGGCTAATGTTCCGAGGATTGCCATTTTCTCTCTGCAAACCTTGGAGCACCTCCTGTGATGTGGCTGATCTCTACTGGCTATTACGAGGATTGCCATTTTCTCTCTGCAAACCTTGGAGCACTT
This sequence comes from Cepaea nemoralis, assembly GCA_014155875.1. Classification (NCBI taxonomy): domain Eukaryota; kingdom Metazoa; phylum Mollusca; class Gastropoda; order Stylommatophora; family Helicidae; genus Cepaea; species Cepaea nemoralis. The sequence goes on from JACEFZ010008518.1 coordinate 109,387, forward strand.
CTTGCGATGTGGCTGATCTCTACTTGCTAATGTTCCGAGGATTGCAATTTTCTCTCTGCAGACCTTGGAGCACCTCCTGTGATGTGGCTGATCTCTACTGGCTAATGTTCCGAGGATTGCCATTTTCTCTCTGCAAACCTTGGAGCACCTCTTGTGATGTGGCCGATCTCTACTGGCTAATGTTCCGAGGACTGCCATTTTTTCTCTGCAAACCTTGGAGCATCTCTTGTGATGTGGCCTATCTCTACTGTCTAATGTTCCGAGGATTGCTATTTTCTCTCTGCAAACCTTGGAACACCTCCTGTGATGTTGCCTATCTCTACTGTCTAATGATCCGATGATTGTCATTTTCTCTCTGCAAACCTTGGAACACCTCCTGTGATGTTGCCTATCGCTACAGTCTAATGTTCCGAGGATTGCCATTTTCTCTCTGCACACCTTGGAGCACCTCCTGTGATGTGGCCTATCTCTACTGGCTAATGTTCTGAGGATTGCCATTTTCTCTCCGCAAACCTTGGAGCACCTCCTGTGATGTGGCCTATCTCTATTGTCTAATGTTCCAAGGATTGTCATTTTCTCTCTGCAAACCTTGGAGCACCTCTTGTGATGTGGCTGATCTTTACTGGCAATTGTTCTGAGGATTGTCATTTTCTCTCCACAAACCTTGGAGCACCTCTTTTGATGTGCGCTATCTCTACTGGTTAATGTTCAGAGGATTGCCATTTTCTCTCTGCAAACCTTGGAGCATCTCTTGCGATGTGGCCTATCTCTACTGGCAATTGTTCAGAGGATTGCCATTTTATCTCTGCATACCTTGGAGCATCTCCTGTGATGTGGCCGATCTCTACTGTCTAATGTTCCGAGGATTGTCATTTTCTCTCTGCTAAACCTTGAAGCACCTCTTCTGATGTGGCCGATCTCTACTGTCTAATGTTCCGAGGATTACCATTTTCTCTCTGCAAACCTTGGAGCAAATCTTGTGATGTGGCTGATCTCTACTTGCTAATGTTCTGAGGATTGCCATTTTCTCTCTGCAAACCTTGGAGCACCTCCTGTGATGTGCCCTATCTCTACTGGCTAATGTTCTGAGGATTGCCATTTTCTCTCTGCAAACCTTGGAGCACCTCCTGTGATGTGGCCTATCTCTACTGGCTAATGTTCTGAGGATTGCCATTTTCTCTCTGCAAACCTTGGAGCATCTCTTGTGATGTGGCCTATCTCTACTGGCAATTGTTCAGAGGATTGCCATTTTCTCTCTGCAAACCTTGGAGCATCTCCTGTGATGTGGCCGATCTCTACTGTCTAATGTTCCGAGGATTGTCATTTTCTCTCTGCAAACCTTGGAGCACCTCTTGTGATGTGGTCGATCTCTACTGTCTAATGTTCTGAGGATTGCCATTTTTTCTCTGCAAACCTTGGAGCACCTCTTGTGATGTGGCTGATCTCTACTGGCTAAAGTTCTGAGGATTGTCATTTTCTCTCTGCAAACCTTGGAGCACCTCTTGCGATGTGGCTGATCTCTACTGGCTAATGTTCTGAGGATTGCCATTTTCTCTCTGCAAACCTTGGAGCACCTCTTGTGATGTGGCCGATATCTACTGTCTAATGTTCTGAGGATTGCCATTTTCTCTCTGCAAACCTTGGAGCACCTCTTGTGATGTGGCTGATCTTTACTGGCAATTGTTCTCAGGATTGTCATTTTCTCTCTGCAAACCTTGGAGCACCTCTTGTGATGTGGCTGATCTTTACTGGCAATTGTTCTGAGGATTGTCATTTTCTCTCCGCAAACCTTGGAGCACCTCTTGTGATGTGCCCTATCTCTACTGGCTAATGTTCTGAGGATTGCCATTTTCTCTCTGCAAACCTTGGAGCACCTCCTGTGATGTGGCCTATCTCTACTGGCTAATGTTCTGAGGATTGCCATTTTCTCTCCGCAAACCTTGGAGCATCTCTTGTGATGTGGCCTATCTCTACTGGCAATTGTTCAGAGGATTGCCATTGTCTCTCTGCAAACCTTGGAGCATCTCCTGTGATGTGGCCGATCTCTACTGTCTAATGTTCCGAGGATTGTCATTTTCTCTCTGCAAACCTTGGAGCACCTCTTGTGATGTGGTCGATCTCTACTGTCTAATGTTCTGAGGATTGCCATTTTCTCTCTGCAAACCTTGGAGCACCTCTTGTGATGTGGCTGATCTCTACTGGCTAAAGTTCTGAGGATTGCCATTTTCTCTCTGCAAACCTTGGAGCACCTCTTGCGATGTGGCTGATCTCTACTGGCTAATGTTCTGAGGATTGCCATTTTCTCTCTGCAAACCTTGGAGCACCTCTTGTGATGTGGCCGATATCTACTGTCTAATGTTCTGAGGATTGCCATTTTCTCTCTGCAAACCTTGGAGCACCTCTTGTGATGTGGCTGATCTTTACTGGCAATTGTTCTCAGGATTGTCATTTTCTCTCTGCAAACCTTGGAGCACCTCTTGTGATGTGGCTGATCTTTACTGGCAATTGTTCTGAGGATTGTCATTTTCTCTCCGCAAACCTTGGAGCACCTCTTGTGATGTGCCCTATCTCTACTGGCTAATGTTCTGAGGATTGCCATTTTCTCTCTGCAAACCTTGGAGCACCTCCTGTGATGTGGCCTATCTCTACTGGCTAATGTTCTGAGGATTGCCATTTTCTCTCCGCAAACCTTGGAGCATCTCTTGTGATGTGGCCTATCTCTACTGGCAATTGTTCAGAGGATTGCCATTGTCTCTCTGCAAACCTTGGAGCATCTCCTGTGATGTGGCCGATCTCTACTGTCTAATGTTCCGAGGATTGTCATTTTCTCTCTGCACACCTTGGAGCACCTCTTGTGATGTGGCCTATCTCTACTGTCTAATGTTCTGAGGATTGCCATTTTCTCTCTGCAAACCTTGGAGCACCTCTTGTGATGTGGCTGATCTCTACTGGCTAATGTTCTGAGGATTGCCATTTTCTCTCTGCAAACCTTGGAGCACCTCTTGTGATGTGGCTGATCTCTACTGGCTAATGTTCCGAGGACTGCCATTTTTTTCTCTGCAAACCTTGGAGCACCTCCTGTGATGTTGCCTATCTCTACTGTCTAATGTTCCGAGGATTGCCATTTTCTCTCTGCAAACCTTGGAGTACCTCTTGTGATGTGGCCTATCTCTACTGGCTAATGTTCCGAGGATTGTCATTTTCTCTCTGCAAACCTTGGAGTACCTCTTGTGATGTGGCCTATCTGTACTGGCAATTGTTCAGAGGATTGCAATTTTCTCTCTGCAAACCTTGGAGCATCTCCTGTGATGTGGCCGATCTCTACTGTCTAATGTTCCGAGGATTGTCATTTTCTCTCTGCAAACCTTGGAGCACATCTTGTGATGTGGTCGATCTCTACTGTCTAATGTTCCGAGGATTGCCATTTTCTCTCTGCAAACCTTGGAGCACCTCTTGTGATGTGGCTGATCTCTACTGGCTAATGTTCTGAGGATTGCCATTTTCTCTCTGCAAACCTTGGAGCACCTCTTGTGATGTGGCTGATCTCTACTGGCAATTGTTCTGAGGATTGTCATTTTCTCTCCGCAAACCTTGGAGCACCTCTTGTAAAGTGGCCTATCTCTACTGGCTAATGTTCTGAGGATTGCCATTTTCTCTCTGCAAACCTTGGAGAATCTCTTGTGATGTGGCCTATCTCTACTGGCAATTGTTCAGAGGATTGCCATTTTCTCTCTGCAAACCTTGGAGCATCTCCTGTGATGTGGCCGATCTCTACTGTCTAATGTTCCGAGGATTGTCATTTTCTCTCTGCAAACCTTGGAGCACCTCGTGTGATGTGGTCGATCTCTACTGTCTAATGTTCCGAGGATTGCCATTTTCTCTCTGCAAACCTTGGAGCACATCTTGTGATGTGGCTGATCTCTACTGGCTAATGTTCTGAGGATTGCCATTTTCTCTCTGCACACCTTGGAGCACCTCTTGTGATGTGGCCTATCTCTACTGTCTAATGTTCTGAGGATTGCCATTTTCTCTCTGCAAACCTTGGAGCACCTCTTGTGATGTGGCTGATCTCTACTGGCTAATGTTCTGAGGATTGCCATTTTCTCTCTGCAAACCTTGGAGCACCTCTTGTGATGTGGCTGATCTCTACTGGCTAATGTTCCGAGGACTGCCATTTTATTCTCTGCAAACCTTGGAGCACCTCCTGTGATGTGGCCTATCTCTACTGTCTAATGATCCAATGATTGTCATTTTCTCTCTGCAAACCTTGGAGCACCTCCTGTGATGTTGCCTATCTCTACTGTCTAATGTTCCGAGGATTGCCATTTTCTCTCTGCAAACCTTGGAGTACCTCTTGTGATGTGGCCTATCTCTACTGGCTAATGTTCCGAGGATTGTCATTTTCTCTCTGCAAACCTTGGAATACCTCTTGTGATGTGGCCTATCTGTACTGGCAATTGTTCAGAGGATTGCATTTTTCTCTCTGCAAACCTTGGAGCATCTCCTGTGATGTGGCCGATCTCTACTGTCTAATGTTCCGAGGATTGTCATTTTCTCTCTGCAAACCTTGGAGCACATCTTGTGATGTGGTCGATCTCTACTGTCTAATGTTCCGAGGATTGCCATTTTCTCTCTGCAAACCTTGGAGCACCTCTTGTGATGTGGCCTATCTCTACTGGCTAATGTTCTGAGGATTGCCATTTTCTCTCCGCAAACCTTGGAGCATCTCTTGTGATGTGGCCTATCTCTACTGGCAATTGTTCAGAGGATTGCCATTGTCTCTCTGCAAACCTTGGAGCATCTCCTGTGATGTGGCCGATCTCTACTGTCTAATGTTCCGAGGATTGTCATTTTCTCTCTGCAAACCTTGGAGCACCTCTTGTGATGTGGTCGATCTCTACTGTCTAATGTTCTGAGGATTGCCATTTTCTCTCTGCAAACCTTGGAGCACCTCTTGTGATGTGGCTGATCTCTACTGGCTAAAGTTCTGAGGATTGCCATTTTCTCTCTGCAAACCTTGGAGCACCTCTTGCGATGTGGCTGATCTCTACTGGCTAATGTTCTGAGGATTGCCATTTTCTCTCTGCAAACCTTGGAGCACCTCTTGTGATGTGGCCGATATCTACTGTCTAATGTTCTGAGGATTGCCATTTTCTCTCTGCAAACCTTGGAGCACCTCTTGTGATGTGGCTGATCTTTACTGGCAATTGTTCTCAGGATTGTCATTTTCTCTCTGCAAACCTTAGAGCACCTCTTGTGATGTGGCTGATCTTTACTGGCAATTGTTCTGAGGATTGTCATTTTCTCTCCGCAAACCTTGGAGCACCTCTTGTGATGTGCCCTATCTCTACTGGCTAATGTTCTGAGGATTGCCATTTTCTCTCTGCAAACCTTGGAGCACCTCCTGTGATGTGGCCTATCTCTACTGGCTAATGTTCTGAGGATTGCCATTTTCTCTCCGCAAACCTTGGAGCATCTCTTGTGATGTGGCCTATCTCTACTGGCAATTGTTCAGAGGATTGCCATTGTCTCTCTGCAAACCTTGGAGCATCTCCTGTGATGTGGCCGATCTCTACTGTCTAATGTTCCGAGGATTGTCATTTTCTCTCTGCACACCTTGGAGCACCTCTTGTGATGTGGCCTATCTCTACTGTCTAATGTTCTGAGGATTGCCATTTTCTCTCTGCAAACCTTGGAGCACCTCTTGTGATGTGGCTGATCTCTACTGGCTAATGTTCTGAGGATTGCCATTTTCTCTCTGCAAACCTTGGAGCACCTCTTGTGATGTGGCTGATCTCTACTGGCTAATGTTCCGAGGACTGCCATTTTTTTCTCTGCAAACCTTGGAGCACCTCCTGTGATAGTTGCCTATCTCTACTGTCTAATGTTCCGAGGATTGCCATTTTCTCTCTGCAAACCTTGGAGTACCTCTTGTGATGTGGCCTATCTCTACTGGCTAATGTTCCGAGGATTGTCATTTTCTCTCTGCAAACCTTGGAGTACCTCTTGTGATGTGGCCTATCTGTACTGGCAATTGTTCAGAGGATTGCAATTTTCTCTCTGCAAACCTTGGAGCATCTCCTGTGATGTGGCCGATCTCTACTGTCTAATGTTCCGAGGATTGTCATTTTCTCTCTGCAAACCTTGGAGCACATCTTGTGATGTGGTCGATCTCTACTGTCTAATGTTCCGAGGATTGCCATTTTCTCTCTGCAAACCTTGGAGCACCTCTTGTGATGTGGCTGATCTCTACTGGCTAATGTTCTGAGGATTGCCATTTTCTCTCTGCAAACCTTGGAGCACCTCTTGTGATGTGGCTGATCTCTACTGGCAATTGTTCTGAGGATTGTCATTTTCTCTCCGCAAACCTTGGAGCACCTCTTGTAAAGTGGCCTATCTCTACTGGCTAATGTTCTGAGGATTGCCATTTTCTCTCTGCAAACCTTGGAGAATCTCTTGTGATGTGGCCTATCTCTACTGGCAATTGTTCAGAGGATTGCCATTTTCTCTCTGCAAACCTTGGAGCATCTCCTGTGATGTGGCCGATCTCTACTGTCTAATGTTCCGAGGATTGTCATTTTCTCTCTGCAAACCTTGGAGCACCTCGTGTGATGTGGTCGATCTCTACTGTCTAATGTTCCGAGGATTGCCATTTTCTCTCTGCAAACCTTGGAGCACATCTTGTGATGTGGCTGATCTCTACTGGCTAATGTTCTGAGGATTGCCATTTTCTCTCTGCACACCTTGGAGCACCTCTTGTGATGTGGCCTATCTCTACTGTCTAATGTTCTGAGGATTGCCATTTTCTCTCTGCAAACCTTGGAGCACCTCTTGTGATGTGGCTGATCTCTACTGGCTAATGTTCTGAGGATTGCCATTTTCTCTCTGCAAACCTTGGAGCACCTCTTGTGATGTGGCTGATCTCTACTGGCTAATGTTCCGAGGACTGCCATTTTATTCTCTGCAAACCTTGGAGCACCTCCTGTGATGTGGCCTATCTCTACTGTCTAATGATCCAATGATTGTCATTTTCTCTCTGCAAACCTTGGAGCACCTCCTGTGATGTTGCCTATCTCTACTGTCTAATGTTCCGAGGATTGCCATTTTCTCTCTGCAAACCTTGGAGTACCTCTTGTGATGTGGCCTATCTCTACTGGCTAATGTTCCGAGGATTGTCATTTTCTCTCTGCAAACCTTGGAATACCTCTTGTGATGTGGCCTATCTGTACTGGCAATTGTTCAGAGGATTGCATTTTTCTCTCTGCAAACCTTGGAGCATCTCCTGTGATGTGGCCGATCTCTACTGTCTAATGTTCCGAGGATTGTCATTTTCTCTCTGCAAACCTTGGAGCACATCTTGTGATGTGGTCGATCTCTACTGTCTAATGTTCCGAGGATTGCCATTTTCTCTCTGCAAACCTTGGAGCACCTCTTGTGATGTGGCTGATCTCTACTGGCTAATGTTCTGAGGATTGCCATTTTCTCTCTGCAAACCTTGGAGCACCTCTTGTGATGTGGCTGATCTCTACTGGCAATTGTTCTGAGGATTGTCATTTTCTCTCCGCAAACCTTGGAGCACCTCTTGTGAAATGGCCTATCTCTACTGGCTAATGTTCTGAGGATTGCCATTTTCTCTCTGCAAACCTTGGAGCATCTCTTGTGATGTGGCCTATCTCTACTGGCAATTGTTCAGAGGATTGCCATTTTCTCTCTGCAAACCTTGGAGCATCTCCTGTGATGTGGCCGATCTCTACTGTCTAATGTTCCGAGGATTGTCATTTTCTCTCTGCAAACCTTGGAGCACCTCGTGTGATGTGGTCGATCTCTACTGTCTAATGTTCCGAGGATTGCCATTTTCTCTCTGCAAACCTTGGAGCACCTCTTGTGATGTGGCTGATCTCTACTGGCTAATGTTCTGAGGATTGCCATTTTCTCTCTGCAAACCTTGGAGCACCTCGTGTGATGTGGCTGATCTCTACTGGCTAATGTTCCGAGGACTGCCATTTTTTTCTCTGCAAACCTTGGAGCACCTCCTGTGATGTGGCCTATCTCTACTGTCTAATGATCCAATGATTGTCATTTTCTCTCTGCAAACCTTGGAGCACCTCCTGTGATGTTGCCTATCTCTACTGTCTAATGTTCCGAGGATTGCCATTTTCTCTCTGCAAACCTTGGAGTACCTCTTGTGATGTGGCCTATCTCTACTGGCTAATGTTCCGAGGATTGTCATTTTCCCTCTGCAAACCTAGGAGTACCTCTTGTGATGTGGCCTATCTGTACTGGCAATTGTTCAGAGGATTGCAATTTTCTCTCTGCAAACCTTGGAGCATCTCCTGTGATGTGGCCGATCTCTACTGTCTAATGTTCCGAGGATTGCCATTTTCTCTCTGCAAACCTTGGAGCACCTCTTGTGATGTGGCTGATCTCTACTGGCTAATGTTCTGAGGATTGCCATTTTCTCTCTGCAAACCTTGGAGCACCTCTTGTGATGTGGCTGATCTCTACTGGCAATTGTTCCGAGGATTGTCATTTTCTCTCCGCAAACCTTGGAGCACCTCTTGTGAAGTGGCCTATCTCTACTGGCTAATGTTCTGAGGATTGCCATTTTCTCTCTGCAAACCTTGGAGCATCTCTTGCGATGTGGCCTATCTCTACTGGCAATTGTTCAGAGGATTGCCATTTTATCTCTGCATACCTTGGAGCATCTCCTGTGATGTGGCCGATCTCTACTGTCTAATGTTCCGAGGATTGTCATTTTCTCTCTGCTAAACCTTGAAGCACCTCTTCTGATGTGGCCGATCTCTACTGTCTAATGTTCCGAGGATTACCATTTTCTCTCTGCAAACCTTGGAGCACCTCTTGTGATGTGGCTGATCTCTACTTGCTAATGTTCTGAGGATTGCCATTTTCTCTCTGCAAACCTTGGAGCACCTCCTGTGATGTGGCCTATCTCTATTGTCTAATGTTCCAAGGATTGTCATTGTCTCTCTGCAAACCTTGGAGCACCTCTTGTGATGTGGCTGATCTTTACTGGCAATTGTTCTCAGGATTGTCATTTTCTCTCTGCAAACCTGAAGTTCAAGTCATATGCCAGACTCTCCGTTTTCAAGACTCGTCCATTAGCCTTTGCAATAAAGCCCCAGCCACTACGTCTGTTTCTCACCACTGACCCATAAGTGTAGATGACTATGTTAAGAGACCTTTAGAAGGCAATGATGATGATGATATGGGTGTATTGACTAAATGATGGCAATGTACATACCTGTTTGTGACATTCTGAGGATAATTGTGGCAAGATAATGTCTACTTGAGCTAGCAAGCCCCTGAGCTCACTGCCAACTGTCTGTGGACAAACAAGTCAGTTGTCAGTCAATCAAACTCACAGGAATTGTATCTTCATTAGCAGCATTTATATTTAAAGTATATATATATATATATATCCTGCGCTTTCTCTCTCTCTCTCTCTTTCTCTTTCTCTCTCACTCACTCACTCAAACTCTCACACACACACTCACTCTCTCTATCTCATCCATCCACCCGCCCATCCCATACACACACACACACACATACACTCTCTCTCTCTCTCGCCCCCTCCCCTCCCTCCTCTCTTTGCTTTTGTTAGTCAGTTTATGATTATGAGAAAGTATATGTGTATGTGATGGAGTGTGTATTTGTGTGTTATCGAGTGGGTGCATAATTTTTAGAGTTTGTGTAAATGTTGTATGTATGTATGCAGGATTGTATGTATGTCTATGAATGTACATGTGTCTGCCTGCCTGCCTGTCTCATAACATGGTAATATGCATTGTTTATATTTACAACATTCATTTGACAATGTATTTTTCCTATATGAATGTATCATGCACAATGATGAACGAAAGATGAGTGACTGGAAGGGCTGAATGTAAGACAGGCCTGCGTGCCCAATTTGTGACCCTTTGAAAATAAAGTATGTTCGTTCGTTCTCTCTCCTCCCTGTTTTCTCTCGCATACATTCTCTCCCTCACTTTCTATAGTTCTTTCTCTGTCCTGCTCTATCACACATACTTACACACATTCACCCATCCCCTCCTCTATAGCTCTCTCTCCCTATTTCTCGCATCTCTCCCACACTCCGTCTCTCTCAAACTTATAACCTCTCACTCCCGCTATTTCTTTCCCCTTCTATCCCTACCTTAGTATGTGATCTACCATAATGTATGACTGTGGCTTGTGTTTAGCATGTGATTAGCATAGATAATGTTATCTGTGGCGAAGGAGTTATGAATGCAATTCACAATCCCGCATACTGCATTTGAAACACAGATGTGCACGATTTGCAAGCGGACTGCCTTGTGTTGATTTTCATACAAAGGTATGAGTGCCGGTCATTCAGAAAGCAATGACAAACTATTGAACGCAAACTTGCCAAGAAATCACAAATGGCCATATAATGTTGGGATTGACTGTGACATCCTGTAAAGGATATACAACTTATGATTAATGCTTGGTTGAAATGTTAAGCAAGTTGGAAACCTTGCTCAGTAAGTTGGTCTTTGTTTAATCCATCGTAAATTTACACCCCCTGGCAAACTAGATGTCACAATTACCATTTATTCTTAATCAAAATGTTGATATGTTCGACATTAGTGAAAGCTGACTCAATGATAACATTTCAGATAACAATTTTGGTGTGGTGATTTCAATCACAGAAATGGGATAAATCTAAAGCCATTGTGTTGCATATGTTGTACCTCAACTCGGGCACCAGCGCCCCCTGTGCTGGTTTTATGGAACCTCTGGCCAGACTTCTGCCACACATCCCTGTCATACAGAGACATCTGCCACACATCCCTGTCATACAGAGACATCTGCCACACATCCCTGTCATACAGAGACATCTGCCACACATCCCTGTCATGCAGAGACATCTGCCACACATCCCTGTCATACAGAGACATCTGCCACACATCCCTGTCATACAGAGACATCTGCCACACATCCCTGTCATACAGAGACATCTGCCACACATCCCTGTCATACAGAGACATCTGCCACACATCCCTGTCATACAGAGACATCTGCCACACATCCCTGTCATACAGAGACATCTGCCACACATCCGTGTCATACAGAGACATCTGCCACACATCCCTGTCATACAGAGACATCTGCCACACATCCGTGTCATACAGAGACATCTGCCACACATCCCTGTCATACAGAGACATCTGCCACACATCCCTGTCATACAGAGACATCTGCCACACATCCCTGTCATACAGAGACATCTGCCACACATCCTGTCATGTAGAGACATCTGCCACACATCCCTGTCATACAGAGACATCTGCCACACATCCCTGTCATACAGAGACATCTGCCACACATCCCTGTCATACAGAGACATCTGCCACACATCCCTGTCATACAGAGACATCTGCCACACATCCCTGTCATACAGAGACATCTGCCACACATCCCTGTCATACAGAGACATCTGCCACACATCCCTGTCATGCAGAGACATCTGCCACACATCCCTGTCATACAGAGACATCTGCCACACATCCCTGTCATACAGAGACATCTGCCACACATCCCTGTCATGCAGAGACATCTGCCACACATCCCTGTCATACAGAGACATCTGCCACACATCCCTGTCATACAGAGACATCTGCCACACATCCCTGTCATACAGAGACATCTGCCACACATCCCTGTCATACAGAGACATCTGCCACACATCCCTGTCATACAGAGACATCTGCCACACATCCCTGTCATACAGAGACATCTGCCACACATCCCTGTCATGCAGAGACATCTGCCACACATCCCTGTCATGTAGAGACATCTGCCACACATCCCTGTCATACAGAGACATCTGCCACACATCCCTGTCATGTAGAGACATCTGCCACACATCCCTGTCATACAGAGACATCCGCCACACATCCCTGTCATACAGAGACATCTGCCACACATCCCTGTCATACAGAGACATCTGCCACACATCCCTGTCATACAGAGACATCTGTTGTGGCATATTTTTTTTTAACGCTCACTCACTTGTAACTCAAGCGTAGTCCATACACGTGCTACTACTTCTAGTGCACTGGGCTAATTTTTATGTGTGGATTAGCTTTCCCTATTACCTGTGTCCCTCACCATCAGGTAAACCCACTCCGACTTCAGAGGTACTTGTAATTTACGTCACCAAATCATGGTAGTCCAAGTGACTGGTGCAGGGGTTGAATCCACTACCTCTGCATCAGCACACTGGGTATTTAAGAACAAGTGCTCTTACCCATTCGATCATGCCGGCCTTTGTTGTGGCATATGATTCATAGAACCGAAAAATCAAAACGAAGAAACTGTTGACCAAATTACCTTAACCATGTCCAGGTAGGAATTAGCATCAATGTTCCCTGCTTCCCTGGTCAGAGTCATCACAGCTCGGACAACACTGGTGGTCATTTTGTACACTCCATCGTCCACTCTTGACATCTGCACACAGAAAAGCTATAGGAAAATTGCTGTCCATTTTATTCATTTATGTTGCAGGCACTGAGAGCTATGGGCTGGGCTGGTTTGTAAATGTCATTAGTGTGGCAGAGCAATTGAGCAAATCAAGAAGTGACTGCAAGTTGCAACCTTAATCAGACTGCAAGACAATCAAGTCAAAAAGGGTGAAGATAGTCAGGAGCTCTAGGCAGGGGACCAAAGAAGGATAGTCAGCCAACACAGAGGTGATGTTGTCGACCACTACATGCTGAGGGAGGGATCCAGACACATGTAGGCTGAGGGAGGGATCCAGACACATATAGACTGAGGGAGGGATCCAGACACATATAGACTGAGGGAGGGATCCAGACACATATAGACTGAGGGAGGGATCCAGACACATATAGACTGAGGGAGGGATCCAGACACATATAGACTGAGGGAGGGATCCAGACACATATAGACTGAGGGAGGGATCCAGACACATATAGGCTGAGGGAGGGATCCAGACACATATAGGCTGAGGGAGGGATCCAGACACATATAGACTGAGGGAGGGATCCAGACACATATAGGCTGAGGGAGGGATCCAGACACATATAGGCTGAGGGAGGGATCCAGACACATATAGACTGAGGGAGGGATCCAGACACATATAGGCTGAGGGAGGGATCCAGATACATATAGGCTGAGGGAGGGATCCAGACACATATAGGCTGAGGGAGGGATCCAGACACATATAGGCTGAGGGAGGGATCCAGACACATATAGGCTGAGGGAGGGATCCAGACACATATAGGCTGAGGGAGGGATCCAGACACATATAGGCTGAGGGAGGGATCCAGACACATATAGGCTGAGGGAGAGATCCAGACACATATAGGCTGAGGGAGGGATCCAGACACATATAGGCTGAGGGAGGGATCCAGACACATATAGGCTGAGGGAGGGATCCAGACACATATAGGCTGAGGGAGGGATCCAGACACATATAGGCTGAGGGAGGGATCCAGACACATATAGGCTGAGGGAGGGATCCAGACACATATAGGCTGAGGGAGGGATCCAGATACATATAGACTGAGGGAGGGATCCAGACACATATAGGCTGAGGGAGGGATCCAGACACATATAGGCTGAGGGAGGGATCCAGATACATATAGGCTGAGGGAGGGATCCAGATACATATAGGCTGAGGGAGAGATCCAGACACATATAGGCTGAGGGAGGGATCCAGACACATATAGACTGAGGGAGGGATCCAGACACATATAGGCTGAGGGAGGGATCCACCAGATACATATAGGCTGAGGGAGGGATCCACCAGATACATATAGGCTGAGGGAGGGATCCACCAGATACATATAGGCTGAGGGAGGGATCCACCAGATACATATAGGCTGAGGGAGGGATCCAGACACATATAGGCTGAGGGAGGGATCCACCAGATACATATAGGCTGAGGGAGGGATCCAGATACATATAGGCTGAGGGAGGGATCCAGATACATATAGGCTGAGGGAGGGATCCAGACACATATAGGCTGAGGGAGGGATCCAGACACATATAGGCTGAGGGAGGGATCCAGACACATATAGGCTGAGGGAGGGATCCAGACACATATAGCTGAGGGAGGGATCCAGATACATATAGGCTGAGGGAGGGATCCAGACACATATAGGCTGAGGGAGGGATCCAGATACATATAGGTTGAGGGAGGGATCCAGACACATATAGGCTGAGGGAGGGATCCAGACTACATATAGGCTGAGGGGAGGGACTCCATGACAACATATAGGCTGTGAGGGAGGGATCCAGATATCATATAGGCTGGAGGGAGGGATCCAGACACCATATAGGCTGAGTGAGGTGATCCCAGACACATAGTAGGCTGAGGGAGGGCTCCAGACACATATAGACTGAGGGAGGGATCCAGACACATATAGGTGGAGGGAGAGATCCAGATACTATTAGGCATGAGGGAGGGATCCAGACACATATAGGCTGAGGGAGGGATCCAGACACATATAGGCTGAGGGAGGGATCCAGAACATATAGGCTGAGGGAGGGATCCACCAGATACATATAGGACTGAGGGAGGGATTCCACCAGTATTACATAGTAGGTTGAGGGAGGGATCCAGGACCAATATAGGCCTGAGGGAGGGATCCCACCATGAATACATATAGGCTTGAGGGGAGGGATCCACCAGATACATATAGGCCTGAGGGAGGGATTCCACCAGATACATATCGGCTGAGGGAGGGCATCCACCAGATACCATATAGGCCTGAGGGAGGGATCCAGACACATATAGGCTGAGGGAGGGATCCCCAGACACATATAGGGCTCTGAGGGAGGGATCCAGACACATATAGGCTGAGGGAGGGATCCAGGACACATATAGTCCTGCGGGAGTGCGATCCACCAGATACATATAGGCTTGAGGGAGGGATCCACCTAGGATACATATAGGCTGAGGAGGGGATCCACCAGATACATATAGGCTGAGGGAGGGATCCACCAGATTACATATAGGCTGAGGGAGGGATCCACCAGATACATATAGGCTTGAGGGAGGGATCCAGACACATATAGGCTGAGGGAGGGATCCAGACAACATATAGGCTGAGGGAGGGATCCAGACACATATAGGCTGAGGGAGGGATCCACCAGACACATATAGGCTGAGGGAGGGATCCAGACACATATAGGCTGAGGGAGGGATCCAGACACATATAGGCTGAGGGAGGGATCCACCAGATACATATAGGCTGAGGGAGGGATCCACCAGATACATATAGGCTGAGGGAGGGATCCACCAGATACATATAGGCTGAGGGAGGGATCCACCAGATACATATAGGCTGAGGGAGGGATCCAGACACATATAGGCTGAGGGAGGGATCCACCAGACACATATAGGCTGAGGGAGGGATCCAGACACATATAGACTGAGGGAGGGATCCAGACACATATAGGTTGAGGGAGGGATCCAGATACATATAGGCTGAGGGAGGGATCCAGACACATATAGGCTGAGGGAGGGATCCAGATACATATAGGCTGAGGAAGGGATCCAGACACATATAGGCTGAGGGAGGGATCCAGATACATATAGGCTGAGGGAGGGATCCAGACACATATAGGCTGAGGGAGGGATCCAGACACATATAGGCTGAGGGAGGGATCCAGATACATATAGGTTGAGGGAGGGATCCAGATACATATAGGCTGAGGGAGGGATCCAGACACATATAGGCTGAGGGAGAGATCCAGACACATATAGGCTGAGGGAGGGATCCAGACACATATAGGTTGAGGGAGGGATCCAGATACATATAGGCTGAGGGAGGGATCCAGACACATATAGGCTGAGGGAGGGATCCAGATACATATAGGCTGAGGGAGGGATCCAGACACATATAGGCTGAGGGAGGGATCCAGACACATATAGGCTGAGGGAGGGATCCAGACACATATAGGCTGAGGGAGGGATCCAGACACATATAGGCTGAGGGAGGGATCCAGACACATATAGGCTGAGGGAGGGATCCAGACACATATAGGCTGAGGGAGGGATCCAGATACATATAGGTTGAGGGAGGGATCCAGACACATATAGGCTGAGGGAGGGATCCAGACACATATAGGCTGAGGGAGGGATCCAGACACATATAGGCTGAGGGAGGGATCCAGACACATATAGGCTGAGGGAGGGATCCAGATACATATAGGCTGAGGGAGGGATCCAGACACATATAGGCTGAGGGAGGGATCCAGATACATATAGGTTGAGGGAGGGATCCAGACACATATAGGCTGAGGGAGGGATCCAGACACATATAGGCTGAGGGAGAGATCCAGACACATATAGATAGGCTGAATGGTTCAATGTGCAGTAAGGATAATCTGACAAATAACTATCACTGAGAGAAAAGTAGCCATCAGAGGACAGATAGCAGCCAGCCAACACTGGAGTAACACAGCTAGAGACAGAAATGTGATCAGAACTAGAATTTCTTCATCTTCAATTACACTCAAATAACCATTTCTATTTCTATTAAACACCGACTCCATGGCGAAGGTGTTGCAGACGCAGTTCATAATTCCGTATACCCTCGTTTGAAACACAGCTGTGATGATTTGGCAGCAGACCGCCTTGCATTGGTTTTTTATGAAATGGTATGCATGCCGGTCATTCAGAAAGCAATGGCAAACTACTGAATGTAAACTTATCAAGAGGTCACAACAGCAGAAAGAAAATGCTAGTGTTGACTGCAACGTCCTGTAAAAAATATGCAACTAACTTTTAACTGTTTAACTTCTATCAAACAGTCAGAAGTCCTCAGATATCTTCCATAATCAGCACCATCATGTCTGGTTTGTGATATCATGACTTCTGGCATGAGAGTGTTGTCATGGCGGCGTTCCAACGGCTGCAGAATAGTTGAGAACAACATAGCCTGTTTGGGACAAACTCGCAAAGTATGCTACATAAAATAGAACTGGTATGTTCTGAATGGAATGTGACTTGAATTGCTGGAAAAAACGAAAAGTTAAAAGCAAATAGACTTTCTGCCTGGAGCATGTGGGTCTGTGAAGAAGTTAACAGGCTGATAGGCTGGCCACTGACAGCAAGATGATGACAAACACAAAGTGTGATACAAAATATGGAGATGCATGATCACCCGTAACGGTCTCCAGGGCACTTAATGATGATGATAATGATTCACAAACGATTAGAAACAAAAACACCCAGTTCTAGATGGCAAAAATGCAATATACTTAATGTGGTTGATAGCACTGTGGAAACAGTGACAATGAAGACATTGTTAAAATAGGATTATTAACTATAAAAGATCTCAGATGACTGAATACAGGTTTTAAGATTATCTTGAATTTAGCTTATCTCTCACAGGCTGCAGTATTGGGTAACATAAGATCAAAGTGGCCTTTGAATCTGTACTTGTTTTTTCTTTTCTTTTATTTTTTTTTGGGGGGGGGGGGGGGGCGGGCTGAATACGATCACTTCAACTCCCTTTGGTAATGAGTAGTGTCAAGAATCAGCTATGGGTGTTTCATCATCTCTAGGGTGTCTTCCAGTTAAAAGAGGTGAAGCCAGAAAAGAATACTAAGCATGGGAGAAAGAAGAATAGTCAACCAGCACAGACAAGTATTCATCGACAGTTGCACGCTTATGAAAATACTAAGCAGGGGAGAAAGAAGAATAGTCAACTAGCAGAGAAAAGTATTCATCGACCACTACAAGCTTATGGAAATACTAAGCAGGGGAGAAAGAAGAATAGTCAACTAGCAGAGAAAAGTATTCATCGACAACTGCAAGCTTATGGAAATACTAAGCAGGGGAGAAAGAAGAATAGTCAACTAGCAGAGAAAAGTATTCATCGAACACTGCAAGCTTATGAAAATACTAAGCAGGGGAGAAAGAAGAATTGTCAACCAGCACAGACAAGTATTCATTGATCACTGCAAGCTTATGGAAATACTAGGCAGGGGAGAAAGAAGAATAGTCAACTAGCAGAGAAAAGTATTCATCGATCACTGCAAGCTTATGGAAATACTAAGCAGGGAGAAAAAAAAATGGTCAACCAGCACAGAGAAGTATTCATCGACAGTTGCACACTTATGAAAATACTAAGCAGGGGAGAAAGAAGAATAGTCAACTAGCAGAGAAAAGTATTCATCGACCACTACAAGCTTATGGAAATACTAAGCAGGGAAGGAAGAAGAATAGTCAACTAGCAGAGAAAAATATTCATCAAACACTGCAAGCTTAAGGAAATACTAAGCAGGGGAGAGAGAAGAATAGTCAATTAGCAGAGAAAAGTCTTCATCAACAGTTGCATGCTTATGGAAATACTAGGCAGGATATCTCAGCACTTATAGACAAAATGGTTTGGTGCGCATTGAGGAAAATCTGATGATGAACTAAGTAACTATCTTCCAGACTCAAAAACAACTTGAGCAGTTTGAGGAGAATGTTCAACTATGACTCACCCGTTTTGTTGTTCCAGCGAACTCTTCAGCTGAGTCTGTTGTACTAATGCTTGTGTTACCTGCAGAAATATTATTATTGGTTGTTTACACCCTCTAATGAAATGATACTACTAGAATGGTGATAGATGCACAGATAGACACATAGAAAGGCAGAGAGACAGACAGTCGGAGAGGCAAACAGAAACACAGACAGACAGACATGCAGACAGATAGGCAGGCAGGCAGGCAGACAGACAAAACTACACACATGATTGCATACTAAATGATCCATTGTGTATGTTTGAGAAAGTTAAGACAGTTTCATGTGCAAGCATTGAACTGAATCCCTGTAGAAGTCCACATTTTAAAAGCTACAGCTATCTTCATACCAGGACATATGGGTGTGGTCTTTCACATGCACATCTTATTTCCAATGCGGAGACACAAGTAATGCTTGTGAGATAAACAGCTAGAAGAAACAACACTGTGAGGCTTACTAGCTGTCCTCTGAACCATTTGAGGATCGGATCCAGCTCTGGTCCTCATGGCTGGAGGTGAGTTCTCCTTGGCGATATCCAAATGTTGACCATTCTCCACTCTGCTCACAGGTCTTGAATCTAAATTCTATAAAATAACACCAAATTTAATCTCTAGAATATGCTGGTTTTATCTTATTATCTTATAAAACACCAAATGTTATTGCAGACATATATTTTACACTTCATCACAAATAAAATATTGGGCACTGATATAATGAGTCAATGAAAACAAAAGAGAATTGGTCAGCTGGACTAGTGAGAATAAATCATTCATACAGAGTGTGAAAATGTTGACTAAATGGAAGTTGCCATTAAAGCCTTCACAGCACACAAATCACAAACATACACTGATATAAAACATTCTACATAAGAGTAATGATAGGCACTTATAAAATAGAAGTGTAGTAGATATTACAGGACATGAATAAACCATCATGGTGCAATATTTGTAAGAGGCACAATTACAGATGACAGTGTTTAGGATATTATAAGCAAACATTTCTATCTCATGGGTCATATATACACCCATATTCACATCCAAATAAATAGATCTTTTCTTTAAATGATTTAATTTATTACCATGTGGATCTGTTCATTAAGTGACTTAAAATTATTAGTATGTAGATATTTTCTATTCAATAAGTGACTTCATTCATTCATTCAGTAGCATTTCATTTTCAGAACCTCGCTCCTATAACAACCTTCCGGAAAACCTCTCAATCATAAGCAAGATGTCCTGCGTCCGATACACCCATCTGGAGATCATCCGCCACATCCTGCACCCATCTTCTCTTTGGCCTTCCTCTTCCTCTCTTCCCAGGCATATACCCCTCCATTATTGTTCTCTCCAAACTTTCGTGATTTTTCAAGTGACCAAAATATTTCAATTTTCTTTGTTTTATCGTCTTTAATAGCCAGCCTTCTTCAATATTCAACTCTTGAAGTATGGATGCATTTGTTCTTTTCTTTACCCAAGATATTCTTAGAACTCTCTATAACATTTATATTCAAAGGCATTTATGTGCTGTTCAGCTTGTTTAGTAAGTGTCCAGGTCTCACAGGCGTATGTTGCAATGGGAAAGATGCATCCTCTTAAAAATCTAATTTTTGTAGTTCTGTCTGTCCCACTCCATAATTTATTCAGTTGTTTTAGTCTTTGAAGACCAACTGATAGTCGTCGTTTAATTTCTTTCATTGTGTCACTGTTGTTGGTAATACAATTATTATATTATTATCCCCTATATTCACATACCAATCTCGTAGCCATAGTAGGGTGTGTTTACTTTGCATCATGTTAAATGAGAGTAACTTTAGGACATGTTTACTGGGATTCATGGTAGGACCTGTTTACTGGGAGTCATGGTAGGACATATTTACTGGAATTTGTCTATAGGAAATGTTTACTGGGATTTGTCTCTAGGACATATTTACTGGTATTTGTCTCTAGGACACGTTAACTGGGATTCATGGTAGGACATGCTTACTGGGATTTATGGAAGGACACGCTTACTGGCAGCAATGGTAGGGTGTGTTTTCTGGGAGACAAGGTGAGATATATTTATTGGAAGCAATAGTAGAACATATTTACTGGCAGCTGAAGTAGAACATCTAGAAACCAATATAACAGTCCTTGGGTCTTTCCCCAGTAGTAGCAGGATATCATTCTGTTCATGACAGATTAGGCTCTGATGAAGATAACAAGGAAGAACACTGGTGCCCCAACCTCATTATTGCCATGGTCTAGTATCTGTGAAAGCTTCACACCGCACATGCTGATGGCTGCGTCAGTCCCTGGATTACCGATAAATATACCATCAAAAATGTTGGTCAACATTCATCAGCACTTACTAAGTTCTTCTCCTCAGCCTGCAGCCACTTAGCATCCTCCACAGATTCCTTCCTCTGTTGCCTCAGCCGCTGCTCAATGACAGCTTCATCCACATCCTCCACGTGTCGGTGGTGCTGAGACAGACTCTGGGGAAACCACATGGGAGAGACACTGCTTACAGAAGGGTTTATAAGCTGTCAGTTGTTTTTTTTTCAAATGGACAATAACAAAACTAAAAACAACAACAATAATAACAATACATGGAAGTAAAGACAGCACCAAAAGACAACGACCACTATAGGCTAGAAGTGGTCTTGAGGTATGGTGTCCGCCTCAAGCGCTAGAGGTTCCGGTTCAAGTCCCGGTGAGGACTGGGATTTTTTCACGTGGACTTCTAGTAACAAAATTGCCCCTGGTCTCTGGGTAGTGAGATTGGACACCCGTGTGTATTGCTGCACACGTAAAAGAATCCCTTGGCAGTTGGAAGTCGAAAAAGAGTAGCATAACGGCGCCGCCTGGGCAAAATTTTGAGTTAAAAATCTACCCAAAATATTTCAGGATCCTCAACGGTTCTACAGAGTTCGTGCACTGAGCTGAGATTGTCTGGACTCAGGCTTGAGATAGGAGAAGAACGGAGTACGTATGGGTTACACCCGTGTGCCGTGATGTTGATCCATCGACTTACCTAAACTAAACTAAGGCTAGAAGATTAGGAAGTTCTACGACCAGCACAAGATATGCAATTTTAAAAAAAAAATTATAAACTGTCTCGAAGCAACTTCCTTCTATGGGTCTATGATAGCACCATCACATTATATAGGCCGAGAGAAAAGAGAAATTGGTGGCCCATTGTTTTCCTCATCTTGACCAGCGATAAGTCCAGGCATCGACCCCCACACCCGACCATGCTCCTGATATCACCAGCAGTGTGTTATCATCTTTGTTATCACAAATGCCAAGGTCTGAAATACTTTAATAATAATAGTCTGAATAACATGTCTGAAACTGTGTGAACTGTCACATCATAATGTATTCATCAGCATCTTCAAGTGCCCTGCCAGCTGGCATAGGTGTTCATGTCTCTCCACATCTCAGTCTTTAGTGTTCTGGATCAACTCTGCTGATGATATTCCTCCATGCCACCATCTCAATCCATCCAGCATAATTTCTCTTGGTCTGCCTATGCCTGTCTTGTGTGGGATGGGTGTGTGGGTTAGGATGTGTATGTGGGTGGGTGCGGGATGTGTGGGTTGGTGGGGGGTGTTTGTGTGGGTGGCGAGTGTGTTTGGGTTGGGGGAACAGGTGAGAGCAGTGTGTGTGGGTGGGGGATGTGCAGGAGGGGGATGGGTCGGTTGGTGGGGTATGTATGTGTCCTGGTGTGTGTGTGTGTGTGTGGGTAGGTGGGGGTGTGGGTGTGAGTGGGGGTGGGGTGATGTGTGGGTAGGTGGAAGATGAGCCTCATAGGTAACGTGTCTTATTTATGTTTACAACATTCGTTCGACAATGTTTTTTTTTCTTCCTGTGTGAATGTATAATGCTCTTGATGAACGAAAGATGAGTAATTGGAAGGGCCGAATGTAAGACGGGCCTGCGTGCCCAACTTGTGACCCTTTTAAAATAAAGTTAATTTGATTTTATTTGATTCTCTTCCTCTTGATCTTTCCAGTTGTCATGATGTTGTATTAGGGATGTGTTAAAATGCTGTACAGAGCCTATACTGCTGTACACAGGCAAAACATGGACATTAAGCAGACAAGCTGAGAAACATCTGTATATTTATGTCTTTATCTATGTATGCATGCCGGTCTTCCTGGTCGAGGGGTTAGCAGCTTTCTCTGTAACCCCGAATACTCTCGTGGTTGACAATGAGCGCACGAGAATTAGAAGCGGTTCGAGTCAGGCCAGAGACTTATGAGAGTATGGAGCTGGTGGCTCAGAAAGTCGTGGCGTGCTGATGAGCATAATCTAGCCTAGGAATCAACATACAGCTGAAAGATGCTGATGTTGACCGCAATATCCTGAAACAGGATGGAAACATGGAAACAAAAATCTATGTTTGCATCTGCATTATAATACCCTAATTATACACACAATTGGATTCTTGCTGGTGCAGCAGAGTTTGTGCACAGTGTTGAGATTATCCCTGTGTGATCTATGAGAGAAGACTGCAGCACTTATGGAGGTATCTGTGTATGATAACAGTGATTGTTCGTGAACCTACACACTATATAGATAGACTTGGCTAATGAAGTTAACCCTTTCTTTGGGGTGTCTAGTTGGTCATGCGTCAATGTATGTTTTCCTGCAGTGAGACGCTGTCATTATTTGGAGGTGACAGGTTTAAATCCCGCTGGGGTAACTATAACTTTCAATTTTAATGTTGTCTAGCACGTCCTCTAGTTTTTCAATCTTTCTTGTACTTCTATCAGCACCAAACAATACAGGTGAATTTATTTTTAATAGCCTAATTATAACTTATCTATGAATCGCTGTAAGAAGTAGGCAGTCATAACTGCATTTTTACTTAAATTCCATCAACTACCAATATCTGTGCAGATGAATAAATGCCTACAGAACACATGATGATGATAATATACATTGTTACAAACATACAATAAAATGACTAACCTGGGGTGTGGGCAGAGGTGACGTGGGTGTAAGCACTTGGTTACTCTGTGGTGTGTACTGATGTGTGTCCACAGATGGTTGAGCTGACGTCACGACAGGCAGATAGTTGGGACGGCCAGTGGACGTCTGTGCAAAAAGATGATGCTGCTGTTGGAATGCTGATTGTGGTGGAGGAGTGTGATGTTGTAAGTTCTTCCCTGAGGCCAGCAAAATGTGGGGTTGTAGATCAGCTGGCTGCTGATTGGAATGGTTGCTCACCTGTACATGGGAGTTGATGAATTAAGTAAAAGTATTGCAACAACAGTACTCCTTTTTCTTCTTCCCCCAATGGATCATAGGCAGCCCACATGTCAAGCCCTCCTATGTACTGCTATCACATACATAATTTGCTGTTCTAATTCTGACATACATAATTTACTGTTCTACTTTTGACATACATAATTTACTGTTCTCCTTTTGACATATATAATTTGCTGTTCTACTTTATACTTACATAATTTACTGTTCTACTTTTGACATACATAGTTTACTGTTCTCCTTTTGACATACATAATGTGTTCTACTTTTGACATACATAATTTACTGTTCTACCTTTAACTTACATAATTTACTGTTCTACTTTTGATATACATAATTCACAGTTTTACTTCTGACATACATAATTTACTGTTATTCTGACATACATAATTTACTGTTATTCTGACATACATAATTTACTGTTCTCCTTCTGACGTACATAATTTACTGTTATCCTTTTGACATACATAATTTACTGTTATCCTTTTGACATACATAATTTACTGTTATCCTTTTGACATACATAATTTACTGTTCTCCCTTCTGACATACATAATTTACTGTTCTCCTTCTGACATACATAATTTACTGTTCTCCTTCTGACATACATAATTTACTGTTCTCCTTCTGACATACATAATTTACTGTTCTCCTTCTGACGTACATAATTTACTGTTCTCCTTCTGACGTACATAATTTACTGTTATCCTTTTGACATACATAATTTACTGTTCTCCCTTTTGACATACATAATTTACTGTTCTCCTTTTGACATAATAATTTACTGCTCTCCTTATGACATACATAATTTACTGTTCTCCTTTTGACATAATAATTTATTGCTCTCCTTATGACATACATAATTTACTGTTCTCCTTCTGACGTACATAATTTACTGTTCTCCTTCTGACGTACATAATTTACTGTTATCCTTTTGACATACATAATTTACTGTTCCCCTTTTGACATACATAATTTACTGTTCTCCTTTTGACATACATAATTTACTGTTCACCTTTTGACATACATAATTTACTGTTCTCCTTTTGACATACATAATTTACTGTTATCCTTTTGACATACATAATTTACTGTTCCCCTTTTGACATACATAATTTACTGTTCTCCTTTTGACATACATAATTTACTGTTCACCTTTTGACATACATAATTTACTGTTCTCCTTTTGACATACATAATTTACTGTTCTCCTTTTGACATACACAATTTACTGTTCTAATAAGTTAGCAATGTCTGAGAGGAGGATCAAATCATCTGCATGTCTGAGCTCTGGAATAAAACACCTAAATTTGTTTTTAAACTCCTGATGTATAATAAACAAATATGGCTAAATATGTAAACTGTGAAAATGCAATGTGGTAAAACAGTACACAGCTGATACTCAGATAAGAAATAACACAGAAAAACAGTTCACTGTACCTGCATGTAACCAGCTGAAGGGAAATAATTGTGAAGCTGATACTCAACATGAGTCCCTGAAAGTGGTGGCAGTGACGGTGCCGGAAGATTCTGCAGGTGATTGAGGAGATTGTGATCTTGTAGCCTTAACACTTGACCTTTGGTCTCTGGAGAGGGACCCGCTACAGGAGTACTGTGGCCAATGGGCAGATTGGTGGTGCTGTTCCACTGATGAGGCAGGGAGGCCACTGATGAATTGTGATTGTTGCCAGCAATGGCTGACAAGTTGGGAGTCGATGCCGTTGGAGACAGCAAGGCATAATGTGGCAGTGCTGGTTTGGGCGGAGGGTGGAGTTCTTCATCTGAACCATTGCCCTCTGCAAAAGAATATAAGAATATGTGTATAAACAAATCTGCAGTTGAGAGAGGGATATAAGAAGTATATATTTTTTGCGTTCACTCGTTTTGAACTTAAGCGTAGTTCATACATGTGTTACTACAAAGGAGTGCACTGGGTTGATTTGTGTGTGTGGATTAGCTTTCCCTATTACCGGTGTCCCTTGTCATCAGGAGAACCCACTCTGACTTCTAAGGTACTTGTAATTTAGGTCCCCAAGCCAAGGAGAAGAAGTTAACATTTTACTCCAACTGATCGGCGTAGGCATTGGAAATGCTATCTGGGCTTCAGCACACCAGACGAAAAAAAAGAAAACACACCATAAGATGAAAATCATCTGCTTGAGCTAGAGGTGGACAACACTATAACCTCTGACCTACTTTGCCTTCTGTTGACAAGTTATACTTGCTAACGTGCTCTGCAGCAGTGGTGGCACTATGGCTCGTGTACTGACCCGCCAACACACCTGACTCTGTCTCATTAGGCCAGATTGCAATGGTGGTGTGATGGTTAGCGCACTTGCCTGCTCATGCAGTGATCTGGTTTCAATCCCCACCAGAAACTGAATTATATTATTTCAGACCCTACAGTTCTAGGGTTGACCTGAGCTCATAAAAATAGGTATGGGATAATTATCTGGAAACTAATTCTGAATGAAAAATTATGAGGAAGGAACCTTCCACCTCACCTCATATGTTGTGGACTAGAATATACAAAGGTTTAAACCTTCACACTTTAGCAGCAGTATCTGCTGTAGAATTACCTTTATAGGCAAGATTTTTTGTGTGACCTAGTTCTGCGGTTGAAAGCCTGATCACATGGATAGCAGATGATTTATTTCGACATGACCAGCATGGTACTGACATCACCCATCAAGTGCAGTTTGGACTAGACAATATGGACATAGCCCCACAGTCCAAAAATGCTACAATAATGTGCAGTAAAGTCCTTGGTCTAACTTTGTTACCTTTTACTATGCTGGACAGAAAACATTCATAAATAGACAGGAAAAACGGATGCGGAAGAAAATCGTATAGAGCACATCAGGGTGTAGTTTTCCTATCACTATGTTATGAGAGAGATAAAGCAAGGTAAGATGACATGCACATAAAGCATAAACCTTCACCCCATGGTTACATGACATCCCCAACTATGAAATTGCCGGTTTTGTGGCAAAGGGGTTACAAATGCAATTTGTAATCCCGCATACTGTGTTCAAAACACTGCTGCAGGCAATTTGAAAGTTGACCATCTTGCATTGATTCCCATACAAAGATATGAGTGCAGGTCATTCAGAAAGCAATGGCAAACTACTGAATGTAAAAGCTTGCCCAGGAATCACAAACAGCCAAAAATATGCTGGAGTTGACTGCTACGTCCTGTAAAGGATATGCAACTAACTGTTTTAATTATGAAAGATGTTTTCTTGTCTTCTTCAACATTCAGGTCATTGGCCATGCTATATCTACAACCTTGTTGCCAGGATGAAACTCATCTTCTCCAGGACAATGTGGGTGCCAAATGCCGTGTGAAGGTACGTGAGCCACCATCTAGCCAAATGTCTGTGAAGGTACATGAGTCACCATCTAGCCAAATGCCGTGTGAAGGTACGTGAGCCACCATCTAGCCAAATGTCTGTGAAGGTACATGAGTCACCATCTAGCCAAATGTCTGTGAAGGTACATGAGTAACCATCTAGCCAAATGTTGTGTGAAGGTACATGAGTCACCATCTAGCCAAATGTCTGTGAAGGTACATGAGTCACCAACTAGCCAAATGTCTGTGAAGGTACATGAGTCACCATCTAGCCAAATGTCGTGTCAAAGTACATGAGTCACCATCTAGCCAAATGTCATTTCAAGGTATATGAGTCACCATCTAGCCAAATGTCATGTGAAGGTACATGAGTCACCATCTAGCCAAATGTCTGTGAAGGTACATGAGTCACCATCTAGCCAAATGTCTGTGAAGGTACATGAGTCACCATCTAGCCAAATATCTGTGAAGGTACATGAGTCACCATCTAGCCAAATGCCGTGTGAAGGTACGTGAGCCACCATCTAACCAAATGTCTGTGAAGGTACATGAGTCACCATCTAGCCAAATGCCTGTGAAGGTACATGAGTAACCATCTAGCCAAATGTTGTGTGAAGGTACATGAGTCACCATCTAGCCAAATGTCTGTGAATGTACATGAATCACCATCTAGCCCAATGTCTGTGAAGGTACATGAGTCACCATCTAGCCAAATGTCGTGTGAAGATACATGAGTCACAACTAGCCAAATGTCTGTGAAGATACATGAGCCACCATCTAGCCACATATCGTGTGAAGGTACATGAGTCACCATCTAGCCAAATGTTGTGTCAGGGTACATGAGTCACCATCTAGCCAAATGTCTGTGAAGGTACATGAATCACCATCTAGCCAAATGTCTGTGAAGGTACATGAGTCACCATCTAGCCAAATGTCTGTGAAGGTACACGAGTCACCATCTAGCCAAATGTAGGCTTTATATGCATACATAAAAATGTAATTAGTAATTAGCTTAGTTTCTCATCAGTATTCCATTCTCTAGTCTATTGAGACCAGTCATAAGTTTACTTTTATAAACAAACCACAATGTTTGGAGATTTCAGTCTGTTTGTGATTTCTTGGCAAGTTTACTTTCAGCAGTTTGCCATTGCTTTCTAAATCACCAGCACTCATACCATTGTACGGAAACCAAACGCAAAGCGGTCTGTTTCCAAATCGTCCGCAGCTGTGTTTCAAATGTGAGTATGCAGGATTATGAAATGCATTCATAACCCCTTTGCCACAGAGCTGTCCAATTCCAGTCTAGAACAGTTTTTACCCTCTTGTAGATCACTGCACCAAATAACTTCTGCTTCAGCTCTGCGCCATCTGGCAGCAGAGATCTCTGCAAGTAAGGCTGTCATGAAGGATAGTGTATCGGGTTCTAAACTCCAGGTCACATGCTCATTCATCCTTGTGGCACATTCTACGGTGGTTTAAGTGGTCATCTACTCTCAGTGGCAAGTCTTTAGACAAAATATGGTAATTTGCTTTTGCCTTTGGAGTTGGTGAACTCAGTTAGGTCTGTTGTCCATTCTATACTTGTCTTCCACTGGGAGTTGTATTGGCTGCAGATGGCAGTTTTCCTTCTCAGATATTTTCTCTAATCCCAAATTCTCTAGAGCCAATTCAGTATTGCAAAATAGTTACACAATGCTTTTTTGGGAAGGAAAAGAGCTGATCACCATATCTTCAACATAGTAACTGAATAAATGTGAAATTCTATAATTCTACACCCTGACAGCAATGGCTAAGGAAGATTCACTTTAGTATGTATAAGTGAGCAAACTTACTCCAATTGACTGCCTGCCCTCTCCACTGGTCTCTGTGAATTACTTCCTGCCTGCGACGCTCTTCATCTAATATGTCACTGAAGAGTAAGAACAATATAAATTGCATATAAAAAACATTGTAACCAATAGCAAATGAACATATAAATAACATAATAAAGTAGTGTGTGAACATGTAAACAACATAATAAAATATCAAGTAAACATCTAACCAACATATTACAATATCAAGTAAACATCTAAACAACATATTACAATATCAAGTGACCATCTAAACAACATAATAAAATATTAAGTAAACATCAAAACAACATATTAAAATATCTATTAAACATTTAAATAACATAATACAATATCATGTGAACATGTAAACAATGTAATAAAATATCAAGTAAACATCTAAACAACATAATAAAATATCAAGTGAACATTTAAACAACATATTAAAATATCAAGTAAACATCTAAACAACATAATAAAATATCAAGTAAACATATAAACAACATAATAAATTATTGAGTGAACATGTAAACAATGTAATAAAATATAAAGTGATCACATTAAACTATCAAGTAAACATATAAACATAAAATGCCATGTGAACATCCAAACAACATTATCGTAGCATGAGAATTCACAGATACTGATCTATACCCACAGTAGTAGGGAAAAGAAGTAGAAACTAGAGGACACACTTGATAAATATTGAAAGCTATCGTGACCAGACTGGGATCTGAACCTGACGTCTCTAATAGTGACAGCACCTTGAAGAAGGAAAAGTCCACTTTGATGGACAAGATACTAGACACCCCTAACACAAATTGTCTTCATGCACGTTTAATATAAATTTCCGAAACCCATTGTGGTATTTTCTATATTGAAAACTCCCAGAAAATTTACTCATCCAATTTCTGATTGCTCCGAAGAAATATTCACAAACTGTTCTCAAAGATTAGAAGATACACCACTCTAGGTTACACAAAATATTTCTTTTATTGCTGCCCTTTCCACCAATGAAGATTAGGCTTGTTGGTTGTATGAAGGGGCTTCAAATGAAAACCTTAAAAGCGTGATTAAAAACTATAATAACCATGCCGTTGTCTTGTTATCTGTTAATATTGTTGTTAAGTATGTCAAGAGCGTGAAGCACACATTTTAGGGTTTCCATGGGGGGGGGGGGGGGGGGGGGGGGGGGAATTGCCGGTCTTCCTGGCCGAGGGGTTAGCAAGCTTTCTCCGTAACCCCGAATACTCTCGTGGTTGACATGAGCACATGAGGAATTGGAAGCGGTTCAAGTCACGCCAGTGACTTATGAGGAGTATGGAGCCGGTCGCTCAGAAAATCGCCTTGGCGTGCTGATGAGCGTAATCTAGCCTAGGAATCAACATACAGCTTGAAAGATGCTGATGTTTACCACAGTTATCCTGAAACAGGATGGAAACGCGGGGGGGGGGGGGGGGGGGGGGGGGGGGGGGGGGGGGGGGGGGGGGGAATTAAGATTATTTCAAGATCATGTTAATACAAGAACCGAATACTTGATATTGTATTTCCCTCCACACTTTACAGTTTTGTACTTCTCACCCTTCTGAAATTCATTTTATAATGTTAGTAGACCTGCAAATCACGCTTTATGTAGACGTCTAGACTTCTTCTAGCATGTGTTATTAAATTTAGCTTCCATTTTTATGTATACTGTGTGGGACCGGAATGGGGGTATAGGGAAGAAATAAGAAAGGGGGGAGGGGGAGATGACATTCTGAACATATGGTGAAGGGGTGCATATTCCAAAAAAGGTTGAGAACCAGTGGCCTAGAGGAAAAGTGAGGATTTTTATGGATGTCTAGTCCATCACATTAACCACACAGCTTTAATGATTGCAATGTCTTCAGAATCACATAACCCATCTCCTTCTTTTGTTCTTTAACCCTCACTGGGGCATAAATCCTCAATCAACTCATGGCAAGACATGGTTAATTGACTGCAAGAATCTAGGATGAGGAAGTTAGAGCCATGCCAAGACATGGTTAATTAACTGCAAGAATCTAGGATGAGGAAGTTAGAGTCATGCCAAGACATGGTTAATTGACTGCAAGAATCTAGGATGAGGAAGTTAGAGTCATGCCAAGACATGGTTAATTTACTGCAAGAATCTAGGATGAGGAAGTTAAGAGTCTTGCCAAGACATGGTTAACTGACTGCAAGAATCTAGGATAAGGAACATGCCAAGACATGGTTAATTAACTGCAAGAATCTAGGATGAGGAAGTTAGAGTCATGCCAAGACATGGTTAATTGACTGCAAGAATCTAGGATGAGGAAGTTAAGAGTCTTGCCAAGACATGGTTAACTGACTGCAAGAATCTAGGATGAGGAAGTTAGAGTCATGCCAAGACATGGTTAATTGACTGCAAGAATCTAGGATGAGGAAGTTAACAGTCTTGCCAAGACATGGTTAACTGACTGCAAGAATCTAGGATAAGGAACATGCCAAGACATGGTTAATTGACTGCAAGAATCTAGGATGAGGAAGAGAGTCATGCCAAGATGTGGTTAACTGACTGCAAGAATCTAGGATGAGGAAGTTAAGAGTCTTGCCAAGACATGGTTAACTGACTGCAAGAATCTAGGATGAGGAAGTTAGAGTCATGCCAAGACATGGTTAATTGACTGCAAGAATCTAGGATGAGGAAGTTAAGAGTCTTGCCAAGACATGGTTAACTGACTGCAAGAATCTAGGATGAGGAAGTTAGAGTCATGCCAAGACATGGTTAATTGACTGCAAGAATCTAGGATGAGGAAGTTAAGAGTCTTGCCAAGACATGGTTAACTGACTGCAAGAATCTAGGATAAGGAACATGCCAAGACATGGTTAATTGACTGCAAGAATCTAGGATGAGGAAGTTAGAGTCATGCCAAGACATGGTTAACTGACTGCAAGAATCTAGGATGAGGAAGTTAAGAGTCTTGCCAAGACATGGTTAACTGACTGCAAGAATCTAGGATGAGGAAGTTAGAGTCATGCCAAGACATGGTTAATTGACTGCAATAATCTAGGATGCGGAAGTTAAGAGTCTTGCCAAGACATGGTTAACTGACTGCAAGAATCTAGGATGAGGAAGTTAAGAGTCTTGCCAAGACATGGTTAATTGACTGCAAGAATCTAGGATGAGGAAGTTAAGAGTCTTGCCAAGACATGGTTAATTGACTGCAAGAATCTAGGATGAGGAAGTTAAGAGTCTTGCCAAGACATGGTTAACTGACTGCAAGAATCTAGGATGAGGAAGTTAGAGTCATGCCAAGACATGGTTAATTGACTGCAAGAATCTAGGATGAGGAAGTTAGAGTCATGCCAAGACATGGTTAATTGACTGCAAGAATCTAGGATGAGGAAGTTAAGAGTCTTGCCAAGACATGGTTAATTGACTGCAAGAATCTAGGATGAGGAAGTTAAGAGTCTTGCCAAGACATGGTTAACTGACTGCAAGAATCTAGGATGAGGAAGTTAGAGTCATGCCAAGACATGGTTAATTGACTGCAAGAATCTAGGATGAGGAAGTTAGAGTCATGCCAAGACATGGTAATTGACTGCAAGAATCTAGGATGAGGAAGTTAAGAGTCTTGCCAAGACATGGTTAACTGACTGCAAGAATCTAGGATGAGGAAGTTAAGAGTCTTGCCAAGACATGGTTAATTGACTGCAAGAATCTAGGATGAGGAAGTTAGAGTCATGCCAAGACATGCGTTAACTGACTGCAAGAATCTAGGATGAGGAAGTGAAGAGTCTTGCCAAGACATGGTTAATTGACTGCAAGAATCTAGGATGAGGAAGTTAAGAGTCTTGCCAAGACATGGTTAACTGACTGCAAGAATCTAGGATGAGGAAGTTAGAGGTCATGCCAAGACATGGTAATTGACTGCAAGAATCTAGGATGAGGAAGTTAGTCCATGCCAAGACATGGTTAATTGACTGCAAGAATCTAGGATGAGGAAGTTAGAGTCATGCCAAGACATGGTTAATTGACTGCAAGAATCTAGGATGAGGAAGTTAAGAGTCTTGCCAAGACATGGTTAACTGACTGCAAGAATCTAGGATAAGGAACATGCCAAGACATGGTTAATTGACTGCAAGAATCTAGGATGAGGAAGTTAAGAGTCATGCCAAGACATGGTTAATTGACTGCAAGAATCTAGGGTGAGGAAGTTAAGAGTCATGCCAAGACATGGTTAATTGACTGCAAGAATCTAGGATGAGGAAGTTAAGAGTCATGCCATGACATGGTTAACTTGACTGCAAGAAAACAGGATGAGGAAATCAGAGTCATGCCAACCCATCTTCTTCTTCTGCCCTTTATTCTCCACTGAGGCACAGATCCTCAACCAATTCACGCCAACACAATTGGATTTTGCAGCTGAAATTTTCCACAGGATGGGGAAGCCAACCCTTCTTAGTTATCTCCTACAACATGCATGGTAAGTTACAGAGTTACTATTCTTTGCTTCACTTATCGGCCTCTGGTGCCACAGACACAACACATGGATTTCTAGTCTATTATCATAACCACTCAGCCTCACTGACAGTGAGGTCTTCTACTGGATGAGGAAGTCAGAACCACACCAACCAATCCTCTTCTTCTCCTTTATCTTCTGCCCTATACTATCCCTTTTAAGGCATAGACCATCAACAAATTCACACACGACATGGTTTGTTAAATTTTACAGCTAAAGTGCTTTTTGGAATGGGGAAGCCAGCCCAAGCCCAACCCTCCTTAGCTGCCTCTTACAACATGCTTTGTGGGTTACAGTGTTCCCTTATCAGCTCTGGTACCACAAGAGCACAACCCATCTTAATTACCCCTTAATACATTCTTGGTGGGTTACAGTGTTACAATTATTTGCTTCCCTTATCAGCTCTAGTACCACACTGATGCAGCCCATCTTTATTACTCCTTAATACATTCTTGGTGGGTTGCAATGTTATAATTATTTGTTTCTCTCATCACCTCTGGTACCACACTGGCACAACCCATCTTAATTACCCCTTGATACACATTTGGTGAGTTACAGTGTTGCAATTATTGGCTTCCTTTATCAGCCCCAGCACCACACGGGAACAACCCATCTTAATTACCCCTTAATACATGTTTGATGGGCTACAGTGCTACTATTCTTTGCTTTGTTTCTGGGCATCAGATGACATAAAGCGTTTATTACAAGAAAAATATCCAACAAAGCTGCAAGCCAGTCATCACTTACTTTAGCCAGGTTTTCAAGTTAGCAAAAGTGGGTCGCCTGGAAGGCTCATAATGCCAGCAGGCAGACATCAGGCTGTACAGTGTCGGAGGACAACCAGCCGGGAGGGACAGCCTCTCGCCAGCCTCTATTTTGCCGATGACATCATTATTTCTCACATTCTGGAATGGCTTGACTCCGTACATAAGGATTTCCCAGACACAGACACCTATTATGAACATATAATTCTCATTACAAATGAGATAATGCAGTGACTCTATTTAATAACCACCTTTCAAATATAATATATGGTACAGACTCATCATCCATGACACCAGTTAACTGAGGCATTTTCAGCATGTAGCAGATACTCTGCAGTATGTCACTCACAACATGGTTTACCAAAAAAGATACTTGATCCATTGCCAGTTGCCATGCCTCATGCATTGTCATGTCCATAGTGCCGTGCCTTCAGTGGCCTCTGTCCATCTTCATGCTGATCAATCTCTGCCTTGTAGGTCAGCACGGCCGTATGGACAATAGTGTTCACTCTTAAACATCCGGTGTTCTGATGCCAAGGTAGCATGTTCAACCCCTAGCCCGGTCAATTGGATTAAAATGTTTACATCTCGTCCATGACTTGGTGACATAAATTACAAGTACCTCAGAAGTCACAGTGGGTTTGTCTGATAGTGAGCGACACTGCTAATAGGGAAAGCTCAAAGGCTGAAAGGGGGTCTCATCTCATCTCATCTCATCTCATCTCATCGTGTTCCTCTTGTACCTTGCGGTGTCGAGGTGAAGTATAAACTTCATGAGAGTGCCCGGTTATGGGCTTCGTATATCGACATTCCCATGGACTGTTATTCCCTGCGTCCATCGTTTACGTGGTCGGCCTCTTCCTCTGTTTCCGTCTGGTCTGTACATCATTGCTTGTTGTGGCATGCTGTTGACTGGTAACCTATTTGCATGGCCAAACCATTTGACTTGCTGCTTTCTAATAAAATCTAGAGCAGCTTTAACCCCCACTTTAGTCCTGATTTCTTCATTTCTGATATCTCTTCTTGATACGTTGAGTATTCTTCTCAGGAACCTCATTTCTGTTGTTGTGATTTTTCTTTTCTCTTTTTCTGTCATTGTCCAGGTTTGGCATTGGTAGCACAGAGTTGGTAGGAAGATTGTGTTGTAAAGTGCTTTCTTAGTAGTTATTGATACATGTTTGTTCTTTAGTATTGGTGCCATTTGTCCAATGAGTTGATTTGCCTTATTGCACCTATTTTCGATCTCGTCTTCTGATCTGCCATTTGATGATATTATACTTCCTAGGTACTTGAAGCTCTTTACTTGTTTCAAGGGATGTTCGTTTAGGTGAATTGTTGCTGTTTGTTCTTCTTTAGTTATAGTCATTACCTCTGTTTTGCTTGTGCTAATTTTCATGTTATGTTCCCTACACATTTCGTTTAGATTATTCATGTGGTCTTGTAATTCAGCTTCTGACTTTGCTATTAGTGCTTGGTCGTCCGCAAACAGGAGTTCTCTAATGGTTAGATTTGCAGATGGTTCTTCTTCTGTGTTCTCGTCATGCGGTATTCTTGCTGTGTCTGCTTGGCTGGTTTCTTTACGTTGTCTAAATATGTTATGAACAAGAGAGGGGACAGGACACAACCTTGTCGTACTCCAGATCTTATGTAAGGGTGTTTATGGTGTAGCTTGTAGTTTGTCTTTCGTACTTTGGGCTGCTTGTTGTAGTTCTTTCCTAACTACCATGACCTTTAACATGGCCAGAGTTTTTACAGTTTCCGAGCCATGGTGCTGTGTATGAGCCAGTTTTCTTTCATGACCAAATCTCGTAGAATGTCAGTATTTGTCTTCTGCTTGGCCTATGCTTTTTATGCTTTTCTAAGAAAGTTTCTTTAACATTTAAGTTCAAAAGCCCCAATTCTCATTTTTTAGTGATTGCAAATGGTCAATGACTCACACAGAAATGTAGACACTCAGACGAGTAAGTTGTATTTGAGAAATATATACCTGGGTGGTTTGG
The DNA here is from genome assembly GCA_014155875.1 of Cepaea nemoralis. Lineage (NCBI taxonomy): Eukaryota > Metazoa > Mollusca > Gastropoda > Stylommatophora > Helicidae > Cepaea > Cepaea nemoralis. Next base: position 145,618 of record JACEFZ010008518.1, read on the forward strand.
CTATATGGTTTAATCATGACAAGAACACAGACCTGATCTGGGGCTCTGATTATCAGGTGAGATGGTGAACATCACCACCCACGCTTATCAGCATTAAACACAACAGTAAACAAACAAACATACAAGTTTTATACAAGTTGGAAATGAAAGAAGAGAGCTGATGGAAAAAATCTTTTATCAAGACGTGAAATATTCTGAACATATTTAAAGACATGGCACCTTTATTTTTTTAAAACCATGATGGTGTGAGAAGACAAAGAGGTAGGGGTAAGCAAAGGAAAGTCAGTGATATGAACAGAAAGATAACACCAACGTAGGGACATACAAAACAGTTTCTCAGAGTGTACAATTGGGGTGAGAGAAAGAAATTGTTGGAACTCCGCTGAAACTAACCTGTGTTGTGGATACAGTACTTGATTAATTCATTCATCCATCATCTTATTACAAATTATGTAATAAATTCATTCATTCATTCAGTAGCATGTCCTTTGCAGTACCTCGCTCCCATAACAACCGTCCGGAAAACTTCTCGATCACAAGCAAGATGTCCTGCATTCGATACACCCATCTGGAGATCATCCGCCACATCCTGCACCCATCTTCTCTTTGGCCTTCATCTACCTCTCTTCCCGGGTTATACCCCTCCATTATTTTTCTCTCCAAACTTTCATGACATTTCAAGTGACCAAAATATTTAAATTTTCTTGTTTCATCGTCTTTAGTAGCCAAGCTTCTTAAATATTCAGCTCTTGAAGTATGGATGCATTTGTTTTCTTTTTCTTTACCCAAGATATTCTTAGAATTCGTCTGTAACATTTATATTCAAAGGCATTTATGCGTTGTTCAGCTTGTTTAGTAAGTGTCCATGTCTCACAGGCCTATGTTGCAATGGGAAAGATGCATGCTCTTAAAAATCTAATTGTTGTAGTTCTGTCTGTCCATATATAAATATGACTGTACCCAATTAGCGCAGTTGCTAGGGGCCTATGCTGCTAATAACAATAATCAGTTATTGTAAATATGACATCACACAATAACAACCTGTCATAAAAATGATTACTACCACATGATCTATCCATGAGTGTGTGTGTGAGCAGGTCACAAATGTGGAATGGAGGAGTGACATGATGAGAAACTTCATACATACTGAACAACATGACATGACACACATTAATGTCATAATAAAGATCTATCTTTAGCCAATGAAGGAACTCATCAAACATCCATATGTCACAGAAAAGATCACATCTATAGACAATGAATGAACTTACCAAACATCCATGTCACAGAAAAGATCACAAAATAGCCAATGAAGGAATTCATCAAAATCCATAAGCCACAAAAAAGCTCACAAGCAGGGACAATTAAGGAACTCACCAAACATCCAAACATCACTTGCGGTAGTGAACTTGCGAAAGTTGATAGACTCCGGGGCCATCCACTTGATGGGCAACTTACCCTTGGAAGCTGTTGCATCAAGCAAAGTCAATACAGGGTTTACAAAGTATATGAAGTGTTTTACATGAACATTAGCAACACACTAAAATGTCAACTAATGTGAACGGGGGTTTTTTAATGA